>JAYDZK010000128.1:12557963-12568064 GCA_034509185.1 Euphonia xanthogaster | reverse complement strand
CCTGTGCACCCATGGGCTGCAGGGACACAGCTGCTTCACCATGGTCTTTACCACAGCCTGCAGAGGAATCTCGGCTCCAGTGCCTGGAGCACTTCTTCCCCCTCCTTCTCCACTGACCTTGGTGTCTCCATGTTGTGTTCACCATGTTCTCACCTCCTCCTCTTCTCTGGCTACAAGCAAAAAACCCCGTGACTTTGTGTTGATTTACTTCTTAAATATGTCATCACAGAGGTGTTACCAGCCTCTCTCATTGGGCCAGTTTTGGCTAACAGCATGTCCATCTTCAGAGCCAACAGGGATTGGCGCTGCTGGACACAGTGGGAAGCTTCTGGCAGCTTCCCACAGGAACCATCTTGTAGCCCCCTGCTACCACAAACCAGGCCATGCCAAAACAGTATAACCTTCCACACGAATGGAAGGGAGATGCTGATCTCTTCCCTGGTGTCCAGTGAAAGAACCTGTGGCAATGACTTAGAACTGTAGCAGGGGAAGTTCAGATTGAGGATTAGGAGAGGTTCTTCACTGAGGGATTGGTCAAGCAATTGAGCAAGATTCCCAGGAAAACAGTGATGGCCCCAAGCCAAGTGTTCAAGACACCTTTAGACAACAGTTTAAATTTTAGTTTCCTCTGTGTGAAGTCAGGAGTTTCACACTCCTCACAAGTCCCTTCCTACTCAGGTTATTCTGTTGTTTGTGATTCTAAGAACTCTCCCACTTTTCAAAGAAAAGAAAGATCCATTAAGTGCCCGTGTTCCCACCTGTCTAAATAAACAACTTTGCTGCTTTCCAACATTTTTCCATGTGCATCAGTAGAGATGTGATTTCATCGGTCATACCGATGAAAACAACATCACAATGAATATACAAAAACACCCTAATTGTAGTATTTCCGACAATTCCAGTGATTCTAGTAAAAGGTTGTTCCTGCTAATTGAATCATCTTTTTTATACTAGATGTAGTTTAGAGCTATTCAGTATAACAGGTCTTAGCACTTTAAATATTGAGCTGGTTTAGATACTTGTGGAGTAGAGTTAAATTTCTTCACAGTGCCTAGTGTAGGGATCTGGTTTGGATTTGTACTGAAAACAATGCTGATAATATAGACATGTTTTAGTTATTGTTGAGCAACACTTGCAGAGTGTGAAGACCATTTCTGCTTCTCACCCCACCCCACCAGTGAACAGGCTGGGGGTGCACAAGGAATTGGGAGAAAACCAGCCAGGACAGCTGACACTGACCACAAGTATATCCCAGGCCATGTGGAGTCATGCTCAGTACATGAAACTGGAGGAAAAAGAAGTAAGAGGGAACCATGGAGGGAACTTTGGAGCAATGGCATTTGTCTTCCCAAGTCACTGTTACCCATGATGGTGCCCTCCTGTCTTTGGGATAGCTGAATACCTGCTTGTCCCTGGGAAGGGGGTTGCTTTCCTTTATTTGTGTAGTCTTTGCTTTACCTCTTAATCTGTCTGTGTCTCAACCCATGAGTTTTTTACTTTTATTTTTCTCATTCTTTCCCCAGTCGTGCCTGTGGAGGAGTGAGTGAGTAGCTGCTTAGTTGATAGCTGGGATCAAAGCACAATAAATATTCTTATATTTGAGTAAAAAATTTACTGACTAGCTCCTAGGACCAGTTTTGATTCCCTGCAAAGTTTATTCTGAACTTCAACATGCTTTCCCAGTAAAAAACTGTACCAATTAAGGTGGATGTCTCTGCATAACATAACACAAGGTTTATGAATCAAAGGCACACTCTAAAGCTATGACATTGGCCAAAAAGTATTCCTGTTCTTTGATCATCTTGCCTGTTGCAACCTTAGTATAAAAAGGGAAGGAAATAATTTGAGTGGCAGCAATTTGCAGCTGCTGAAAGACATAGAGCAGGAGCTCAGAAAGGATTGAAAAATTACTATAAATTATTTATCTCTGTTTGAAAATGAGTCCTTATGGAAAAAATGTTATGTTTCTAACTGATTGTACAGAGCAGGAGGGCATCTCCTTACCATCTGCTGTATTTCCAAGAACCCTTGAGGACGTCACTAGTGCAACAGCAGGCTAGACTCCTATGAATAAAGAACTGCATGAGAAGAAATTAATTATTTTTCACGCTTTTTTCTTGTGCAATCCATTCTGTGGCTTCAGAGTGTGAGACCTTACTTCATAACACCTTTGGCATTTTTCCAGAGAGCTTCTAGTTGAGTAACTGTTCTTCTGTTAGCATTGCAAAAGAGGAATATGGCAGTTATGTCTCAACAGGCGATCAAGGTTCAGGCCAGGGGAAAAGATGAAAGAGCACATTAGAAAATACTTCCTCTTTTGTACTAAAATTGATGGGGAAAGGGAAGGAAGAATGAGTTTGAGATGCAACTGCCAGAAACTTTTCAACTGTTCCTTCTTGAAATAACCAAACTTTCAAATATACTTATCTTGGGTAAAAGAGAGGCCAAGTTGCATTGTTCCTCTGGAGTGGACCTGGTCAAAGGAGGGAAAGGACATGCAGAATTTACTAGTGATTATCTCCTTCAAGCTCCAGTGTTCCTGGGAAGACTTAAGGCAGGTTACTGCCTCAGATAGATTTGTTCCCAGATTGCTTTTGCCTCCCAATTTACTCCTGAAGTGCGTCTGATTTCCAGAGTACTCGATGAAACACACTGAATATGTATCAGGATCATAATTCTCATACACCACATGGATGATTTACAGCTGCCTGGAGTAGCTGACATGGTGATAGTCTCCTGACATGGATTGTCTTTCATAAAAAAGCAGACACTTCAGCACAGAAACTTATTAATTTTTCAAAAATTCCCAGGAGAAAAACAGATCTTTTTTCTGACCAGAACTTTGCAAGCTAGAGCATACAGACAGGTAGTATATGGCAGCCTTGAAGAGAAGGGATTAAACAACACTATTTTAATCAAACATGCCCTGGGACAAGCAGTTGCATGATATCCATTTTCATTTCTGTCAAATGGAGATAAATAATACTTATCTTCCAAATCCATTGAGATATGTGGAAGTACCTCTCTGAAAATCTTTTACAAAACATCATATTTCAATAGCATTTGCTAATTAGCATGAAATTGCCTCTCGAGCTGTTCTTGGCTTTTGCATGAATTTGATTTTGTGCCAAATACACATATTTTTTCCTTCTGTTTTATTTGTCTTTGTCTATTTACTTTAAGGTTTGCCCTTCTGGATGAAGTTTCAGCCAAGGGTTTCATGAAAATGCAGACGTTTCTTATTTGCTAACTAACACAGCTGTGAAAGCGAAATGTTATGTCAGTTGGCACTTTGCTGCTCAGTGTGGAAGAATGCTATGCATTTGCCTTCTCTTATTTAGTGTGGATATGGTCTTTCTCCTTACAACTCTATTGTGTTAAAGCATAAATATATTGGATAGAAAGAAGATTAAAGAAAAAGCATTTAGTTTTTAGTTCTGTGTAAAGTAGCTTTTTATCTATCCTACCTGTAGTTACCTTTTCATCAAGATTGAGGCTGACCTTGAGCAAGGCATAGGGACAAAGACATTTCAAATACTGGGTTTACGCATAGGTCTGCATTATTTAAAGTTTAATTTATTCTATCAAAAGAAAATGCTACCCAGGGCAAGACTGAGAGCAGCCAGAGCTGGATGAGCACTTACATGAATTCACCCTGTCATAAAAGCTTGGCATGCTTCTGTCATGTATTTCTGATGGAAGCTAGGAGAGCGTAGGAGACTCATTTATGTATTTTGCCAAACATTACACTTGGGGAATGTTTCCAATTAATATGCTGGATTTCTGGGCCTATATATTTTACCGAAATTCATTAAATTTGGTCCTGAACTGATGTTTGAAAATCTTGTTCAGATCTCCTTAACATTTTTTATGGAGCAAAAGCTCTATTAAACTTGGAGTTTTTATACATAGATTACCCATGCTACTGTATTTTGCAAGTCAACAATTGTGCTGAGGAAAAAGATTTTTAAATGGGCATTTAAAGACTATAAAAATACACAAAACCGCTTTGGAGTTACACAGTTGTAAGCAAGGACAAAATTGTCCTTATCCAAGTAATTAAACTCTTATCAGATTAGATAGCTAATGCAACATACAGTTTATGAAGGAGATCTGCTGTGCTAAAAAAAGACAGGGATGTGAAAAATTAATCAAGTGTACTATATAAGCATAGCACTCAAATTCAAGTGTGTTTGGAATAATGAAATTAGAAATTTAATTAAAATAATAAATTATTAGTATTTAGCCCTGCAAAACCATTTAGGCATTGAATTTCCCTTAAAATTCCACATAACAACCAATTTCCTGCATAAAGGTCTAAAAAGATCTGCATTGAGTTATAAACACAGGAAGAATATTATCTTAATTTGTAAAACAAATTCTGAAATCAATGTTTTTCCATTTCTAATTTAAATTTTAAGAAGTGATTATACTCTAAATGTTAACTTAGGATTTTTATTTTGTATTGCATTAAGGAAAGAAGGCAATGAGGTTAGCTGAAGCTGATATTACACATGATCTTTCAGCTGTCGTGCAAATGTTTGCCAAAGCATCTTATGGATGATTTATGCTCATTGCTTCCCTAGGCTTGAAAAGGATTAGCAGTCGTGCTAGCCTGCAGAGTGGTTTTAATCTCCTGAAAAGTATTCATTAGGTATTACATTTAAATGCTCACTCATTCAATTTGCTGGCCTGGGGAAGAATTCAATTGTGGTTGCAGTTACCATTGTGTCACAGGACAGACTTCTCAGCACAGCTCTCCTCAGACATGTAGCCAGCCTTTTTTGGTCAGATGTGGATATAATGTAATAATATTTTTTCCCCACCTTTAGAAAACTGTTGCAAAGTATAATTGATAACCATGTTTTAAAGGTATTTCCTTAATCATAGTATATAAACCTGAGTTTCTCAAAACACAAAAGGTGCCATATTTTGATAGTTTTAAAATCTGGAGCGTATAGGGGTGTGTTGAGTGTTTGCGGGGGGGTATATGCATTTCAGCTTTCAAGGTTTTTCTCGAACAGCTGACTAGTCTGTATGTGTTCACTTTGGATAACTACCATCAAAACTTGTATCATTCCTGAAAAGAAATGCTAGTTGTAGGAGGAAAACAGTTTAAATTATGTTAAACAGTTCAAATTATGTCAAACTCTTCCTTTCTAAGATTTCCTCTTCTGGTAAAAACACATTTCACTCATATTGACCTAAATTGTTACTGGCTGAGTGTGTAGCCTCCAAACGGCTAAAATACTTTCACTGGTGTCCATGACTCAGTACATAAAGCACTCTCCACTAAATTTTCCTACACCCAGCCTTTTTTTTTCTTTTCTTTTGGCAGTTAGAAAAATGGAGAACAGACAATAGGTGAGCTAAGCATTGTATTTCTTCTAGGGTGGCAAAGAGAGCTGTCTACTGCTAACAAACATTTCAGCTCAAGACAAGGGAAGTAAACTGCCCAGCCACAGCTTCAGGACTCCAAAGTGCACAGTGGAGCTGACTGAGAAAGCTGTAAACTTGTCTCTACAAATCACCATACAGATGAATTATCAGTTATAAGAGGAAAAAGGAGCGAAAACCCTCAACTTTCTTTTACCCAGAATGCTCTGTCATTCAGGAAAAACAAAACAAACAAAAAAAAACCCACAAACAAAACAAAACAAAATAAAACCAAACCAAAATCAAAACCAAATAAACAAAACACACAAAAACAACCCCCAAAAACCAACAACAAAAAACAAAAACAAACAAAAAACCAAAACAAAACAAAAATCAAAACAAATAAAACCAAAAAAAATCCCAACCAAACAAAAAAGAATGTTTTAACTAAGCTTGCGCATCACACCTTTGATCACTATTAGGTGAACAGATATGAAAAAAATTAATTTGCCTCTATGCTTCATATATAATCTCATCCTAATTAGAGATTGTCACAGTACTGTCACAATCTGTCACAACCAGTACAGCTGGTCTGTAGCTGGACAAGGTAAACACAAACCCAATTAGGCTAGCCTAGATCATTCCAGAAAACAGATAAACAAGTTCCCAGATAGGTTGGTTTCAAACCTATACAGGGAACCCTCAGCCAACCCTGTTCAAGCCTAAATGCAGAAACACCACTGGCCAGAGATGTAGGCAGAAAGAGCTCTCAGCCAATCAGCTATCTGAGCCCGGGAAATTCAAACTCCCTATAAAAAGAAGTTCCGAACAATAAAACACGTAATTTGTCCAGGACACTCAGTGAGTTCATGTCATCCCTGTCTCCGACCAACAACATCACATAACAAGAGATTGAATACCCAAGAACAAGAAAATGTGCAATAAAAGTGTACCAATTCACCTTCTTTGAAATCTCTGGCTGGCTGGCTCCCTGATTATTTACCATCAGATAAGCTTTGGGAAATGTTGTTTTTAATCTTTGTGAAATACATCCATAATTTGGAGAAGAAGAAATTACTGTCAAAGCACTTAATGCTATCAAGACCTGCACAGAATTTGAACTGAGTTTGACTGCTTGGTTTTTTGAGCCAGATGTTGGCAAAGATGCTGATCCTATGTATTTTTTAACTTCAAAGTAACAACAATACTCCCCCAAACTGAGAATATCACAACCATACTCTTCCTGAAACTGCATACCCCCCTAAGCAGAGATCTCTTATGAGGTATCTTTGTAACAACCTCTGTTGGGTAAAATTATCAATCAAATACCAGTGAAGCTCTACTCATTTGCCCTCAGTAGTTTTTCTGCTCCTGATCCCTCCATCAGCTGAGTGATTTTCTGTTTCAAATATTAGATGCCTATATTTGTGCTATTGGGCTTTGTAAACGCTAGGAAGAGGAAACAGGAGCCCAGCTCTCTTTTATTTGCAGATTTACCTCAAGAAATCCACTGTGATTTGTGCAGCAGACTGCAGCTCCACTGCTGCTGGGACTGATGTGATTTATCCTCCTATACAGGGGCCTTTTACAGAACCTGTAGGTGTTACAGAATTTATTTAGAGGGGGGAGAAGGATCCTGTATCTAAGGAGAAAATTTGTATTCCAGAAAGACATATTTGGATGCCAGTCTGTCATTTGTCTAATCCTTTTACATAACCTGTTCCTTGTAACTATTCTGTCTTGGCTTCCTTTATTTGATGTGACAGCCAAGATGGTCCTGGAGCAGCAAGTACATGCTATCAGTGCTTAAGGGATGTTTTATCCTGTTATTGTCATATTTATCAGTTTAAACATGAGGCTGGTTATATTCCTCTTCCTAGGCAGATAACACTAGCACAACAGCACAAATGTCACCCCCTCTGTCTCCATGGACAGTCCAGTAGTACAGGTTTGACATTTTAAAAACTTGCTTCATGTGGCTCAATGAGTTCAAACATGTAACAGTAACCTGAGCAGTAACTCAGATAACAGCAGTTTGATATTTTCACATTGAATGGAAAGAAAAAACGCTGTTTTTCTCCACCTTTTGCTATTAAGGTGATTTTAGGAATTAAACTAGATAGGTTTGTTGAGTCCAGACTGTGGGAGAAAAGAGCTTCTCTTTTCTTAGGGCAAAAGGGGGAAAATAAAAAAAGAAAAAGAAAAAGGTAGATGGAAGACAAAGGAACAATTCTGTGACTTGGAAAGAAGATATTTTCAAAAGTTTCCTAATTTCAAACAAGAAAAATAAGGTTTTTTCCTCACTCATGCCCATTTGGTTTTATGGTGGTTTTTTTTTTTTTTAGCTGGTTGGTTTGGGTTTGTGATGTTATTTTTGGGGGTTTGAGGCAAGGGGGGGAGTTGTTTCTTTTCCTTTGATTTTTTTTTCTTTTTTGTGGAGTAGGTTTGTTTGGATAGGTAGAGGTTTTTGGGGTTTTTCATAAAATCATCTACCTAATATTCTGAATTAATAAAAATTGCATATCTGTGTAGTGACTACCATTCAAAAAACTGCTTCTGGTACTCCAAATTAATTATATACTTGGAAGATGCAGGACAAGTCTTGCTGGAGGAGTAAAATTCTTTCTCAGGGTCACACAGACATTTTTTACTAGAGCTAGAAATGGAAAGTTAGTAGAATGCCTTTACCACAACACATTTCCTTCCTTAAACATATTGGCTAAGTGCACCACATTACAAATTGCTGCATTGGTCACCAAGAAAAAGAGCATTTAAGGGATTGTGGAAGTTTAATTTCTACAGAAGTGAAAACATCATCAGATTCCCCACACTTTCAATAATTCTGCCCTCCAGTGTGGCTCATACTTAGGGCTTTTCGCCTAAAAAGACACAAATCCACACACACCATTGTCTGAGCAACCCTGTTTGTTTGGACATTCTCATGTAGGGATGTGACTCCCTTTGAGCCTGGGCCTCTCCCATCTCCTTGGAGGGCTGGGCTTCTGTGGCTGGTTTGGGCACCACTGAAGGCTAGCACAGTCTTGCAGCAACATTTGTTCCAAACTCCACAAAACCAAAAACCCATGCAGTAGTTCTACAGAACCCCACTTTTTCTCCCTATCTCCCTCTCAGTGTATAGCAATATTTTTTTTCCTGTTTTATCTAGTTTTATTAACAGAAGTTCTGTTTTTTATTAATGAATATTGACACTCTATAATCATTTTTCCTGGGCAGAAGAAAAGCTGTGATTTTAGCCCCTAGCAAGGTCTTAACTTCCATGTAATGGCTTTAATTTCAACATGGAAGCATTTATCAGTGGAATGCGTGCCTGAAAACAAGGTTCAATGGAGGGCAGCCAGAACTCAGCATTGTCTGCACTGACCTGCCAGGAACAACCCCAGTTTTTTTCAGACTAGCTGAAACCCTGAGCTGCTGAGGATTGTTTTCAGGGATTTATTTAAAAATATTCATTTCACTCTTATAGAAATGTGACTGTCTGATGCAGTATTATTATTTAATTTTTCATTATTTCTTTGAAAGCACTTGGTGGAATGCTTGAATATATCAGTTGGACATTGACAGCAATTTTTTTTGCATGATCATTTTCTTTTCCTCCTTTTTCCTCTGTCTCAATTCTTCAAATTCAATCCTCTGTTTCCTCTAGTAGAGGGGCTGACTTTTTCTACACTGCTGAGAGCCAGCCAGATGGTGTTTTGGGCTTTCTCCTAGAGCACAGATCTCATCAAGCCAGGAGTCAGTGCCTTAACAGGTCTTTATCCATGTTACCTCATGATAAAGACAGAAAAGCCAGATGAAATAACCCAATTAGAAGCTGCTCTTCAAGACAGCTTTGCAATTTTGTCTCATTCCTTCAGATGATAATGTAATACATCTGATAGTACATGTGCATACATATCTGTCCATGTACACACACACACATGCCTGACCCCATGCCTTTTCCCCTGTGAATGCAATTTTAGCCTTCCATTTATTCTACTGAGGCACAAACTACTCTAGCCAGCTGTCATATTACTCGCTCAGATGAAAACTGCATTTGAGTGAATTATGTAACAGTATATCTGATTTTTTAAATTTTTCTGATTACTATATAAATTATGGACTGTAAGTATCAACATCACATTTTCTAAGTTTTTTCCAGTGCTCTAGAAAATATATTTCCATATATTTTCTGTAGTGTTTTCTACTATGCTTTAGTGTTTTCTGCTTGTGGCATAAGAGCTAGATTTCATTTTTAAAAATCATGCGTTGTAAAAAGGTTACCAAGAGAATTTTTATTCATCTCTAATTTGCAAGACCTGGTGATACTCAATTAGTGTCCAAAGCTAAAATGTGTCATAACATGAGTAGTCCACTCTCCTGCTCTTACAGAAAAGGGGGGAAATTAACCTGTTTCCCATGATATAGCTTTCAGGTATTACAAATTCCTATGTATTTGATAAAGACGTACAAAAATGAAAAACCGGGGGAAGAGAATACTTCTCATGTTAGTAATAACATAAAAAGTACAAAACAAGTAGCCCCCTGCCAAATAAAGAGGTTTATCCTCTTTATTTTGTTAACCCAAAAATACAGCCTTTGATACTTGCCTGGATAGTTTTAACCAAAGAAATTCTGGAGATGAATGAAACTCACATTAAGTAGAGGATTTTTAAGACCATTACTGCATTCTTCATATTCCGGCATACTTTTGTCACCTCAATGAAA
>JAYDZK010000128.1:12416965-12427453 GCA_034509185.1 Euphonia xanthogaster | reverse complement strand
AAAATCACCAGTATTAAAATAGTTTAATATTTTTAGTCTTGCCAATATTCCAATTTTTAGCATGCAGTTGGCCTGAAGTACCAAACCAAGTGGCTAATACAGTACATAAAGTTGTTATAAATGTTCAAACTTTATACTACTGCTCTTCCTGCACTGTGGTTATCTTGTTAACCTAGATTGGTCAATAATCTGTCACATTATTTAATATCACTGCAACCTGTACAATTATACCCTCTAAATATGTCAAATAGTGTAATTCTCCAATTTTCAAAACTTCTTTCTGCATTGCTTAATTAAATTTGTCAAGACTTAAGTAAGTGCTCTGATGGCAGGGAGTGCAACATGACTTAAAGTTTGCAAAGTTAAAAGCTAGAATGATCTTCCAGGAAATTCTGGATATTAAATTACAGTTGTGTCAGTAAATAAGGCTTTCATCTTTCACTTCTTTAGAGACTTAATTGCATGTTCTAAATTTAGGTAATTCTTCCTTTTTTTTCTTTTTTTTTAATGAAAGGAACTACTCCAAGTTGAAAACTAGAAGATCTGGTACCTAGTTTAGAGATCTCATTCACAAGAAAACCAATAATCTTGTTTTTTCTAAGTAATTATAAATTATTTCAATGGGGAAAGTAATTTTCATTAGCCTCATATGAAACTGTTCCATGGACCACTAATTCTTGTAGGGAAATAAGTAATAAGTCTTAGATAAAGGAAGTCTAAATTTAGTGAGTTTTTGTAAAAAGCTAGTTGCCTTGAGATAAACCTGTATAAAGGACTTTCAGAATGGACTGAAAGGAAAAAGAAAATACAATACTAATTAACAAATCTTGGGAAAATGTGATAAAATCTAAAGATTGTATTGAGGCTAGAGCTCTTGTGATTAGATTGTATTTCACTATACATTCATTTTATTGTTTTGATCTATCAGAAATCTTTTATTGCTTTAAGTATAAACATTTTATATTTTACAGTATATGTCTTCTGAGAGACTAAATAGAGGCCAAAATAGAGGTCCTAAGTTTAGCCTTTTATTTTTTCTAGCTTTTTAAATAAAGGCTCAGAGGCCTCTGTAACATGAAAAATAGACAAGCTTTCTGGAGTTTACCATAAGGTGATATTGGATGAGCAAGTGAGTAAGCAGACACTCACTTTCCATTCTCTTATTCCTTCCAAAATCCTAACTTCTGTGAATATACCTGGCACTGCACCTGCTGTGATCAACTCAACTCTACAGAAGTATGAATATGAATAATTTTTAGTAACAGCTCTTCCTTTAGCTTGCAGCTTTTGTTTAGCTAAAATTTCTACAGGGAAGGATTTCTTGTTTTAGAAGTTTCTGATCTGCTGTCCTGGATACACTGCAGTTGCCAATAGCTTGTAGGTTTCTTTCAGGTCACCTACTCTAGCTTATGATATCGCAGTCCAAAGAGGTAAAACATCTCCTAGTCTGCAGTAGGTTTTCAGCACTGGTTTCATATTTCTCTTGGATAGGTTGTAGAGAATGATTTTCCCTCCACTTCATTCCTATTATTCCTCCTCAGATTACAGCTCTTCCAAGTGAAATGCAAGGGGAGGGTATTATCAGGACAGATGGGTTGCATAGGTGGCTTAAAGATTTTAAATATGGTTTCCCATTAATTTTGCCTTTCGTTGGAAAATCGCTTCCAGGTGAAGGTGAATCCTCTCAGACTCCTTGGGTACTGTGTTCTGAGGTCTGTTATCTGCCTTCTTCCAAAGCAAGATGCCTTTGCACTTTGTGAATTTTGAAATCTTTTTCGTCTGCCTAGATGGTACCCTAGGTGGCTGGTGTTTAGGATCAGAGCAGAACTCACAAACTTTGCGTAAACTGAAAGGTGCAAAGTAAAGCAAGGTTGCTTTCAAACACACTGTTAATTAGTGAAGTGGCTCCAGTTTCACATAACTTCAAAGAAATTGCTTCTTATTTGCCATCAGTTTGGCTGTATGTGCCTACATACTAATTATGCATTGTAGAAATACCTGAATTATTCTCAACAAATCAATTTCTGAAAGGAAGCAGTGGTGGATTTCCTAACATGTAGAACAAATTTTAGAATTTTTTGTTTTTAATTTCTTTCTATTTTATCAGAATTATTGAGATCTCTTTTTCCATTACATTTTTTTATGTTTTATAATCTAGTTCATTTATCTCTTAATACACTGCCAGAGCCACACAAGAGCAGTCTCTTCCAAATAGTATTTAAGTAGGTGATCTGTGAGAAATTAATCCTTGCAGTCAACTCTCTGCCACTTTTCAAATATTGAACAGTTTGCACCTTTTATCCTTGTCAGTTTGCTTTTATATAAGAGATATTGGAGAGACCATACTTTTATCTTTTTAATGTTAATCTCTAAAACTAAATTTCTCTCCCTTAGTTGAGTTTAAGACAAGTACAAGTCTTCTTTTCTTAGTGTTAAAAGCTTTAATAAAAAAAAAAAAAAAAAAAAATCCATGATTCACCTTCCACGTTTCATTTAGTCATTCATGGTATTTATTATGCATTTGTAAGTCAAACACTGATAGTTAATGTTTAAATTTTCCTGCTGATTTCAATTGTATATTTTTGTCATCTTTCAGTGTAGAAAGTATTTACAGAGCTTCTAAAACTTCTAGAGTATGTATTCATGTATCCTTATAAGTTGGAGAAAAGGATGGAGTCAAAAGCAGTTTTGGCATTTCTGTCATCTATATATAGCAGGTTGCCAGTGCTTGTGCATGCTTTACTATGTTAAAACTATGCTTGGAATTGAATTGCAATGCATTGAATGGAAACACTGCATGTAAGAAAATGTCCATATAATTCCCAATAGTCTGTACCAAATGCCAGTTAACCATATTTGGAATTTTTTAATAAATATGCTACGTTATTATATTTTTGGTTTTTTCGTATTTTTATTTATTTATTTATTTATTTGGTCAGATTTCCACATAGAAGAGGCTGTGGAGTGGACTGGGTTAGACCTCAAACTAGGCCAAGTTTCTGGATTGGCTCTGGACCCTGAAAATAACCTAGTTGTCTTCCACAGAGGTGATCGTGTTTGGGATGAAAAGTAAGTAGAGACCCTTGCTGAATGGTGAGTTAGAAGGCTGAATTCCTGTGTGCTGTTTATATACCTTTTCAAGAAAAGAGAGCTTGAAGTTCTTTTTCCATTTAAAAATTCAGTTCTTTGGCTGACAGTGCCTTTCAGAGACTCAGAATAGAAATGGTGACTGACAATTCAAGATGATGAGTTATTAGGTCTTTAGACAGTAAGAATGTGTCTCCAGGTGAAAAGAACATAGTATATTAGGTCCTTAAACTGTATGACCACGTTAGTCTGATATTCACTGAAATTAATTATCCCTACCTCTCCATGTCTCTTAGCAGGAATAATTAGCCTGGGTGAATAATATTTTAGTATAGTATACTATAATTAGTACGTGGGTTTAAGACGTGCAAAGCTATGTCCATTCTTCTTTGTGTTTATGTACACAGGAAAAAAAGGGATTTTTACAAGGTACTCTCTTAAAACAAGCTTTGTTCTACTCATTTGATGAAATTTTCTACATTTAGCATCACTCAAACAAAAAAAATTCTGAACTCTAGAATGGTGGTCGTTCTAGTGTTTGTAAAATTACAGAGTCAGAGGTATATTATTTTTAGAACAGAACATTCGAATAAAGAGTACTATCTTTATTTTTACAGTGTTCTTATGTATTTGATTTTTTAAATTGTATATGTGTTTATATGGATACTTTTGAAATTGCAAGAAATACTGAGAGAAAGTAGAACAAGCCTGTAACATGTTATATGGTACCCTTTTCAAATATACCCTTTAAAAAAAATCTCTTCTTATTATTTTGTCCTCTTTTTAAGCATCTGTTCTCCATATATATATATATAGCTATAAGACTAAAGGGTAGGTCTGTTTTCAAATCCTGATGAATTCATTTAAAGGTAACATTGTGTCTGAAAAATAGGACAGTAATCTGAACCTTATAATAACGAATTATGCTTAGAATAGTGTTTCATGAAAGAAAATAAGTAATTTAGGTTTTAAGCAGATAAGCAGATAAGGCAATCATTTGTTTCTCATACAGTATTCTCATGCGTCAGTGATCTCTCCGGCTCAAGTGTATATAAATACTGACTAAATGATGCATTGTACAACTTGTATTACTCAGACTTCAAGTAGTGTGTAAAAGCTGTTTTTTTATCCTCCTACTCAGAAACATAAGTGCTGTTCTTTGTGTTGTTGAATAACAAATTGTAAAAATATTTGAAAATAGGCTGGTCCTTCTAAAATACATATTTTTGAGTGTCTGGTTCAAGTATACCAGCAATCCAGAGCACAAAACTTGAGTTTGAGATCCAGCAGCATTGGGAAAGCCTATAGTTTTTAAACAAAACAAAACAAATTCCCTGAAACAACAGGTGTGCATGATGAATCAACCATGTTGAGAGACAGACAGAACTTCAGCTTCATTATGCTGTGGCTGCAGAAGAAGATTGGAGTTGTGATATGTAGTCTGGACATCCATGTATGTACCACCAGTGCTCAGTAACAGTACACATGGCCTCCCATAAAGATAACTAATCATTAAATCCTAGTTCTTGAGGGGTTTTGTTCCTAAATCTTACTTTTTTCTTCTTTTTGTGGAGAATAGTTAATCAATGTATAGGAAATCTAGTGTTGATAGGGACCCTTAAGTCAGCTGAACTAGAACTCTGTAGGCCTTTTATATAGAATGTGATGATTTTAAAATGTATTTTGAAAACAGGCCTGTTGTTAAGCTCTTGTTCCACATCTTGTTGCATGGAGAAGAGGCACACAGAAGTGTGCTCACCCAGTCAGCCTTCCCTTTTTACCTTTGGGTACATACATGGGCATTAAGTTTGAGGTTCCTTTCATGTGTTGTGATGAAAAAAGAAGAAATAATGGGTGTTCTCATTTTTCAAGAAAAAAAATTGTACTTGGAAAGGGTTTATCATGACAAGTCGTATGGGGGAGGCATAACAAGTTAGCAGACTTTTAAGTTAACTTTCATCATTAGCTGCAAATACACAGTTAATTGAATATTCCTTACCAAATTGTAAACATCATAAATCAATGGCCTGAAAGCCCAGAATTTATTTTCTGTTTCAATGCTTCGCCAGCTTAGTATAGAAGCAAATAAAACAAAACCAATCTGTGCTGTTAGGCTATGCACAAATATTTCCAATGCATTATTAACATATGCCACAAAAGCTGGATTCTCATTCAGCTTAATATAGCTGGTTGAATTATCTATGCTGTTGCAAAAGGTAACTTCAATCTAGTTTAGAGCACAAAGGTTATGCAGTGACAAACACTGTAATACAGTAGCAATTTTGCAGTGGCTGTAGCATTCCTTCAGCATATGATTTTAAAAAAATAATCCTCTTAAATAATTAAGGTGCTTCTACAGCATGGTCTCTTCAGTTTCAGAACAGCCTTTGCTATAAGCAGCATGTATTGTGTAGAATTAAAAAAATTAAAACTATTCAGCTGGGTAAGCAGTGAATCAGCTGGAAGTTATTTTGCATTTTGTGAAGAAAAATGTGTGCTATTTATCCAATTTATAAAGAACTTATTAGAGAATATCAGTTACATTCTTGTTACTGCATTCTTATCAAGGTAGGCAGGCTGAGCACAGTACCACAATGGTAATGGATATTGATTAAAAATTAGACCTCAGGATTGTACTTTTCATAAGTTATGAGATCAGGTGGTCTGTCTAAATTTACTATGTAGCCCACAAGAAGGATACTAGATTTAGCAAGAAATCCTTTGCATTAGTGTGAAGTTGCCAGATGACAAGTAGAAACATAACTGTGGAATTACATTGGAGTTTGAAATTAAAAGTAGTAGATATGCAGTGGATTTTACTGGTCCTTCAGTATCAAAGTGCAGAACCTATCAGGAAACCATGTTTTAGAGCAATACGACTACTGTGTTTAGTTGTTCTCTTTCTGTGGTTTTGGTCTTGCTGTTTTTCAGCTGGAACTAGTCAGCATTGTTTGTGTTTTTATTTATCAGTTAAAACAAAGGAACATTGCTTGGAAATTAATCTCAAGCACTGGGAAGAAAAGAGTGACTGTGATTTTGTAGCATTCTAGTCATTCTCCTAGAAAAGAAGTTTGACAGGGAGAAGATGAATGGAAGATCACTCCATAAACTCAAGTTCACTAGAATTTCTCTGCATACCATACAATCTCTTGTTTACACTGAAATGACTTAGTTCCCAGAAGAACTGGGAATAGCAGGAAATACTTAGGCGTCTAGACAGCACCATTACTAAGAACCAAAATCATTCCAAGGAAAGCCAATAATTATTTTAAGTAGTCTAGATTGTCAGTTCTGCAGACACAGTCATGTTTTCAATGGGGCTTGTTTTGTACAATACTACCACCACTAAGATTCTTTCCTTTGATTATTTGTGTAGATTTTTTGCAGTTATCTATGTAGATTAAAAATTATATTAGTTCAATCTGTCCATTGTTGATGCTACATAGCTAGAGCAAGCCCTTATGAGTGTTAGACTCCTTTTAAAATAAAACTTCAAAATTAAGACAACTTGTCATGGCAGATTACTGTCATGAATGGTAAAGAATGTAATAGCACCTGCTGAATCATGTTCAAACAAGAAGGTACACCACCAGTATAGGCCTTTGTGTGTCATTACCATTTATCCATTGTCTTCCTCTACATGATGGCAGAACTCTGGGGAGAGTTTTAATGGCTTTCACCTTTGGTTTAACCATTCATAGTCAAAAGGATTATTTTGGCATCAGACATTATTTCTACTAGAAATTCAATAGTTACAGATAGTTACTATATGCAATAGCAGTATCTAAATACTACTTTTTAATCATAGCCTATGCAGAAACTTAAACACATTCTATATTGATTTTTCTGGTTATGTATAAAGCCAATATTGCTTTTCCACATTAAAAATTCTAGACATATAAATACTTAATGTTATGGAGATGTGAGACTGTTAGAGGTGTACAATACATAGTTTTAATGGCTTTATTCAAAGCCTTCTCTGTGACTACAAAGTATATTCTTATTTACCAAGTAGCATCAATCATAGCTGGATTTCTCTTGGGATTAACAAATGGATTTAAAAATACAAAGTGGGAGCAGGGAATGGGCCTTGTATTCATGCATTTTTCATTCACATCAAACACCATGCTCTAACATTTAGCCTGAAATGTTGTTCAAAATATTTTATACTCTGTTTACCTTCACTAAAAGCTGAACATATATTTTAACAGGTCAGAGTGAGAGCCAACATCTCTGTAAGGAGACAGACAACTATATTTTTATTTTTTGGAAGCATGTGATAATTTCATGCCTAGTAATTTTCCTCTGGAAAGTTTATCCTGATTCTTAATGTATGCAATAGTGACATGTACAAATGTTTTTATGAATATATTCTATGTACTGTGAAAATTGAGTGCAGTTTTGTGGGATGAGGAGGAATGCACATTATAGTCTTGTGTAAGCACACTGTGAAAAGAATAAGAACCGTAAGAACTGAATCGTGTAGTAGTAAGCTCTAGCAAAATACTGAACTGCATATGAAGAAAAGAAAAAGCAGAAGACACACAGACATGCACAGACTGCCTTAGATAGTATACCTGGTCTTACTGGCAGGTATGCCCTGATGTTTCCCTATATTTTTTTTCTTAGGCTGTATTGTTGAATTTCTCATTTCTGGGTTGCCATGACAATGAAATTATTAAACAAAATAATTTGAAAAGGGGTTTTTACTTACTTGCTTTTGGACTATCTTTAATTGTTGCTGTGTTGATTTGGTGCTCCTTTAGTTTAGAAGTCATAACCTCAGTAGAAAACGCAGACATACAACACTATTAACTCTTACAACTATACAGTGATGTAATAAGGTTTATATTTTAAGAAAAGGAAAGCTAATAACCCCACACTGGAACTGAGCTACAAAACTTGGCTTTAACTTGTGTGTATATTGTTCATCAGTAGAACTTTCTAATGCTGGCTTTCTATTCCACTCTTTTTGTACAGTTCTTTTGACAGCAAATTTGTCTATCAGCAAAGAGGACTTGGACCAATTGAACAGAACACAATTGTTGTCTTGAATCCAAGTAATGCAAAACTGCTTCATTCCACAGGCAAAAGTCTGTAAGTTGGAGGTTTTTTTCTCTTACTAATTGAACTAATATTTCCATATATTTTATGCCAAAGAGTCCCTAAACTAATTTTTTTGTGTTTTATATTATGTTTGTGCATTTATATACAATTGTGTAATTGTAGCCTGAGTATCTTTAAGTAAATAGATAAACAAAGTCAACAAATAATAAATTAATTTGCCATCTCTATCAGCTCTATTTTCTAACATTTCGTATAATTGCATCTACCAGCCAGAATAACTGAAGTGAATATTGTACATTGTCCTTATAAATGCTAAAGTAGCCTAAGATATCTGAGATCAACTGAATTTCATACCTGAGACACTATTGTCAAGAAAATGCTAAGCTCTAAAGCTGTATTTTTCATTAAAAGCTACATGTAGGTAGTATGTACAGCGTTTGTTTTTGATCTGTAGATAAAAAATGAAATGATTTATATCATTCTTCCAGAAAAATGGTTTTAACTTAATTGTTCTACATTTGTGCTTGCAGATTTTATTTACCACATGGTTTGAGTGTAGATAAAAATGGCAACTACTGGGTCACTGATGTAGCTCTTCATCAGGTATGTTTCTGAAGCTTTAGTATCAGGACCATAATATTTTGCTAAAAATATTTTTATTTTCCTAGAGATTTGATATACATTGCTTATCTAGGCCTGTTTAGAATAACATTAAGTATGTGCCTACAGAAATTCACCCCTGTGCACTTCATGGAATATAGTTGTTGAATAATTTGCTACGAGGACATAGCATGTAGAAATGATAGAATCATAGACTCAAACCATAGAATCATTGTCTGAGTTGGAAGGGACCTTAAATATTATCTTGTTCCAGCTGCCCTGCCATGGGCTGGGACACCTTCCACTAGGCCAGGTTGCTCAGAGCTCCATCCAGCATGGCCTGGAACACTTTCAGAGGTGTGACAGCCACAGCTTCTCTGGGCAGCCTCACCAGTGGCATTACCAACCTTGTGGTAAAGAACTTCCTCGTAATATCTAATCTAAACCTACTCCCTGTTTGAAGTCATTCCCACTTGAATGGGGAATTCTATCACTCCATGCGTCTGTAAAAAGTTCATTTCTGACTTCCTTGTGGACTCCCTTCAGAAATTGGGAAGCCACAGTTAGGTCACCCAGAAGCCTTTTTTTTTTCAGGCTGAACAGTCCCAGTTCTCTCAGTCTTTCGTCACAGCAGAGGTACTCCATCCTCTGATCATCTTTGTGTCCCTCCTCTGGACTCTCTCCAGCAGTTCCGTGTCCTTCCTGTGCTGGTACCCCAGAGCTGGAGGCAGCTCTGCAGGTGGGGTCTCTGCAGCGCAGGGCAGAGGGGCAGAATCCCCTTCCTCCCATGCTGCTCACAGGGCTTTGGATGCAGCCCAGGACATGGTTAACCTCTGGCTGTGAGCACACATTACCAACTCATGTTGAACTTCTCATTAAGCAGCACTTTCTCTTCATGGCTGCTCTCAGTCCCTTCTCCTCCCAGCCTGTATTTGTGCTTGGGATTGCCCCAACCCAGGTGCAAGACCTTGCACTTGGCCTTGTTGAATTTCATAAGGTTCTCATGGAACCCTCTCTCCAGCCTTTCAAGATCCTTCTGTAATTTTCTGCTATGTCTTTTGCTTATCGATGCAGTTAAGTCTAAAAAGTGAAAGTAAATTGTTTACTTTGTAACGACAGCAAATTTGTATTTTAAGCAGAAGTTTCCTAGAATCAGGACTATTGAAAAACTAATAATAAATATTATGGTCAATATATTAAGATTTTATTTGGCATGTAAATTTATTTTATACACAGTGATAGGAGATTTTCCCTAGGCCACCTAGGTCTTTGGTTTCACCCTCCATAACTAAAACCTCTTTTCTTTTCATTTTGACTAAAAAAAAGGTTTTCAAACTAGGAGCCAATGACAAAGAGCCATTACTCATCTTGGGAGTACCTTTACAACCAGGCAGTGACAAAAATCATTTCTGTCAACCAACTGATGTGGCCGTGGACCCAATCACTGGCAGCATTTACGTCTCTGATGGATACTGCAATAGTCGGATTATTCAGTTCTCTCCAAATGGACTGTATGTGATGCAGTGGGGAGAAGGTACAGTCAGGGCTCTTGGCACTTTACCCATAGTGCCGTTATCATGAGCTCATCATGAACCACAAAATTGGGATCCAAGCCCTACATGAATTTCAGCCTTATCCTTGCATCCAAATTTTCTCTTGGCTTTTTCTATGGCTACTTGTAGTGGTTATATATTTACTAAAAATAAAAAGTGGGGGTTTGTCATCTTGCTTTCA
>JAYDZK010000128.1:12251110-12274394 GCA_034509185.1 Euphonia xanthogaster | reverse complement strand
TTAAAAATGTTTGAAAAGAAACCCCACAATGGAAACTTTTCCTTTTTTTTTTTTTTTTTTTTTTTGGTTTGGTTTTGGTTTTGGTTTTGGTTTTGGTTTTGGTTTTGGTTTTGGTTTTGGTTTTGGTTTTGGTTTTGGTTCATACCAGCAGAGATTTGTAACCAAACATTTGAGTGCACAGGGATTCGGCCATGGAACTCTTTGCAAAAACTAATCGATAAAGGTGATGAAGAGTGTTACAGGAATTATCTCCAAGCTTCTTTTTTTTTTTTCCAAATCAGCATAAAACCATAACGTGTGTAATTGTTTGGGAAAGGAATCACAATGGAAAAAACAGGTAAGTTGCCAAGTTTTTCTGACAATTTTGAGCTTTTGTTTTAATGTTTTCCTAAGAAAACCAGCATCTAGCCTGTGATACAGGATTAAAAAAGTCATGATATGAAATAAAAATTTTTACATGAAAACATAACTCAGTAACATTTGTGAAAAAAAAAAAAATCTCTTCAAAATAATTTTCTTTATTTGTGGCTTTTTTATTTTCCTAATGATATCTACAACTATTTTAATAGAAATACCAAGAAGCCATTTAAAACATATTTGTGTATTGGGAGTGGTAATGTTAGCGATATTTCAAAACTAAAAATTGTGCTAAGCCCAAAAGCTTTAGCAGGCTGACAGAAGTGTGAAACCCACCCTGCTGATTCCTCAGCAGCTTTCCATTTCTGTGGCTGAGGAAGTAATCTGAGCTGCCACTGGACATAAAACTCAGGGAAAACTTACCTATGTATTTAGTAGAGTTAAAATGAAGCTGAAATGAAGGATTTATCCAGGTGCCCACACCACAACGTTTTGCACTACCAGAAACACTCTATGTGGTCACTAACTTGTGGCCTCTCTGGCTCTGCAAGGATTTTTGGTACAAGAGCAGCAAACCAGGGGCTGATTGTCCTGATCCTTTCAGATTTGTGCTGAAATTCATTCAACTGCAGTCATTGGGGAAGGTACATGGCAGAAGAAATAAAGACACAGAAGGCTGAAGTGGCACATCCACAGGTGTAAAACCAACCACTGACCAGGGAGAATGGAGCCAGCACGTCCTCACTTGCCAGCCAGGCCACTCTTTAGACATCACAATAATTCTACCTACAAATGTAGCTAATTTCAGAGGCGAGAGATTAGATGAAACACACCACTGATCTGCCAACCTCATTTCTACATAGAGTTTAACATCCTTGGCCTCTCCTGAGTTCAGCGAATATGAAAATGTACAAGGCAGCTTGGAGCATGAGGGAACAGCAAGACGAGCTTTTGCCTCTCCCATATTTCAAACATACCATTAGAGGTTTAATGACTGACATAATTATGATACAGTGCTTGTGAGATTCCAGGTCATTAACCTCCTCTGCCATGTGTCAAATGGAATAACTCTGTGGTAACTACTGAAAGAACTATGCGCAGAAATAATGAATCCTTATTAGAGGAGTCACACTGAAAATACGCAGACATCAGCAGGTGCTGAGGCTGGCTCTGACTGTGCAAGACCCTGCTGCCTTCACAGGAGGGTGGGATATCCCACCCTGCAGAAGTTGCATGTTTTAGGACTGGGATCTCTGTAGGATCCCCAGGGGTATCTGCAAGTCCTAGGTAGGCACCTACATTTAGTCTGGACCACTTCCAGAGACTCTGAGGTTTCTCTACCTCTGGTTGTTTTGTCATGTTGTAAGCTGATAGTCAAAACCTGCCTCTTCTTGCAAAGATGTGAAAAAAAAAATTCTCTGGCCCAAACTCTATCAAAAATGTTATTTAACCGATCAAAAGGTCTGTTTTTATCATGGTATTGATGGCAATGTAAGGGGAGCTTGATGACTGAATTCCCTTACCTGTGACAACCAGAGAGCTCTGGGACAAGGCCCTGCTCTCTGGCACTGCCTCACATCCCCTGGCAGCGGGAAATGGATAGATTTAACAGAGAAAAAGCCAAGGAGACATAAGCACATGTTCTTTATATTCCAGTGCACTTCCTGTTTTTTCAGGATACTAATCTCAGTACACTACACGTTCTGCCAGCAGTTCCCAGTGACCACAGACATTCCATCTGGCTGAAGTCTGGCTCAGTGACTTTAGGCTGGATGTTCCCAGCTGAATCCTTCTGTTTGCTTAGGAGAACACTGTCCAGCTGGATCAGCAGGAAGTCGCTCCCAGCAGTCACCCTGGAAACCCGCTGTGTTCTGCCCTGCTGTGCTCAGACCCGCTGTGCTCTGCCCTGCAGCACCCTCACCTGGATGCAGGGTCAGTTCATTGCTTTCCAACAGCCCTTCCCCTCAACAGGAGCACAACAAAAACAGACAGCAGAGAAACACAAATTAGTTTGGCAAAGCTGACAGCCTTTTTAGACCTCTTGAAAGCACTGTCTCACAAATGTGCAGAGACCACAGGTCTAACCCCAGACAAAAAAGCTGCTACCCATTACTGTAGATCCTCATGAATGTCTGAAATCAGTTGCAATACATTACAACTTACATTTTGGTGAGCCTTAATTAAAATTTTAGTGAAAGGAATCAGTTTTACTTGTGGCTTCAGAAGAAAGTAACATAATTTCTGGAACTGCATATCTCCTTATGGATAATACAGGTGTATTAACACTTCAGCTGGGCTCAAGGGGCAATTTCCCAGTCATATCCTTGTATGACACACTCCTTCATTTCATGGAGCCCTTTCAGACCATGATGATGGGCTTTTTTTCTGGAAAAGGCTTAACCAAACCCTGACATCCAGAGGGTCTCCTAAAATGCTTCACCTCCTGCAGCCTTTAAGTTCACAGTACCAGCCTAGGGTTAATCTAAATAGAACACCCTGAGTCTGTGTGATGTGAATGTCAGCCCTGAATGTTTTGTTGTGCAGATCTGCTCCTTTTGCTCTACAGTATGTGCTAATGTACATACAACCTTGTGTCACCTGTGTCAGCATAATTTTGTCTTGCCTAAGCCATATCCATAATTTCCAAAGCACAGATAATTGGAGAGACAAATCCTGGTAATATTGCTTGTCAGGACTGGAACAGTGGTGTTACAATCAGGCAAAAATTCTATTGCCCAAAACTACAGAAGGGCAATTCCGAAAGTTTTTGAGGCAGCTACCAACAACAAGCACAGCAGAGAAATGTTTCTGTACTCACTCCAGTGTTTCCCTGTTGGCCTTTTATTTCCCTCAGCCTTTTTAAATAAAGAGGGTCTTTGTTTGTTCTGTTTCATTTTGGTAAGTTCCTCATGGGGCAAACAGTCATTGGCTTGATCTGCCTTTGCCAGAGGGGTGGGGAAGAGAGTCAGAAGGGTAAAAGCATGAGAATCTCATGGGTTCAGATAAAAACCATCTAATAAATGTGGAGGGAATAAAAAAGTAAACAGAAAAGTGATGCAAAGTCAGTCACCCACCCACCTCCCACCAGCAAACTGGGGTCCAGACAGTGTCTAAGTTGCTACTTTGGGAAGAGTTCCTCTCCACCCCCTGCAGTTTTACCTCTGAGCACGGTCCTCGATAATACAGGATACTGCTTTGAGTTCTAGCTGTGCCAAATCCCATCCCTTTTCCAAACCCCACCTGCTCCCTTAGAGAGCACAGAGAACCAAAGGAGATGCAGATGCTGTGCAAACACTGTTCAGCAGTAATAAATCGCCTGTGTGTTGTCCAATCTCTTTTGGTCCCAGATCTGAAACACAGCCCCATGTGTGGTCAGAAAGGAAATCTCCACCTCAGCGAAGTGCAGGAGCATTACATTTTTTTCTTTTATTTAACAGTCAGGAATGACACAGATGTTTTGAACAGTGTATTTTAAATTTATCTCAGAATTGTAATGCCTCAGAGAGATCTCCCTCTGCACCTTTGACTCACCTGTATTCCCTTTAGCTCAGCCATACACAGACAGACTGCTTCTGTCAGTATGGGAAGTCACGCTGAGAGTTAGCTGACCCCAGGAGTTTCTGGCCGCTTGAACTTTCAAGGAAATTCAAAATAAGGTGACAGTAATCACCTGGGGAAGGCAGAGGCTATTTTGACGGTAGAAGACAGCAGTACACTTCTGGAAGCATTTTACTATGTCACAAGTCAAAGCTGAACACAGTGTTGAACATGGCAATCTGTCAGTAAGAGTAAAGGAAGACACCAGATGTAAAAGGACTTATTATAAAAGATACATGAGATTATCTGTTGTGTTGATGTTAAAATTAGAGCTGTTCTTTAACATTTCATAGAGGACTAAGGCATGCATGCTTTTGTAACCAAATTCCTGCCATTGCAGGATAGGGAGAGTCTGGTTCTGACAGGGGAACATCTCTTTAAGGTTGCATTTAATCATTGTCATAGGTGTTCCTGTCATTCAAGATAGCACAAAGTTTTAACTCTTTTTTTCCCTTCTCTTCATTTTCATGACCTGCATACAGAGAATTAGACCATTTGTGTTAGGGCTAGACAGTCAGAAAAGAAGTTCAAGGCCGAAACTACACACTCACTGTAAGATCTACTCTTCTAAATCCTATAAAACATCTGCACAAAACTTGTGAAATCTGGCTTTCTAAATCCTAAGTTACTGAATATCATGTTTGATTTAATTGGAGATCTTAGTAGCCAGACACTGTGGCAGCTATGTAGAGTCCCTCTCTCATAAAACAAAGGGTGAATCTGCTTGTCCCTCTTAATTGTACATAGGTCCAATTAAACCTTAGTTTAATTCAAAGCCTGCTGGCTGGCTGTAAGAAATAAGCCAGTAGCACAAATAATGCATTAAGCAGCAACAAGAGGGTTGTGTGAGTCACGATTAAGCAGATCGGATTGCCTGGCAGGAAGATAAAAGAAAAAAGAGCAGGGAAGACGTACAACATCCATTATCTTCCCCATCTGTTTTGTGGAAAACACTGAAGTTCTCTCCCACAAAATTTTCCAAGGCAAAGCTTTTTTCAACCAGGTCTCAGCAATACTTAGAGTAAAAAAAAAAAAAAGTTAGTTCTTCTGAAAATGTTATTTCTAACCCACTGTGCGTCTTAAATGGTCAATGGTCAACATGATTTTTTTGATAAAATCTTCTTTACTTGGCTGCTCTTATGCTTTCCTGTGTTGTAGAAAGCCTGAGTGCATTGTGTTCAATGTCATCACAAAAGGAAGCTACAGTCTGATCAAAATAAATAGCTTCTCAGAATAAGTTAGCTGTGTAATTTGAGCTTCTTAGTCTACACCATAGCTGGAAACTGCTGGCAGCAAATAAAATTCCTTTCTAGTGGAAAATGTTGATCCACTTTCCAGAGCATGATACAGCTGTGATCTTGGGAGAGTGTTAATTCACACCATGATGCACAGATGCACCCTAATATAAATATAATTCAGTCACAGATAAGTGCCTGGTGAAAACTTGAAATTTTATCCTAAAATGTTATATTCTGCTGAAAGACCAGCTTTGTTTCATGACTGGTTTGCATGTGTGATTCAGATCCAGGAATGAAGTGGTTGTGTGTAAAGCCACACATGCATGGGAAAGTGGAGCTACTGTCAATACCAGGATGTGATCAAAGCCTTCCATCTGTTCCAGGGGATGTAGAACTGAGTTCTGACTAAGATGTTTTTGCACCTTTTAAAACCCTTTGCTAATTCAGAGTTGGGTTTGTTTGTTTGTTTGTTTTTGCAAAGAAAACTGTAGTTTAAAATCTTAAAGCTTTGAAATCAAATAAATATTAAAATAAACTGAGTTATTCTAAATTACATCAATTTCAGTTTTAAAAAGAAAGTAAAATTTCTAAAGTATGATGAGCCAGTTGAATTAAAAATTAATAATGTGTGCTCAGATTTTTATTGCAAAGTTGTAAATGAACTTCTTTGTGTGTCTCCTAGTATTTCCTTCTCTTTCCAAAGGCTCATTGCAAAAAGATTTAATGCAACTAATGATAAATACAACCCAAGTGTCAACCAGGGAGGTGTTCCCAGTGTCTCTTTCTCTCTATACTAATTAGGCAGCACAAGAAATATAAGCAGAGGGATTTAAAAGCAAACAAAGACACCAGTAGAGAGCAGATACAGGAACTTTTACTACAAACCTGCACTGATGGATATTCATGCAATAAACTCAGCGCAGCACTACACGATCCCTGACCTCCTGTTGCTGCACAGCAGCGACTGGGAGCTGTGCTGCATCGCTGGGGCTTGCAGAGTCCTTTTAGAAAGGCTGCTGGCATCGCCAGCAGGTTTCCAGCAGGATTTGAGTAGGGGAAGCACCCGCGGTGACCAGCCCGGCTGGGGCAGCAGGCGGTGGCCGATGGCATGGAACGGGCCCGGGCTGTCCTTGCCACACTCCGGGGACCCTGAATAAAACCTGCTTTCCCCTCCCGACCTAGGCTGCCCTTGGGCGGGACAGACGATGGATCCTTCAGGCTGCACTTTTCCCGGCTGCGTGCAGAGATCATCAGCGGGGCAGGAAAGGGAGCGCGGGGGCTGCCTCGTCACATCAGATCGGATCAGATCAGTGCCTCACCACGTCCTGCATCGTGGCCTGGTGCACAGCCCTTTCCAGAGGCTTTGGGGGAAGGTGACAGAGGCCACCCTGTTGGAATGCTGTGGAGCGAAGGTTCCAGAAGGAAAATGTGGCTGGCGTGTCAGCTTCCTCCCTCCAACCAGAAAAATAAACAATATATTGTGTTTAGGGTCACAGCTGCTGAGGCAGAAGGGAGTGAAGCTAAAATCCAATGTTCTGTGATCAGTACCAGAGGTCAGAGGCAGGGAAGGGCATTCTCTTTCTCTGTTGTAACTCTTGCTGGTTCCAGTGGTATGAAATTACAACAACATCCTCATGAGGGCAAACACAGCAACAAATATTCACAGCACCATGTTCTAAAGCCAAGGTTTCAAACTAATGTGAATCCAAATTCCTGCTTTTTAGTGTTTAACCTACAGTTTTTCAAGCAGACAGAGTTTGTGCCATTTGACTCAGCCTTCTTCAGGAGCTAAAAGTTGAATACCCAGCAAGGGATCCATCCAGAATTTTGGTGGCCTTGAAAGACATGACTCTCCAGATTATGCCTTTCATAGGCACCTGTGTCTAGGAGGCCAGCAAGGTGGTTTCTTACAGTGGATAGAAAGAAGCAACTGAACTTCAGAAGAAAACAGTTGTTTTAATTAAATCTCTTACCTGAACTGCAAGTTTGGTCCAATCTAGAGAAAAGGAAAACTAGTATTGAACACTAATCAGAATGGGTATGATCCATGATTCATGTCCCCAGAGAAGATGATACTAATGCAAATAAGCTTTAAAACCAGCATTTTGCAAGATTCCTAGCAAGCACAATTTTGCAGTTCCTCCCAGCATTAGCAGTGCACATAAAAGCCATGTGTTGTGATAAAGTCTTAAATCAGGGAGGAAAACAGAACCAACCAGCCCCAAACCAAACAAACCTCTCCATGATGCACTGAGACACAAAGAGCAAGACATTCCACACCGTCTGGTTTGCACCTCACATGTCACCAGACCCTGAAAGCAGTGGCACCAAGTGACTGCCAGCATTAACCTTTCCTTCGAATTCTGCTCCCTCTCCCTGCAAGGGCCTGGCAGAGTTTTACCGATGTTGTTGGCTTCCTCCTGCAAAACCCCACAGGATTTTATTCCTTGCAAAAATGTCCTGGGGACATTTGCAGGGCAAGGATGGGGTGAGTCTGGGGAGTTGGGGTGAGCATTCAGCTCTGACCAGTTCATCACAAGCTCTTCATCACAGCCAGCTGGAGGAGAGAAGCTGACCCTAGAATTCTGGAGAATTTGGAAGTGGGTGGGTGGATCTTGTCACTGATGGGTTCCCACAAGAGGTGTGGGTGAGGGGAATGCACAGGGACAGCCCAGCTGACTCTGCTCCTGGGAGCCCCTCCAAAAATCCAGTGAATTCCTTAAAATCCTTGCCCACCCCCTTCAACCCCAGTCCACTGTCTCCAGGGAAACAAACCCAAATCTGTCTGGTTTTTTTGCAAAATTAATGAGAGAAGTCCCAGCTGAGGATTCTGGAGGAGTCCAAGCCTAGCTCCTGGACCAAAAAAAAAAAAAAAAAAAAGTATAAACAACTTTAAAGAGCTTGAAAAAACCCATCTGGAACTGGGAAAATCAGGTTTCTTAAAATACAAGCAAATTAAGGGATTTTAATTTAGAAAAATAAGGGGAGAAAAGGAGAGCAATAATAAAGAATTTTCCTGCAAAAAATACTTTTAAATTGCCAGGTAAATAAGGAACAAGATTTTTTTTTTCCTTAAAATAGAGATAATAAAAGGTTTTATCCCTTAAAAAAAATCCCTAAAACCAAAGATATTAGCTTCTTTTTAGAACAAAAAGAAATTGCACTAAAAATATTGGTGGTTTAAAGGGGTTTTTTTTTCCCTCCAAAAAGTAGAATTCCTGCATTTAAGGACTTTCTTCCAGAAAAGAAAGGCCAAAGTACATGATAAAGATTTTGCTTAGCCTCACAATAAGAAAAAATAGTCCTCAAAATCCCAGATAAACAGGGATAATATATTTTCTTCCTGATGATAAAAAAAGGGGATAAAGAATCTATAATTAAAAATAATTTTAAAAGGACTTTTTTGTTAAAAAAAAAAAAAAAAAATCAAGGGATGAAAGTTGAAAGCTTGGAAAGGGGCAAAAACTTTACATAGGTTGAGGAGGGATCCAGAGGTGTCTCCAGAACCCCAAAATTATTAAAGAAAAGTCTTTACTATGCTTAAAAAGATACATCTGGAGGAGCCCAAAATCTCCAACACGTGATAAAATCCTCACCATGTGATTAAATTTTCTCTTTCTAAAGAATCCTGGGAGAGCTCAAAGAGATTGGAGGTCTGGAATGTTGGCAAATTACATGTTCAGTATTTTTTGTTTCGATTAAAAAAGGAGCAGGACGAGGTGAAAGCCAGCATTTGAGGGTACTTGAGCTCATTTTCAGGCTGCAGTTCTTCACTTCATTGAAATCCAGGTGAGGGAATTTTTATTCTGGTGGGATTTGGTCATTCCTTGGAATATTGTCTCTTTAAAGTCCTGGTTTTTCATGCATTTAAGGAAGATTTGTGCCTTTAAATAACTTAAAAATGCATTAAAAATATAAATAATCTTCATTTTATTCAGAAAAAAAGGCCAAAAAATCCTGAATTTGGGCACAGAAGGGGAAAAATTTCTTCATTCACACAAATAGCAAAAATTGAAGATTCAATTAAATAAAAATTAAATAAAAATCAAATAAATAGAAGATAAATAAAAAGAGTATTCATCTAAGAACTCCATTAAATAAAAAAGGCAATGCATTTAGAATTAAAAATTGAAATTAAATTATATAATGTTCACTTATATAAAATCTTTTATTAAAATTGAATCATAGTAAATTAAAATTTTAAAAATAATTCAAATTTTAAAATGTCCTGAATTAAATTAAATTACTACTTTAAAATGTACTATAATTAAATCAAAAAGCCAGCTTTTCAAATACTCAAATTCTTTTTAAAAATTGTTAATATACCACACATACACAAAGCCCTCCACACAAAATTCCTGGACAAAGTGTGTGTTTGCTGTTTTAATATGATTTTTTTTTTTTCCTCTGGAACTTCATTGCCTCTGAAACTGCATCATCTCTTTTGGGAAGAGTTGTTGGTTTGCTTGTTTGAATGTATTTATAGTTTCTTTTTAAGTTTTCCAGTTTTTTTTTACAGCTATTTTAGGGTCAAGGATGTCACCCTCTAGTATTTTCTTCCTCCTGATTTTAGGTAAATATTTGTTTCTGAAAAGTGTTGTCATTTTCATCCCTGCTGGAAAAATGATTTATTAACTCATTTTCCCTCCTATTTCTTCTCCAGGTTCCATGGTGGACACCAAAACCTCATCTGAAAAAGGTGAATTTTGGGGGCTTTGCCCTAAAAAAACATTATTTCCACCTAAATTAGACTTTCTCCCACCCACATCATACAATTTTCCTGCTATTCTCCCAAAATCCATGTGTTCCCCATGTAATTCCACTGGGGTCATTCCCTTTTACCCTAGTTTCACCATGAAAACCCAGGAGAAGAGACATCTATTTTTAGGGAACCATGGGAACCCCAAATTTGGTAGGTTACACCCCAAAATCCATGTAATTGGGTAGGAATTTGGGGGCAGATCCCAAATCCTGATTTTTCCACAGGATCCCTGCTCTATCCCTATGGACCGCAGCAGGGGGATAAAACCAACCCCAAACTCGATGATGGGACATCTGAGGCGATCGCCCTCTCCGTTCCCTTCACCTTCTATGGCAAAACCTACCGAACTGTGTTTGTAGGTCACCCCAAATTCCACATTTTGGGGAATTTCCTCCATTTTTCCAAATTCCCCCACCATTTCTACTTAATTTTTCACTGGTGTGTGGGTGTGGGTGTGGGTGTGTGTGTGTCCCCAAAATCAACCCTTCTTGAATTCATAGTGGGTTTTATCCTTGGACACTGAAACATCTTCAGATGGGTGGGGGATCTTGAGCGGGCTGGTGGTATTGGGGGGCTCTGGAGGGGCTTGGGAGGTTCTGAGGATGGTGGGTGATGGTGTAGTCCTTCATGGTCATATGGCTGGGGGGTATTGGGGCAGTTGGTTGGTTTTGGGTGGTCCCCCACAGGTGGATCTTGGGCTGTGTAGGTGCGCATTGTGGGATCACATGGGTGGTGGATTTTGTGAGGGTCCTGTATGGGTGGGTCTCTGGGGAATGATGGGTGTTGTGGGGTCCTCTGGGTGGTGGGCCTTGGGAGGGTCCTGGGGGTGGATGCTGTCTGGGGGTGCTATGGATCTGATATTTGGGGGGGTCCTGTGGGTGGTGTGTCTTGGGAGGTTGATGGATCTTGAGGGTTTCTTTGAGTGCTGGGGGGTTCTGTGGATGAGGGTTCCTATGCTTGGTGGGTCTTGGGGGAGTTGGTGGGTCTTGGCGGTGGATCTTGGGGTGTTGATGGGTGTTGGGAGTCCCTGTGAGTGGTGGTTCTAGGCATGCTTGTAGGGTCCGTCTTGAAGACCCCACAACCCCAGTCAAAGTGTTGCACCCACGAGCTCCTGTTGTCGCCTCCAGGTGAACAATGGGGTGATCTCCTTTGACGAGCCCGTCAGACAATACACCCCTGACCCCTTCCCTCTGGCGGATAGGTGCCCTTTCGTGACTCCCTTCTGGGCAGATGTGGACAACGTGCTGGGTGGGGACATCTTCTACCGCCAGAGCACCGACCCAGCGCTGCTGGAGGACATCAGCCAGCACACGACCCAGTACTTCCCCAACAGCCCCTTCACCACCACCTGGGCCTTGGTGGCCACCTGGGACCATGTGGCCTACCATGGCTCCACCTCTGAGAAGGTGAGGCCCATGGGGCATGGATGTGACTCATTGGCTCTTGTTGACCCACTTGGTGGCCTTGCTGACCGACCTGTCTTTGACCTCCAGAACCCATCCCTGACCTTCATGACTCATCCTTGACCTCTGTGACTTTCTCCATAGGGGAACACCTTCCAGGCTGTGCTGACCACTGACTCCAAGATGTTCTACATCATTCTCAACTACTGGGATATCCAGTGGACCACAGGGGCAGCGAGTGATGGGGATGCTGAAACAGGACTTGGGGGGACCTCAGCACATGTAGATGGGGAGGGTGGAGGAGGAGGGGGAGGTTGTCCCACTCCATGTTCTGAGGATGATGACGATGAAAGTCAGGGATTGGCCCATCCTGTTTCCTGGGGATGATGATGATCATGATCATGATGAAGGTCCAGGATTGGCCTACAACATTTTTGGGAAGGTCAAGGTGCCCTATCCCATCTTCTGGAGAGGATGATGATGAAGGTCAGAGGCTGGCACATCCCAAATATTAGATATGATAATAATGATAGTGATGATGGTGATTGATGATTGATGATTGATGATTGATGATTGATGATGGTGATGGAGATGATGATGATGGTGATGGTGAAGACAGGAGGATGTCCACCCTTCTTCTGGAGATGATCATGATAGTGATGGTCATGGATTGGTACATATAATTTCTGGGTGACACCAAGTATGTTTGCATCCTGATATAATTTTAGGGGCCCACTACCCCTTCAGGTGGGGTCTGCCCTCCTAGATTCCACCCCCACAATTTTCCAGGCGGGATTCAACAGCGGTGATGACACCAACTTCTACAACATTCCTGGATCCCAAACCGATGCCATCATCAACATCACCACCACCTCCAACGTCAAGGTCCCAGGACGCTGGGTCTTTAGGGTGGATGACTTCCAGGCCCCAGATGTTGATCCTCCCCAGCTGGACAACAGCTGCTGGCTGTAAGTTGGTGGAGAAAATTTGGAACTTTAAGGAAAAGTGTGAATTTGGGGGGTAAATTCAGGAATGAGGGGGGAAAAGTGGGGATTTGGGGCAATAATTTGTGACTCTTTGAAGGCCACTGTGAATTTACGGGGAGACGGGATTTGTTGGGGAAAGTTAGGAATCTAATTTTCTAAAATTCTAAAATTAGAAGTCTAACTGGGGGGAACCATGGGAATCTTGGTTGGAATCTTGAAAAATTAGTGACATTAGGAACCAGAGAAAATTGGGCATTTGGGGAACAATTGGAAGTTTGTTGGAGAAAGGTGGGAATTTTATGGGATAATTTGTGAGGAAAATTTGGATTTCTGAGGGGAATATTTTTGAGGGGTATTGGGGATTTGGGCAGAAAGTAGCTCTTTCTCTTGGGCTGTTGATATCTTCTCTAGGTGAATTGAGGGGAGTGTGGCAGAGGGACCTCACCACTGCCACTGTTATCACTGATGAGGTCACTGTGCAAGTCAAGATCATGCCAGCTTCTAGCAGAGCAATATAATTTCAGCTAAGACATTGCCGTGTCCATGTCCTTATCATTGTCATGGCACCCACGGTGATGTCATCACACTTATGTCACCATCACCCTCACATTTCCTGCAGTTGCAGGGAATCTGAGGTGTTTTGGGGTGAAATGTGATAGAATTCATCCAGTTTTGCCTCACTGGATGGTAATTTCTGAGGTCTTGCGCGATATGAAGTAACATGGCAGCCATGTACACAGGAGACACAACCCACAAGAAACAGCTTGGCACACACCCCCAAAATGCTGCACCTACAACACACTTGGACATCACAAGACACACAAAAGATGCAAGAGACTATTTTAGCCCTCCCTACCTTTGACTCCTACTCACAGAACCTCAGGAACACACACAGCAAGAGAGCACCAAGAACCTCAAATCCAACCTTTGACTGAACACTCCATGTCAAGCAGACCATGGGACTGAGTGCCATGACCAGATGTTTTTTGAACACTCCAGGGATGGTGGCTACAGCACCTCCCTGAGCAATTCCAATGCCCAATCACCCTTTCTGTGAAGAAATTCATCCTGATGTCCAGCCTGAACCTCCCCTGGCACAGCTTGAGACCATTTCCTTTTGTCCTGCTGCTGGTTGCCTGGGAGAAAAGATTCACTCCCACCTGGCAACAAGTTCTCTTCCAGGTAATCGTAGAAAGTGATGAAGTCACCCCTCATCATCCTTTTCCCCAGGCTGAGCCCCACTAAGCTCCCTCAGCTGCTCCTGATTCTCCAGACCCTTCCCCAGCTCTGTTCCCTTTTCTGGACATCCTCCAGCCCTTCAGTGTCTTTTTTGCCATGAGGGGCCCAGAACTGTCCCAAAATCTCCAGGATTTGAGGTGTGGCCTCAGCAGTGCCCAGCACAGGGGACAGTTGCTGCCCTGGTCCTGCTGCCCCACCATGTCTGGCACAGCCCAGGTGCCATTGGCCTTCTTGGCCACCTGGAGCACCTGGCTCAGGTTTTGCTGCTGTCATGAGCACCCCAGGGCCTTTTATAATGAGCAGCTTCTCAACCACTGTGCCTCAGCCTGGAACTGTAGAGGTTCTTGTGACCCAAGGGCAGGACCTGGCACTTCCCCTTGGAGCACCTCATGCCACGGGCCTGGGCCTAGTCATCCCATCAATTCCTCAATCCACAAAATGCTGGGTTTTTTAATTCCATCCCTTCCTTCCCTTTTTCCTTTTCCCCTATTTTTTCCCAAATTACACCCTCTATTTCTCAAAAAATTACACTATACTTGCTCCATCACCTCCCTGTCATTGTGGAATAATTTAAACCACATTGGGCAAAAACCCCTTGATATCTAGTAATGCCAATTTTTGACATCAGTTTTAACAAAAAAAACCCTGTTTTTCTCTCTGTTTTCACCTTTTCTGGCCAAAAATTATCTCACGTCATTGGGTGGGGTGGTCCCCTGGGGGTGCCTGGATTAGTCATTTTCTTTCCCCTTTTTCTGCCAAAATTAAAAAAATAATTGAGGGAGGAGCCAGATCTGCTGTCCTGGGATTGTGTTTTCTTCACAGATTTGGGGATAAAACAGAGCTCTTTGGGGATACGGAGCTAAGATGGGGATCAAACAGGGCCCAAGGCAGGTAAGGGCAAATGTAGATCTAATAACTATGATTATTTTTTTGGCAGGAAAGATTTTCCCTCAAGTGGGAAAGTCCATCTGAAGACTCCTCAAGTTTCCCCCTTTCCCCACCTCCACCCCCCCTTCCCCTGCCACTCCAGCCCTGGGTCTGGTCCTGGGAGCAGTGGGATTGGAAGACTTATGAAGGGATTTGAGGGAGAAAAGGGTAGGATAGGGGTTTGGAAGGGAACAAGAGAGGGAAAGAAGGAAGGAAAGAGAGAAGAAAAGGGAAAAAGACAGAGGAAAGGAAAAAGAGGGAGGAAAGGGAAATTGGGGAAAGAAGAGAGTAAAAGAAAAAAAAAGGTCCAAGAGTTGGATAAGGGGGAAAAAGGAAAAAAAGGGAGAAAAAGGAAAAAAAGGGGAGGAAAGGAAAGACAGGGAAAGAAGGCAGGAAAGTAGGGAAAAATATGGGAAAGGGGGAATAAGCAGAAAAAAAAAGAGAAAAGAGTGAGACAAGAGAAAATGGGATATGAAAAGGAAACGAGGGGGGGAGAAGAAAAGAAAAATTAAAGAAGTGAAGGGGAAAAAGGGAAAAGGGGGAGGAAAGGAATTTGAATGGAAAAATGGGATCTGGGGAAAAGAGGAGAAAATGGAAAAATGAAACAAAAGAAAGAATGGGGAAAATAAGGGAAAAATAAAATTACAAAAAAATAGGAATAGGGAAAAGAAAAAAGGAAGTAAAGGGGAAAGAAAAAAAGAGCAAAAGGGAATAGAGATCCAAAGGTCCCTGGGATAGTGGGGGAAGACATATGGAAATGTCCCCCCAAAAGCCAATTTTTGCACCAGGTGGAACAAAATTCACATTTTTGAGTAAATGCAATTTAAGTAGTGAATTTGAGGATGGCTTGAATGAGAAGAACTGATTTTGGGGACAAATTCAGTACAACACTGTTTTTTGGGTTGAGTACAAGGATGAAACACACAGATTTTGGGGATTTGTGTGAGTTTTATATCAAGAAATGGTGAATTTTGGGAAAATTCTAGTGAAATTTCAAAAATATGAGAATTTGACTGTTTTTTCACCTTTTTCACCCAGAGCATCATGGATTGCAGCTTAGGAAAAGCAGATGTGCTGAGATGGTTCTGGAATGTTATGTTCTGGGGTAAATTGAAACAGGTTGGGGAGATGCCCCAAAAGCTATAAAATTCCCGTGAAATAATGAATTTCCTCAAAATAAGGGTTATCCACCACAGGTGAAGGATTACCCAGCCCAAACACTTCATCTTTTTCCCAGGAAATTAACTGGAACTTCATCTCAATTCATGATTGTTCAAATGGTTTGTTCCTGTGAATGATGATCCGGCAGATTAACCTAATTCATTAAATATTTTTTCAGAGTTTACTCTCCCAGCTGGAGTTTACTTTCCTAACTGGAGAATGAATGTATGAAAAATTAATAAAATCAATGATCAAATTACCACTCCATCAAATTTGTGATTTAACAAATTAATAGTTCATAATATTAATCAAGTCCATCAAATCTGTAGTCCATTAAAGCTTTAATCTGTCAGACCAAGGTTTAAATTTTTTCTCCAAAATAATATCCCATCAAATAAAATCCATAGTCCATAAACTCAATAAACTGTCAAATCAAAACCAATGACCCATGAAATTAGCATTTCATCAAATCAACAATCTGCCCAATAAAAAGTCCATCAATTTATTAATCCATTGACTCAAAAGTCAATAGGCTCCATAATCTATTGACTCAATAATCCATTAAATCAGTGTTTCATCAAATCAGTGGTCTAGCAAATGAAATCAAGTTCTAGCAGATTGAAAGTCCATCAAGGCAATAATTTATCTAATCATTAACCCATTAAATTAATAATCCATTAATCAATAATCTACCAAATTGATCAAGTTATCAAATCTGTAGTCCATCAAATCAATAATCTAGAAATCAGTGATCCACGAAATCAACTGTCGATCAAACCAATTATCCATCTAACCAATCAAATCTCCATCAGATCAGTAATCCATCAATTTAATAATCCATCAAATCAATGATGGATTGATTACCAATCAATCTATCAGATTACCCACCCCTCTTCTTCCTCCCCCCAGCTCTCCTCCATGCTCCCATCATCATCTCTGAGATGTCACCACCTCACCTGGGTGACAAGTTCCTGGTGGCCTTCCTGCAGAATGGTGACCAGCGCACCCTTCGGAGCGACTTCCGCCTCCTCCTCCTCACTGGCTCCTCCCCATCCACCACTGCCACCATCTCCATGAAGAGACCCGGATTACGGATGACGGTGCAGGCAGCTGCCAACCAACCAGTCCTGGTGAAGATACCACCTCAAGCTGAGATGGTGGGAAGTCAAATTTTTGAAAATGCTGTGGTGGTGAAGACCACTGCTGCTGTCACCGCAGTGATGGTCAACGACAAACCCACAGCAGCTGACTCCGCCGTCGTTATTCCGGTCCACAGGTGGGGGACGGAATACCACGTGGTCACCCCCAACCCCGGCCCCACCCGCAATGCCCAGTTTGTGGTGGCTGCTTGGGATCAACCCACCACAGTCAACATCCACCTCAACGCTGACATCACCTTCCGTGGACGGCTGCATCGACGTGGCTCCACCCTCACCATCCCGCTGGAGCCATTCCAAGCAGCACAGATCCAGAGTGCAGCCGATCTTTCCGGAACACGGGTGGTGGCACAGAGTCCGGTGGCCGTCTTCACTGGTCACACCTGTGTGGGCAGGATGAGCCGCTGCGATCACGTGGTGGAACAGCTTCACCCAATCAGCCAGTGGGGAAAATCCTTCCTTGTGCCACCAGTGCCCTTCCAGGGACAATCCAACCTCATCTACATCACTGCTGCTGAACAAACACGTGTCACGGGTCATGGTGAAGTCACCAAGACCACGCGAGAGATACAGCCCAACCACTCACTGCTCTATGGCACCCAATCCCCGCAGGGCTTGTTCCTCACTTCTGAAGCTGGTGTCCAGGTTTTTCTGTTGGGCAGTGGCGAGAACAGTGGTTCAATAACCTTTGAGCCCTTTTTTGTCAGCATCCCAGACATAACTAGTTACTGCAACTCCTACAGCATCGTTGCGCTGGAGGGATACGACAACCGTGTCCTCCTAGTGGCCAAGACAGCAGAAACTTCTGGAATACTGCTGAACAAGAGACCATTAGGGAGTGTGACATGGCAGCAGATCCCTGGGACAGAATATTCATGGGTTGGGATAAATTTGGGAAGCGGATTTGGAATCCATCGTGTGGAGCATAAGACAGCCATATTTGGGGTGTGGAATGTCGGGATGGGACAAGGGAAGCGCTATGGAGCAGAGGGAGCTTGCGACAGTGTTAAGTGGAGGTGGAATTTGATATCAATAAGTGATATAGAATTATGTAGGTATCAATAACATAGAGATAATATATAGGTATTTATAAATAATATAGAAAAACTTACATGTAATTACAAATCAGATACAAAAACATGCAAAATATAAAACAAATATATACTTAGACATATCAATAATATAATCAATTAATAGAATTTAATCCTCTGTCACTAATAAACCCGCAGATCCCTGCCAGCAGGTGCAGTGCCGCCCTAAGGAGAGCTGTCACCTGGACAAGGGCACGCCCTCCTGCCACCACGACTACCTGGGCACCTGCACAGGCTCCCCATCCCTGCAGTACCACACCTTTGATGGGGCCTCCGTGTCCCCCCGTGGTGGCTGCAGGTACACCCTGGCCAGGTACTGCAGGTCTGACCCTATCCTGGAGCCCTTCACTATGGAGGAGCAGCGGAGCCGGGATCACCCCAAGAAGCCGTTGGCCAACATCTACATCTACACCTACAATGTCTCCATCCATGCTAGTGAGGACAAGCCCGTTCAGGTGAGTTTTGGATCCATCATTCCAATAAAACTGTTTGTTCCAAGTGGATTAAAATTTCTGGGTGAGTTTGACCTTCAAAAAACAAGGAAAACCATCCAAAAAAGTGTTAGAGGATAAATCATTGAAATATTGATGTTCACCTTAAAAAATAAGCAGAACCGCCATAGCTGTGGAATTTGGGGAATTTTTTCCATTCCAAATCAATTTTCCAGGTAGAATGTGGTTTTTTCTGATCCTGGTCTCCATACAAACAAGATTAGCTCAGAAGATGTAGAAAATGGTTCAGATTTGGAGCTTGAGCTTTTCTTGGTGTGAAGTAGGGCAAAAATTCTGATTTATAATGCAAATTGATTATTCATAAAATCATTTCTCCCTCTGTTTGTACATATGTGCTTTTCGTGGAATTGGAAACCACCTGCTGAGGTTTAACCCTCCGCCTCATTTTCCCACCCCACAAGGTTAACAACAAACCCACCACCCTTCCAGCCATCCTGGAAGAGGGAAAAGTCCAGATTTTCCAAAATGAGGGTCGTACCATCCTCCAGACGGATTTTGGGCTGCAGGTGACCTATGATGAGGACCACGATATCATGGTGGCAGTACCCAGCAGCTATTTTGGGGCCAGCTGTGGCCTCTGTGGCAACTTCAATGAGGATACAGCTGATGAAGCCATGGTTCCCAATGGTATTCCTGGTGAAGGTGGTGAGGACTGGGCAGAAAGCTGGAGAGATCCATCATGCCAGGAAGATTGTGGCGATCAGGAGACTACACAGGGCATGGAGAGATGTGGTGAGTTCATGTCGGGGTCTGTGAGGATCTTGGGGAAGGGAGAAGAGGATCCATGTGAGAGCTCAGCTGTGGGTATTAGCCTAGAGCAATGGTTGTAGACATCAACACAATCAATGTGTCTTTTCACCCCAAAACATCCCCAAATCCACCTACCCTCCTAATCTGACTCCTGGTATCCATAACACATAGAATTATACCAGCATTTTCCTGAAGGCCATCCCTGCTTGATGTCTCATTGACTCCACAACCTTTACAGGCATGAAGAAACCAGTGGAAGGAATGACCCCAAAACCTACTTGATCTCACTCCAGCTGCCCAAATAACCAGGGAATTGTGCTAAGATTTTTCCCGAGGGTTGTCCCTGTGGGGTCTATCTTGATCTCCAGTTTGATTTAGATGTCAATGTACCAAACACCTCCATTACAGGGAAGGCTTGCATTGGTTGGTTCTCCCTAAAATATTTCTAAGCCCTCCTGATTTGACTTCAGGCATTCACAACACATGGAATTCCACAGGGGCTTTCTTGAGGACCATCCCTATAAGACATCTCACAGACTGTTAAATCCCTTGTAGGCATCAAGGCAACCAACAACCCCAGCACCACCATCACTGCCTGTTTCCACAACAATTGCTCCTACAAGCTCCACGAGGAATTTTGGGAAGATGGGAGCTGCCAGAAGCAGTGCCGGTGTGAGGGTTCAGGGACAGTGACTTGTAAGCCAGGGGGATGCAGATCCCACGAGAAGTGTGTCATGGTTAATGGCATTGCCAGGTGTACACCCAACAAGCACTACACCTGCATTGGGACGGGTGACCCACACTACACTACCTTTGACGGGGTGAGGTTTGACTTCCAAGGCTCCTGCATCTACCAGTTTGCTGCCCTCTGCATGCTCAAGCCCACCCTGGTCCCCTTCAATGTCACCGTGGAAAACAACCACCGTGGCAGCCGTGCCGTGTCATTCACCAAGACCGTCAACCTGGAGGTCTATGGGAGCGTCATCAGCATGAGCCAGGAGCACCCACGCAAGGTCAAGGTGGGCAACCCCTCAAGGAATCCGGTTCATCCCCAGACTAGCTCATATTCCCCTTTTTTTCCATTCTAATTACCCTTTTCTCCCCTTAGTCTTCCTTTTCCCCCACAAGCTACCGTTTTTTAATGACAAATTCTCAATTCTCCATTTTCTCCCAGATTCCCTGTTATTTTCACCCAAATCCCCCTCTAATTCTTCAGATCCCCTTTGTCTCCCCAAATATGTCTTTTTCACCAAGTATCCCTTTCACCTTTGGACTCCCCCCTTTTCCCCCAAATTGCTCTCCATTTTCCCCCAATTTCCCCTTTCCCTCAAAAATTCCCCAATTTACTGTCAAAATTGTTCTTTTTTCCTGCAAAATCCTCTTTTCACAGAAAAGGTTCATTTTCTCCCCTAAATGCCTCTTTGTCTGCAAATTCTCCTCTTTTTCCTATCAAGTACCCTTCTTTTCACTCAAATCCCCCTTCTATCTCTCAAATACTATTTTTTCTCCCAAAATCAACTCTTTCATCTAAAAATCCTATTTTCTCAATCCTCCTAGTTCCCCCAAATCACCTGTTTTCCCTGAAATTCATTGTCTCCCATGCTTTCCCCTTCTTTCCCAACAACTCCTCCTTTCTCCTCTAATTACAACTTTTTGTTGCAAATTCCCTCTTTTTCTACCAATTTCCTATTTTTCCCCAATTTTTACCTCAAATTAAATTAAATTTATAATACACTAAAACCAAATTAAAATATAGAAATAATTCAAATAAAAATACCCCAAAAAGTAAATAAGAATAAAAAGCATAAAGATAAAAAATGAAAGCCAGTAAAAAGTCAATAAGAAGAAATAAATGTAAAAAGAGAAAATATAATTAAAAATATAATATAAATTAAAATAAAATTATAATATAAATAAAAATACAAAACTAAAATGAAATAAAATTATCAAACGATGATTTCAAATCTCTCTTCTCCTGTCTCCACTCCTTGTCTCACTCCCCTTCCTGCAGGTGGACAGTGCCTTTGTGTCCCTCCCCTTCACCCACCCCCACTTTTCTGTGTTCTACCGCGGCATCCAGGCTTTGTCACCACCGACTTTGGTGTTACTGTCACCTTTGACTGGTACAGCTACACCCGTGTCATCCTCCCTACTCTGTCATCACCACCTACTCTGGTGCCGTCTGTGGCCTCTGCGGCAATGCCAACGGTGACCCCGATGACGACTTTGTCACCCCAGCTGGCCACCACACCTCCCATGAGACCCAGCTGCGTGACAGCTGGAAAGTGGGGGATGTTCCCGGGTGCTCAGCTGGTTGTGGCGCAGAGTGCCCGGTGCGTGACGCGGTGAAGGTGCAGCCATACCGTGGGGACAGGTACTGTGGGGTGATTGCCCGAGCAGGGGGACCCTTCCGGGAGTGTCACCATGTCAGCAACCTGGAGCCATTCCTGCAGGACTGTGCTTTTGATGCCTGTCACTACAAGGGACACCGTGGCACTGTGTGTCAGAGTGTCTCTGCCTATGTCACCGCATGCCAGAATCACGGGGTGGTTGTGGAGACATGGAGGATAGCAGAGTTCTGCGGTGAGTATGGGTGGGATGGGGGAAAATGGGAGCCTCCCTTCCCTCCCTCCCCTCCCTCCCAGTCCTTCCTTCCTTCTTTGAGGGACTCCCCTTCCCTTCGGATATTCCCCTCACTTCCTATTTCCTTCTTTTTTTTCCCCAGCTCTTTCCTGCCCCCCTCACTCCCACTATGAGCTCTGTGGGAGCCCCTGCCAGCCCACCTGCCAAACCCCTTCCGTCCCCACCTCCTGTCCCGCATCTCCTTGCTCCGAGGGCTGTTTCTGCGACACCGGTTATGTCCTCAGTGGCTCTGACTGTGTCCCCCGTTCTGAGTGTGGCTGTGAGTACCTGGGTCACTACTACCAAAAGGATACAGAGTTCTACCCCTCATGCCGGGAACGCTGCCGCTGCGGCGCCGACGGCACAGTGACCTGCCAGGAGGCTTTCTGTGGTGCCCACGAGGAGTGCCGGGTGGAAGATGGCGTGTTGGGATGTTACCCCACTGGTTACGGCCGGTTGGTTGTGTCAGGAGATCCCCACTATGTCACCTTTGATGGACGCACCTTCAATATCCCGGGATCCTGCACCTACATCCTGGCGCAGGTGTGCGAGCCGGCACGACGGTTGGTCAACTTCACAGTGCTGGTGGAGCACGAGGCAGGCAGTCACGGTGACCCAGTGCTGATGAAGAGGGTGGTGGTATCCATCCATGGGTACACCATCACCATGGAGCGGGGACGGAGATGGGAGGTGACGGTAAGTCTGGAGACCCCCACAGTGATGTGGTGATGAAGAGGGTGGTAGTGTCCATCCATGGGTACAAAGTCAATTGTGGGGAGGATTCAGTGATTCCCATGGTGACACCGTGATTATAAAGAGGGTGGTTGTTTCCCTTCACAGCTACACTGTCTCTGTGGAGTGACTATTCTAAAGTGTCACACATGTCACCCTATCCCCATTCCAGGTGGACTTGGAGCGCTACACCCTCCCGCTGGTGACAGAGGACAAGAACCTCTGCATTGGCCAAGAGGGGAATAACATCATCCTTCACACTGGCCGCAGGAATCCACATCCTCTACAACACAGCCACCTTCCTCCTCATCACTGTCCAGGATGTCTACCGCGGCCAGCTGTGCAGCTTGGGCGGCAACTATGACGGGGACCCCAGTGATGACTTCCGGCTGCCCAACAGGGCACTGGCAGAAAACACCCAGGAATTTGTCACCTCCTGGAAGGTTCCAGAGAAGGACAGAGTTTGCAGTGACAGCTGCGATGATGGTGTGTGCAGCAGGTGTGATATTGCCAAAGAGGCGACGTATGGCAGGAACGGATCCTGTGGGATCATCTGTGACGCGGCAGGGCCCTTCCGGGGGCGCCACCCACGTGTTAGTCCCTGGAGTATTTCACCCACTGTGTCCGTGACGTCTGTGCTGCCAGCGGGGACCGCGCCGCCTTGTGCCACGCACTGCAGGCGTACGCCGCTGCTTGCCAAGCCGCTGGCGCGATGGTCGGAGCGTGGAGGACAAAGGAGTTCTGCCGTAA
>JAYDZK010000128.1:12154157-12183041 GCA_034509185.1 Euphonia xanthogaster | reverse complement strand
AACAGCCAACATAAAATTAAAGAGTACAAAGTATTGTAGACTACATCCAGTACATTTTAAGGAAAGGTTCATTGAAAATTCAGTGATTATCTGGCATCAAATGGAAATTAAGTTTTCAAAATGGCTGCATTGTAGGAAATAAGCCTCAAATTGGTGTCCAGACAGCCTCTACTTAGTGAGCTGAACATATTGTGCTGCCAGTGCCATGGGAAGAGCTCATTTACCTGGGGCTTCTGAAGCACATTTTACCATTGAAAAGGTATTTTCACCTTACCCCAATCTGTTTTCTTTGTACTGAGATATTTTACATTATGATTAATTTTTTATTGTTCTGTACATGTGACACTCTGGATTGACTGGTCTTTTATGTGTGAAGATGACTGCTCACATACTGTAGAGAGCAGGTCTTTTTGAAGAAAAATACAGAGAGTTCTATTCAGTGTGTTTATTCCTTGTTAATATTCACTAGTAATTACACTTCTTTGTAGAAACAGTGCCTTTTTTTATTCCTAGTTCTTGTTTTCTCTATTCAGAGCAGTTAAGGTTTTTCTGAGCTTGTTTGAAGGACTAAAGCTCATGCCCTACTCTTTATAATAATCAGATTTTTTTTCTCATCAGTCTCCCTCTTCAGTTAAATCATATTTTTTCTGTCATTCAGTGGCAAATTACCAATCTGAAAGTTGCATCCTTGCCATAAAGTGACAGTAAGGTTGAGATAATTGTTATCTGTCTCTAAATAGCTTGGTTGCTTAGAAATCCAACTTGTAGGCTCCCTGGTTTTACAGAAAAAACCACTTGATGAAGCACTCATTGTGCTAAGAACATTCTACAGAGCACAGATATCAGATAAATTGTAAGGTCAAAGTCTTTTTGGAAAGTATCAAAAGGCTTTTCTACCTGGGAAAAAGATATAGTTAAAAAACTGCAGAAAGATTCTTACATCAGCGAGTATGTTCTGGTCTTGGTACATGCCAGGCTGGAGGACAAAACCCTAGAAAACAATGAGATTTCTTGTTCATTTTGAGATGTGCAGATCGTTTTTGATTATTCATTCTTGGTCTGTTGTTTGTTTTTGGTTTTGGTTTTTTGTTTGTTTGTTTGTTTGTTTTTCTCCTCAAGCATTAAAATGACAGCATTTTAAATAGCAGAATTGGTGTCATTTGTTTAAAATATACTAAATAAATAACCAGGGACTGAGAGTTTTCTTGTGATGCTGAAGAAAAGGAAACTGTTCTTAAAGACATCTTTTAAAAATCACCATTTCTTGATGGCAACCTCTTCATCTGGGTAATTGCCACTTTTGTGTATTCATCCTCTGACATTCATCTTCATTAAAGCGCAGGAGTGTGCTTTAACAAGGTTTAGCAGGCCATAGACACTAAACTTTCCCTTGTACTAGTGGATGTAAATTTTAGAAAGCGAGACACTACAATCCAGCTGATTTGATGAGGGCTGGATGATCATATGCACTTCAGGGGACTGTCTGAACAGGATCTGTGGACGCAGGAGATGCACAGGCAGCCCCCTCTGGTGTGCAGGTCACAGCACACTGCTTCCTTCTCACTTCTGCCAGTGATTTTCCCTCATTTTGGGGGCAGAAATTCTGCAGTCAATGAAAATCACTGCACTTTTCTCCCATTTATGGTCATCAGAGGGTCTGAAAATTTGCAAAAATGTTTATTTTCATAGCTGACAGGACTTAGTCTCTGACTAGGTTCTGTTTCTAAATCACATCAGGCAGTGTGCGTAACAGACCAGATGAAGGTGACACCTGGCTGACTTGCTGAAATTGTCACCCCAGTGCACACATTCTCTCAATCTGCCTCCCCGAGGCTGCCAGAAATGCTGCTCCATCCACTTGATGCTTGAAAGGAGAGGGGGGAGAAAAAGAAAAGCAGAGATTGCCTTGAAGCTCACCATGTTAGGTTTTGTGGTGGCCACTCACTGCAAGGCTGCACACTAACAGGGAGTTCAATAGAAATGCTGGCATTCCTTTAAAGCAGGCATTGTATCCTTTCTAAAGAGCAGGCAAAATGTTCAAAATATATCCAATGTGCTTCTGATGGAGACAGATAACATCAGGGAACATCAGCCCTGGAACCCTGGGGCCAGCAGGAAATGTGGATGAAAAATCTCAGCTTGCACTGCTCCATGGACAGATATCTACTTTTGACAACATCTGCTCTCTTAATTCACTCAGCCAGAACTGGCACACCACAGCAGGAGGGGAAGCACTCTCTTCTTTTTCTTTGTCACTTAGCAATATTATTTTGTTCATCTCACTAACTTCTCACTGTGGTGGGTCCAGCCTAAACAGCCTATGTGCAGAAACTATGAATTCCCGTTTAGTCACTGTGCTCATTTTTAATCAAACTTCAATGGAAAGCCTCATTGTTCTTAGATGTAATTACTCAGTTTGAGGTTATTCCAGGGAAATTTTCACAAATAAAAGTAGACTTGGTGGGGGAAAAAAGGAACAAACAGCTTCCAAAGGTGGTGCCTACTAAGAGTGCTGCTGGAAAAAGGTGGATGGTTTTGAATGCATGAGCAGTGCCATTACCTAAACCCCATGGTTGTTTGTAAGAGTTGATGTGGTCACTGGAGAGATCTGACTTTGCCCTGTGCCCAGGCAGCTGCTGTGATTGTGGCAGCAGCACCAAGCTGTGACAGACCTACTCGGGCCAGATGGGCCTATGACAAGGTAAAACTGGAGTCTGTCTAAGAAAAGTGCTTATTAATGAGGAGAGAAGAGTTTAGCTGTGGTTGATTTGGTTAGGTTTTGACATACCTGGAAGCAGTTTAAAAAAAAGGTTTTGGTGAAAGGAAGTTATCAATGTATTTACCTTAAGGATATGCATGTTGCTTGTTATCTGTGATTCTACACTGCAAATTATCTCAGCAGAGAGATGGGCTTTGCTCTTGGCATGCCTGGAAGAAAAATTCAGCCACAGTGCCTCCAGCAGTCTTCCCAAAGCCAGCAAGAAGAATGGTCACAGCAGGAGAATCCCCTAGCAACCTCTTCAACATGACTTTGTCTTTGGCTTGCTTTTGGAAGAATGGGTCTCAGAAAGGACTGGCTGAATTTTAACTCTGTCTCAGAGTGCTATGACTGCAAACAACACCACTGACACCAGCAATACCCTTCATACGTGGTGGCACTGGAAAAAACAAGTTGTCAAAAGGGGAGGAAGAGGGAAGGAAGCTTCACCCAGCCCTGCTCCAGCACACACGGATCCATCCCTGCCCTGCACTGAGAATTATCTGCACAGGAATGGACCCACTGCTGGCACTTTGCAGAGCCCAGAGCACCTTTCCCATTTCAGTCACAGTGCCCTTGCCATACACTCAGCCAACTTTCATTTAATTAATTCACATTTCTGCTTCAGACCATTGACACCCTTTACTTTAATTTTCTCTTAGTCTTCTGCGTTTTGACAGGAGAGGAGCCAAAGCAGAACACAGTTTTCAAACTACAGATACCACATGGACTGCTACAGTGTGAAACTTATCTTCTCTGTGTTCTATCCCTGTCCAAATAGTTCCTAATAAATTGGGGTGTTTTTAACTCCACAGGAGCATTGATCTGTGTATACTTGGGACTGGCTGTTACAGTTCTCATCTGTGTGCCCACGGCTATGTGGGTAAAGCTCTCTGTGCCTTCTTTCCCACTACACCCCTCTTATTTTTTCTGTATACTGAATTTCCTTATCTTCCACAATTACATTGATCCTTAGCTTGCTATTCTGATGGTTTAGTAACATCTGTAGAGTTTTTCATCATGTTCCAATGAGTAAAAAAAAAAAAAGGCTGGAGGCTGTGCCAAATGTGAACAAGCCTTCCATGATTTATGTCTTTTTCCAAATAGTTTTGTGCAAATTTTGAGCAGCAGGATGAAGCTATGGTTCTGAGCTGACCACCTGGGCTGCCCTGTGTATTCCTACCCTGTGTATCTCTGAAAAAGAAGAGTGGACCAAAGGATTCCACTGGCATTAGTCAGGGAAATGTTAGGTCACTGCAAAACATCTATCTTCTTTATGCCAGTTTTCATAACTCAAATTGCCTGAGAACCCCAGAGAATCATGGTGAGACAATGAATTTTACATGACTCCAGTTTCCATACTCAGCTGGATGACGACAAGCATGGGGTAGCTGACTTTCTGGCCCATCTTTCCTACAGCTACAGCTCTGTGCTTACACCCTCTTTTCTTTCTCTGAAAATCTCCTGTTGCTGAAAGCAAAGTCAGTTTTGTTTCGATGAGTGGAATGTTGAATAATCCTTACACACTACAAAATACAAATTAATTGGGATATACTTTTGTGGATATTTCCAGTCTAGTATCTGTAGACATATCTTTAGGACTGAGGGACTTTAGGCTGAGGAGTACTACTGCCCCTTTATGGAACATTACTGAAGCCATGGAAATGGATTTTAAAGTGTACATCCGTTGCTGTATGCAGCTAATGAGCAAGAGAAGAAATTTCATGGCTTTCCCCCTTTAAATGCTCCTGTCTTTAAGCTGAAACTTTTTTTTTTCTAATACATCCTTTTTCATGCTGCCCCTTATCTTGTCTAGATAACTGCTTCTTTGTCATTTAGAAGTGCATCCAAGTCTGATGCAACTGCATGCAGACTTACAGATATATTGGGAGATTGGCTTTCAAGTTACCAGTCCAGTGGCTGACAACAGATTCAGTAAGGCCAGGCATGACATCAATTAATATTTTAGTAGAGTGTACTCATACTGCTTCCCTGTAAGGGAGAAAATGCCTTTCAAGTTCACAAATTAATATAGAAAATGAATCTGCTGCCGAGGTAAAGAAATTGTCATGGAATCTTGAGAAGGTAATAATGAAAGGAATGCTCCCAGATGGATCTATTGTATTTCACATTGCAGCAGCCTAGATAACCTCAAGCAATTTCTGAAGTCTGGTCATGAATATAAAGCCAATGTGCATTAGAGAAATACTTTATGCTGAGTGTGTAATGTCTTTACAGAGAGAATTGTATGGAGTAGACTCATTAGTGCTCTACTTTCTGAAGTTTTTGTCATGCTTAGTATTTTTTCTGTATACCCTTACAATACTGAGAGCCTTGTTTGCTCATTCTTTTGCAAGGGTGGCTTTGATTCACTGGTTTGGGTTCATTTGCTCTTTCACAGCCTGGACCAAGCACAAAAAAACCCTGGTTTTGTGCCATCATTTTAAAGCATTTCCCTCTCACTATTTTGTGGCCAGCTCAGAGTCAAGGACAATAAAATATTCTCTGCCTTTAAAAGGAAGCATTGAAGTGAGGTTTCTTTCTTTGTACCCCCACAGTGAAGGGCAGATCTCAGCACCTCAGTGCTCAGATTTAATGAGTGGCACTTTTGCAGCTCTCTGTAGTTTAGAATATGTGGACAAGAACACACTCTGAGGTTTGCAGGCTTTCAAGTGAAAGAAATATCAATCCTTTTAGGGTTACCTAAAGCCAAGTGCAGAAAGGAAAGTATGTGTGCCTGGGAGGGTTTTCATCCTGATCAATTTCACAATAATTTTATCTTCATATTCTGCTCTCACCTGCTCTCATCTGCTCAGAATATTTGGGGGTTTTAGAGAAAAAAAAAAAAAAAAAAAACGAATTAGGCAATTCCCTCTCCAGCCCTACAAATGCCAAAATGCTCACTGGGAGAGGTAGTCTTGGAGTCCTGGGAAAGGGATCATTTTCTCAGCCAGAGGAGAAGCCCTTAAAACTGAAGGGCTCCATCCCAGAGCTGTGTGCTCAAGAAAGAAGATAGGAATTAAAAAAAAAAATAAAAAATTGAAGTCTCTGTGATTGGAATTCAATGCAATTGTTTTTCTGCCAGAAATACAAACACTTGAGTACTTTCATATTAATAAGAATGGTCCACCTGTAAACTCCCAAAAAAGAACCAACCCTAAAAATAAAATCAGGAGGACTTCGGACAAAATAGAAAAATCCATAGAATATACTCAGTGAATTTAGATGTTCATGAAAGGTGCCAGTGAGTGAAACAGAGTTCTTTTATGCACTCTGGCCTTCTCTAGCCATGGCAGGGATTCCGTTGTGACAATGGAACAATTTCTCCAACTGTCTGAAATAGGAGAGGAAAATAAAGCAGATGTTTCCTTAGTAGAGTTAAGATTAGAAGATACAGAAGTGGAGATCTAAATAATTTCAAATCTCATTTTTTACGACACATCTGTGAATTATTTTCTTTGTGCACTTGCAATTAGAGAGCACAACAGATGGTAGGGGTTCACTTAAAAAACAATAAAGAAAATATTTATTTTCAAAGGCAATGGTGCCAAGGATTTATTTATCACATCTGAAAGGTGTTTCTCTCTGTAACTGTAACTTAACGCTGTAACTGAAGTGTTGCTCCACTGGTATTAAATGGAAATAAGGGCAGACCTAAGGGCATGGCTATGCTCGAATCTGTGCACCTGTTCATCCATTCCGAGTGAGCCACAGCACTCTGCACATACCTTTTGTTATTTCCTGATGAAAACCTCTCCACAGTGTCAAATGTGATGAGAACTGCAGCAACTGCACACCAGTGCTTGGTTTGAAGGGAGCAGGCAGCATTCTGGTCAGAAATCCCATGGCTTGCAGATACAAAACCGTGCTGCTGCCACTCTGCTGTTTCTCTGCAGGGGGAAGGAAATCCAGGTGGTTCCAAGAAAAAGCCTTGTAGTCAGGAATGCACCCTTTTCTGAGCACAGTGTTCTATTGAAATAAATGTCACTGAGTGTAATAATTGAGAAAAATGCAACAGCTTGAGATTTCCATGAAATCATAGTCATTGGCCAAAGACCCTGAACGAGCCTGTACCCAAGTTCTTGGGTTCCTAAAGTTGGTCCTACTGCCATTGACTGGCAGAGTATATAGTGCGATGTCATGAAAAATCAGGTCTTTATGCCTTTGCAAATTTGTATGGACCATAGAGATTAATTTTTTATGTAGCATATTACTCTGTACACTCAAAAATACTGTAATTTTAGGAATCTGTTCTGGTGTTCCTGATTTTGTATTAATATTATTAAAAATACACTTATAGTCAGTGTCCAAAAGTCAAAAGAACTGCTTGCCAAGACCCCAGTGGCCTAGTCACAAAGCAGATTAATGGATGATGTATGAAGCATTTTTATTTTTAAATCCTTAGTTTGTGTCGTACTGTTGTCTTTTCTTGTTTGGTTGTTTTTTTTTTTTTTCATTTCCAAACCTTTTGTCTCTTACTGTGATGACATCTCAGAAAAGTACCTAAGTTCATACTATGAGCAGACATTTAATGACACTTAAAAAGTTGAGGCATGGTTTTTCCTCCCACTTCTGTTCTCTTTATGGCAGGAACATAGTTTACAGACGAATGGCTCTGGAATATAGCTCTAGGTGATAATAAATAAATAGGTAGAGGCGTAGCTTATCATAATTCATCATAAAGTTTTGCCTCTAAAGAAAGATACACAGTTGTTGAACAAAAGGCATTTGGCTGTGAAATGGACTGTAAAATCACTGAAATACTATTTGCCAGATGTGAAATTAAAAAAGTTATTTGCTTTGTTCACTGCAGCAGCCAAGAACTTTGCACACTGCAAATCCAAAGTCTTCAAAAATAAATAAATTACACATGTCCAAGTCGTGCTTCAGTTTTGGGTATGAAACGTGACTGCTTCAACATGTGAGGGCTTCCTATCTCTACTGTAAGGAAATAAATACATTCTTCTATTTTCTAGATTTGGAAAGAAAGAAGGGAGATAATTCACACCAGTCAAAATTTCGTGTAAGTAAAGTAGCATCTCCCCGCAACCTCGTAAACAGAAATGCACACACTGGGGTCTGAGACCAGGCCAGCAGTGGGCTGGTGGTGCTGATGTGGAGGCTGTGGGCACACAAAATGTTCTCAGTTCTGAATCTTGGTGAAATTTGTCACTGGCTTGATGTCTCCACCATCACTTCCTGTGGGACAGGCCTTTCCATGGTGAGGAATCCTTGTACTCCGCAGGTACTTCATGAGCTTACATGCATTGGATGTTTTGCTTCATTTTGAAATTTCTAGAAATATCTACACATGCATACAGAAAAGAAATTGTACTGTTGTTAAGGTAGCATAATTTAGCTTGCATTATGAATCAGATGGGGATGTTCAAAGACAAAATCAGAACCTAAATAAACCACAGTTATTGCCATATACAACACTCTGTAGCAGTGATTTACAATGTCAGTCCCAGAACTGTATTATGACTTTTGCAAAATTCCTTTTTACAAGTCTGTACTTTGCTATTTCAGCAACGGCTTCTTATGTACACTTCAAAAACAATTTCTCCAACACAAATTTACCAGCCTTTTAAAGTAAAAATGCAATGCAAACAAAAAAAAAATGCACTTTCAAATCAATTCTTCATATTTGAATATAAATCTAAAATTAATTTCTAAACTCATGTGTAAGACTCAGGCAATTCTTCATTGCTTTGCAAGGAACCAAAAAAACCCGCTAAAACAAAAAAAATCCGCTAAACACTTAATGGTTTATTAGCTTATTAGCTTTGATGTTTTCCCTGTGTGGGCTAACTGAAAACAATCCAGCTGATCTCATGTTTCTCTAAATAAATGGCACACATCACGCCCTACACTCTTAGAAATATTTCTGATTTTTAAATGGGGCAGAATTTCTACTGCTTTTTTGCTTGCATTGTTTGGAGGGATTTTGCCATAAGCTGTGTCAGTTGCTGCAATAATAACAAAATATTGTCCAGAGAGACACAGGTGCCACTGCTCTGACTGATGACAAGTGACCATGGCACTGAAGGTACACAAAATATATTAACTGCTGAAGGAAGGCAAAAGCTAAAGTGATCCATCTGGCAATAATCAGAGCTAAAACAACCATGGAGACCTTGTCTGAGCGTGCAGCTGGCACGGCAGGATAGGAGTTGGTTAGTCAGTGGCTGACCACTGACCATCAGTGTAGCATATCTGCCTCCTCCTCACTGTGGTTGATACTGGTTTTCAGCATGAAGGATGCATTTTAAATGGAATGTAACACTGGCAATCTCTCAACACTGATTTTTAATTGCTCCTTGCCTGGCAACTCATGGAGGTGCTGTTACCTGTGGCTTAGAGGTGGAAGGGATGAAAGGAAGCAGGATAAAAGAACATCCCCAAAGCCCAGGATGGGCAGGTACTTTTGGCTGTGAGGTGAAGGCACAAATCTGTAGCCCAGCTCAGAACCTGTGATATGAAACAACAGGAGTAAAAATGATCTGCAGGGCAAGGTGAGAATTTGATTGTGCAGCACTACAGAGAGTCTGCCTGCAGAGTTTAAATTACCCAGCATTGCAGAAAGTGAGACACGTGACCAAGGGTTCATTGGTTAGAGCTATAACTGTACCAAAATTGGCTGTAGTACAGCAAAAAAAGGAAATTAAGTTTCTGCAGTCCAAAGCGGGCCTTGCTCCTATGAAAATTAATGATTGAATGAAAGAGGAGACAAAAGGCATTTATTAATCTGACCCCTGGAAATACTGATATGGATGGGTATTTAAGATTTACTAGAGACACACCCATGAAACAGGACATAATAGAGATTAACCCAAAACCTAATTTAGCAAATTTACAGCAAGAGAAATTATTTGCTCAAATTCAGCCATATTGTACCCTGTTGACTTTAATATATGATGACAAATTTAGGCTAGTATGAACAGAATAAATCCCTGCAGTTCTTCAAATTCCTGTTGTCATGACTTCTCCAGTGAAACACAGTGACAGTTTTTTGCAACTCTTCCCCAGCAAATGGCAGGAATCTTTCCTCACAAAGTGCAATTGGCATTAAACAGGGCCCACTCAGCTCATATTCAGCTACTCCATTTCTTCTGTGGGTTTTATTTCACCAGGCAGAGCAATACAGCTCTCATAAACCTAAATTCTCTCACTACCAATGAATAAATAGTGAGTGTTCAGAGAGCCCCAAAGATATCTTCAGCTGTGTAAAGAGGAAAAAAAACACACAAGCCTAAATAAAATCCATCAGGAGAACCCAGTGGGTTTGCTGCTGTCACATTTACAATGGTGTCACTGTAGGTTTCTGCATGGACAGCACAAAGGGAAAAAATTATTTAGGTAAACTGAAAACAGACACTGAAATGTCTTTATTTCTGTGCTATGCTTTCCACATTCACATGGTACATTATAGTAATGATCTCTTTTTGTACAAGTGTCTGATCTGTCTCCCTACATGCTTCCCCTTCCTTTTGTGCTGGTTTTCCCACTTTTTTGTTTCACTGGATGTCTCCTCCCCCGTTCCTCATTCTCTGCTTCCTCTGCCTACATATACTTGTAAAGATTCTCTTTTCTCTCTCTACTCCCTTTTAAAATAAGTTAAATGTCTTTTTTGATAAACTTCAAGAATGTTTAGCACGCAGGATGTAAAAATCCTGCTCACAGATCACTGAATAACTCCACAGTTAAAATCAGATACTATGAACAATGTACCTAATATATTAAAAAGAAACAACAAACAAACAAAACCTTTGAAATTAAAATTAAGTTTAAATTAATCAGAAATTCCAATATTAGGAAAATGAGAAATGCAAAATCTAAAACTTTGGAACACACTGTGTCCACTAAGACCTGAAAGTAATGAAAAATATTAATATGATTAAAACATTATCAAATTCTTTATTCTTTCACTTACACAATGCTACAAACATTTTCAAAACCAAATAATTGATTATAATCAGTAACTGTTTCAACAGCTACTTAACTTCTGCCTATGTACAATTGGTCTAGAGAAGTCTTCAGTCAAATAATTTTGAATTCTATAAACAACAGACTGTCTTTGACCACACCTTATTAGTTATTTAACAGAAAAAAAAAGTACTTTTACAAGCATAATATAATGTCAAAATATTACATACAATTCTTACTTTCTATTTCATAAAATTCACCATTTTGGGAAGCAAAATCATGCTAGATGGGGTAGACAATTCTGTCTAAAATCAGAGTTTAATGTATATTTGATATTTCACTGAATCTGCATAATATGTTTCATTTATGAAAATGTTTTCCACATTTAAAAAACACAGGACAGATGAAGAAGGCCAGCTCTTGATTTTCTCCCTGGAATTTTTAATTAATAATTGATTGATTGATTGTTTTGTAGAAATCCTCTACTTTTTTTTTTTTTTTCCTTTTAAGTCAAATGAAAGTGCTTTCCTTTTTGGACATGGTGATGAAAACACAGTAGGCTGGGCATCCACAATATCATGTTTACAGAAACTCTGTCTTTGCAGAGCAGAAATGAGCATTTGCCAATATATGTACACACATAAAAAATGGCAGAAATCCATATCAAGACTACATTTTCTTCATAAGTGGCCTCCTGCTGTAGAGCTCCTGCAATAATAGAGTAGAAATGCCAGTACAATTACAAAGGGCCTCTTGACTATTCATAATTCTAATTATTTTATCTCATTAAAAACTATGCCAGGACACATACCTCTGTTGTTATGCAAGTCCAGGACTGAAAGAAAAAAAATTATTACATTCTTCTATTATAGGAATATTTTAGTGAAAAATCTCAGCTCTTTTTATATTTTGATTACCTCTTCATTCACTTTGCATTTTCATTGGCAATTCAAACAAATCCACTTTGGTTCTCTTTTCTGATTTGTTGTTCTGTCTGCATTTCATTGAATTGTTCCATATGAAAGAGTTGATTTAATCAAGCACATGAGATTTGCTTTTCTTTACTTTAATACGGCAATATCAATTACACAGTAATGCCTTTTCAGTAGGGGTGTATTCTGAACACCAGTTTATCTTATCAAGACAAATATTTTGCTGAGCATCCCTATGCCCTTCAGTTCAGATCTTAATACCACAGTATATGCTAAACTCTCCTGTGTATTTTACAGGTACAAGGCTGTTTCAATGTAAATTGAGAGGCTATTTGTGCAATTGAAACAGAAGCATGAATTTTGCATTAAATATGCTGGAAGAGATTTTACCTTCAAAAGTCACCTTGTAAATATTTTTATTGGAATAGAAATTTGTTTTATAGACTTCCTATTTTTCCCTCCTTAATTTGTTTAATACATAACCCAGGGAAGACCCAGAAAGGAAAGGGGAGTTTTGCCTCTGTGTGCACTTTTTTTGAGAGAGAGACATAAATTGAGGTTGAGGTGCTCTTAGCTGCATTTCAGAATTAGTGACAAGAGCAGCAGTTTATTTCATCCATCAAGAGTGGCTGGGTGTTTATCTAGCCACTGCAGATTGTGTTCCCAGATGCAGTTTCATTTGTTATCATACAAAAAAGGGTGGATTAATAATGATTTTCTGTGGGCGTTAAGCAGCCGCTCTCTCAAATTCTCTTTTAGAAAGGAAATGTTTGTAAACTGCTACATCAGCTCTATGAACCATGCCAAAAGAGATGGTATTGGAGCTACGTATGTGAAATTGAAGATGATCCTTCACTTCTGGCTGTGGATTAGCAGGATGCTGTGTGCACTCTGAGACCACTCGCAGCGTCCATTCCCAGTGTGGTCCAGGCAGTCATCCACAAGGGCCAGAGAGTGGAGGAATGCAGAGAGTGGACTCTCCCAGCCATTCACAATTAAATGCCTGAACATAGCCTCAGGTGCTCTCCAAGTCAGACCCTTGAATTTGTCACTGAGAAAGTTGCATTTCTTTAAGAAGAAATCTATGCAGCAGTAGGGAAACATGTTGGAAAGTTAACTTTAGCACAATAATGTATGATCCCTGTATTCATGGTTAATTCTCAGTTTTATGTCATACAGAGCTTAGGACAAACATCAGGGATTACTGAGGCCTTGTGCTATCTCCCTGCATCTGCGATTAATAAGTCATCTGCCAGCTGATGCTTCCTTGTTTACCTATATCAGTAGTTAATATGTACCAGCTGACATCTTAGATTTGGGAAGAGGGTTGTGTGTCAGGGACAAGAATGAGAATAGAAGTGCGTTATGACCTGACCATGTATTTGAGGTATTCTCAAGGAGAAAAGATTCATCAGAAGGTCTGGAACAATAACCAAATAATTCCATGGACAAACACAGTGGGGAATGCCTGCACCAGGGTGATCACAGCCAGCCATGGGCATCTGGGGCTGTAAGAACAGAGCAAAGCTGCAGCCTGAGGAGATTTTCCTTCCTGGCTCAGCTGAAGGTGTCACTGAGAGCATTTTTTGTACTTTTTGGACAGCTTATAATAAAATGAAACACATTTGTCTCCTTAGACATCTGAAATCCTGAAAATCCTGCACTTACAGTGTTATAGGTTTGTTATTCACAATAAAACACACAATCAAGCTGTCTTTGCATCTCTTTGCTGCTACCATCTGTGGGAGCTTCGTTCTATTATAATGTAGATTGAAAATAAACTCCCTGGGCAGGGATTAGTGAGGGTAAACCCAGGTATTTGTTCAGGTGGGTAGAGGTTTTTAATTTGTTTTTGCCAATTTGCTATTACATTATGCACTAGAAATTCAGACCATAGCAAGGGTAAAGGGGAAAGACAGATAAAAAAGCTGAAATCTGTAATGCCTAACAGAGGTTCAGTGTAGTTTGGGGGATCTTTTTATAAACCAGCAATGCAAACATCACCATCTCTACTGGTGGTTGTTGTTGTTGTAGTATTTTTTTAGGGCTTTCTTTTTAGGGCTTTCCAGTAGAAGTTGGAAAGAAGGTGATGCTGCAGAACAGCCTCCTGCAGTCTAAGCATGCCCACCACGCAAATTATGGAATGCAGAAAGCTGGTTTCAGGTGTTTGGTAAATCACGCAAAAATGCACCAATTGCTAAATGTACTTGAAGTCGTCTGTCACTGCCTGGCATGCTTCAGTCTGGAAAAGGACAGAGTAAAGAAAAGAATGCATCAAGGTTCTACATAGCCCTGAAAGTGACAGAGTCAACAAAGATTTGTTGTTCCCTGCTCCTCCAAAAGAGGATTTGAAGAGGTCACAGATGAAAAAATATTCCCCAAAGTGCTCTTTCAACATTTTATGATTAACCTGGGAAGTATCTTGTGTCATCTATTGTGAATGCACTTTTCTCCAGCCAAATCCGTTGGAGGAAAATCTATTGATTGTTGTTACCTACAGTGATTTCTCTGAAGGGTCAGAGAGTGCACTGGAGCCTGGGAGGGTTGTCAGAGGGAGATCATTGCATGTTTCCTCAGCTTGCCTTGCTCTGGTATCTTCTGCCTTAGGCTCTCACTTTTGGGGAGTGGAGACTGCAGGTGGAGCCCATCAGCCCCTCGGTTTGACACAGAACAGAAATCTTTGTGTTTTCTCCTCTTCCCTGCCAGTTTCAAAAACATTTGCATGACTTTTCTTCGAATCAATCTCTATTTTGAGCTACTGGAATCATGACAACAGTCATATAATGGAATCCTTCCACCCCACCCTTCTTTCCCCCCCAAAAAACCCCCAAAACCATGAAGTACATCTGCAATGTACCAGTCTGTTTCTGGAAAGCGCTGGTGTGACAGACATGTCCTTGAAGCAAGGCCTTCATCTTCCTCACTTTCTGCAAAACTCATTCTGTTCTGCAGGTATAATGTGCAGGGTAATTGATGACGGCAGTAAATGCCAGCCACTCTTTGCCTTTACACCAAACAAAGGGGTTTATTTTGAAAACAACAGACAGACCAATATTCTGAGAAAGCTGAGTAGGTTTTCTGGTTCCTTTAGAGACACTTTGTGACACATTGATGGAATTAATTAAACTGCAAGACAAACAGAAACCAAAAGTCACGTTACTGAAGACTGCCCTCTGAATTTTTAAGATGCTCAGATGGAACTCAATGCATGAGGCTGGTGATCAGAGCAGGAAGACATGTGAATGTCTTTGAAAGAGCTTCACAAAAGTCATCACAGCTGGTAAGGATGATATTTCAGTGATGGCTTTCTCTATGAAAAATGAATGAAACCAGATAATTTGGAAACATAGTTGGAGACTAAGGCTTTCATTTTGGGTAGTGCATGAGTGTGAATTGTTACTACCGAATTATGGTTACTCCATTAGATTAGAATCCGGCAGATATTGGTGTTTCCAAATTTATCAACAGATGTTGATAAATTTGGAAACACCAATATTTTATATCATTGCAGGGAACTTCAGTCCTTTGTTAAAAGGACACTTCAGCCACCTTTCAAGCATCATGAGGATTTCAACACCGCTAGCTCAGGCTTGTTATTTTCCAGTGTAAAGCTAATTTTGTGCAGTCTGTGGCCAGCACTGTCCCACAGCCACGTAGGGTGCCATGAAACCAACTCTGCTCACAAGCACCCAACTCAGTTCCCCTCAGGGGAGAAACAACATGAACCAAAATCACCCAGGGAATCATGTGCACTCATTTATACACAGATATACACTTTATGCATATATATACCCCATAGATAATATATATTTATACACTGGCATCTGCACTCTGTGCTGAACAGCTGTACCATAGTGGGCAGCAGCCCTGGCTGTCTGCATTTGCTCTTAGTTCTGCTCTTGACTCCATGAGCTTTCTTTGCTAATGATGCTGATGTTCTTTGCCACCTAATTAAGCAATTCCCACTCTCTAACAATGGATCTGTTTCCCTTGGCAGCTGTGGGAAGCCTGGAGTGTGCTCCTATTTGCCAGCCTCCTGCTGCCCAGGAATGCTTTCTCCTGTGTCTGTGTGTACAGACCAATTCCTGCTGCTGTTGGGCCTGCTGACCTGACAGTGGTGGTTTATTTTTATCACAGAGAAACTAAGAATTCTCTTCTAAAGCCCTCATTAGGACCTTTCATATCTCCTCATTTTCATGTTGAGCATTAAACCCATCCCTGTAAAGCTATTTCCTTGACCGTGATATTGATCCCCCAAAGTTTTCTCTTTCCATTTCTGATGAGCTCCTGTCACCATGTGGATATTCCTCCCCAAATTAATCAGCTGAGTCCCTTTCTCTGTCCTGCATGGTGGCATGACCATCCTGCAAGCATAGTGTGTTGGCTCACATCAGAGTGCTGAATATAGAAATAAATACACTCAGCAGTGCCTGCATTTGTATTCAAAATTATTGTTTTATATAAATTAATAATTCCTCTCTGTCTGGGTTCCCAGACAGCACTTAATGGTTCTATTTTCATCCCTCTCCGTTGATAAATTCATGTTACCATCCAAACCAATATTCCTTCATAAGTTATTACTCCATAACTCACCTATGGGTCCTTCTCTTTCGTCTGGAAAAGAGATTGAATTGCTAATTACCTTCTACTGCAGCACTGGAAAGTATTTCCTCACCAATATCAATCTTTTCATGGGAAGGGAGGAAGGTAATGATACAATTATAACCTTACCTAATACTTTTATACCAAATCAGAATGATATCTGTTCACTTCTTTCAGGCATCCCAGTTACTCTGAGGGAACTCCCTCCTGTCACCTTATTGAACCACCTCTGCACTTAGCAAGATTCTGGCCCCCAAATCAATCAGTATTTCTGTCTCCAGCTGCTTGCACCAATGACAGGGAACGTCCTCTAACAGTGCTGGGGCACAAAGTTACCTTCCACAGGACACCTGACAGGGCCTTGTTCTTCCTATGCTGTCTTTCTCCTTATCTTCCACTTGGAAGTTTTACAGCATTTCTTTTTCTTTCCCCTTGATCAGTGCTAAAATGCATGTTTCTCTCCCTAGTCTCAGTTTGTTCAGTGATCCTGTCAAGCCTTTTCTCAGAAGCTTTTATCATGGAATTGAGTGTTAATATCAGCAATTTTGGTGATTTTCTGTGTGATTTATGCAAGTCTCCTGGGCATCACTTACAAAGGTACCAAGAGAAAAAGGATGTTTCTATATCTCAGTTCACTAGTAGAATATTCATGGATATTATGTGAGTGATAGAGTGATTAGCTGAAGTTTACATGTACTCCTAACCTGAAAGTGCAGCAGGTAACTTCGGGAGAAATTAAAGCCAGATCTCTCCTTCTACCAGCCTGTATTCAAATGTAAAGTAAATAAAGCAGGGTGAGAATGTTGGTCTTCAGTTCCTAAAGTGCTTTTTTAAGGTGTTCTTAAAGTAACAGAGATAAAATCTGGGTTGGCATTCCTAATTTCCAGACACTCATTGTCAATTTCATTGACTCTGAAAGCATCAGAGATGTGCCCATAATACCTTATCAATCCATTTGGGGATGTTTTAGGTTCAGATTCTCTGAGGCTTTAGCATTTTAGATCTCTAGACAATGCTTCTAGGAGTCTAGATGACTTTAAGAAATTAAACTTTTCTCCTTTTTTCCTCAGTCTTTGCACTCGTGTGCGCCAGAAACCTTCAGTGAATGGATTCCGCTCTAATCCATCTCCAAGCTGAATCTCTCAGCTGTGTTGACACTGGTGGTTTGTGTGTCTCTTCTGCACAGTGCAATTTTAAAATCTTCATTCCTTATTATCTCTACCCTTCTTTTTCTGTTTTAGCTTACAAATGCATGCACATGTATCAGAAATTATACACTTCATTTCTGATAGATTGTTTCCTTTCTAGTAATTTCCTTTTATCCTGTTCTGATCTTATGCTAGCCTCATATGTTTTATATTCTAAGTGCACTCCTGTTTTCTTGAATGTGGAAGTTTTATAATGCAATGCTCTCATTCACCTGCTTTCATGAAACCCTTCATTAACATTAGCACAAGTAACTGTGTGGTTCCCTTCTGCTTTGTAGATGATTTGGGAAGCTCAAGTCCTGCTCAGCTACAAAAAACATTTATGGTGCTTGGTAATTCCCCTAAGAGCTTAAATTAATGGTAAACAACTGCAGCTGCTTATTGCCTTCACAGCAATTAGGAGAAAAGACACTGCAAATATTGAGGAATGCAGTGCAAGGACGATGGGCATCCCTCTGTTATTCCGACAGATTGATGTCACTGGCAAAATTCCCTCTTTTCCAAAGGGTTTTCACTTGCTTTGGCTGTACTTTATATGGCTGCAGGTCACATTTCCCTTGATTTAAGGAAATGTCTTGGCAGTTCTTGAAGAAGTCACCCTTGGAGGAATGACTCAGTTCTGCAGTCCTTGTTATAGGCCCTGTTTTAAAAGGCTTTTATGCTATTTTCCCTCTCTCTGTGTTTTCACACTTCTTCCACAAGAAGAATATTAATCACAATATCTCAAAAGAGTAAAAAAATTATTGGACATTTGTTCCCTAAATATTTCAAAAAAGAATAATAAAAAGACCTGATATAATTGCTAGATGTAAAATGCAAATAAAAATAAACTTGAGAGTTCTCCCAAAACCTTAAGAAAAAAAAACAAACATGTATTCTATAAACAAACCAGTAATTCACTACCAGAATACATACCCAGACATGTTCTAGAAGAGAAAATCTGTACAACGGTTCTAGACAGAATTATATTCTTTCAAGCTTTTTGCACTTCAGGGGCAGTGCCATTCTCTGAATTGCAATGCTCTGAGCATGTTCTGCTCACCATGGCAGCTTTCTGCACTCACCTGGTACAGATCATCCTCCCACAAAGGGTGAGTGCAGCCACCACAACTCGCAGCACCTTCCCCCACAGCAAGAACCTGAAGGAGAGAGATGGCTTTCACCAGCTGCTATGGGTTCTAATACTGCCACCTCTCAGCTGCCAAAAGCCTGAATTTCTGTGCCCCTTTCTCCTTCCCCAAATATTACATCCTGCTCCCCAAACCTGCAAACCATTCCTCTCATCAAGGAAGAATGTCTACCCCACCTGTATTTCAATGCCACCACTTGGCTCAGCCTCCTTTCCTTAGACCTACAACTTTTTTCCCCAGTGTGTGAAATGCCTCCTGTTTATAAGGGCATATTGCAGAACTTAGCAAAACAGCAGGGGTGATGAATGGATTGAGAACAGCCCTGTGGAGAAGGACTGGGAGAGATCCTTGAGAAGGAAACATTGGATATGAGCTGGCACTGTGTGCTTGCAGCTCTGAAACCCCTCTGTACCTGTGTCTAAAGAGGGATGTCCAACAGGCCAAGGGAGGGAATTCTGCCCCTCTGCTTGAGTGAGAGCCAGGAACAGGATGTCCCATCATTGGTAGTGTTCAGGGTCAGGCTGGGTGAGGGATTGAGGAACCCGGTCTAGTGGAAAGTATTCCTAACCGTGGAAGAGTGCTTGAACCAGATGATCTCTAAAGCTCCCTTCCATCCCCACCCTTTCTGTCATTTCATCATTTCAGGGCACAGGAGAGAAAAAGGAATGAAATGTGACTATGGCAGCGAGTTAATTCTGGGCCACAGATGTGCAAGGAACTCAAGATGAAATCACACCTTGGGCAAGAGTCCTCTTAAAGCATGAAATGTATCTCCTGGAGTATCTGTGGCCTTAGTTTCCCCAGGAAAGAGGGAATATCTTGGTACTCTGAAATTCCATCTGCTGCCTACATATGTAGACTGTTAAAAGTCCAATTCCAAATGAAAAGGAATGTAACTGCATACTTTAATAGGCACTTACTCAAGCAAGGAGAAATACCCCTCCCAATAACACCACAAAGAAGTCCTGATGAACAAACTTCCATCTTTTTCCATGTGGATTGTGAAGCAGCAAAGTACAGCAATGGACATCCTCCATTTGCACAGGTTTGAAGAGAAATCTCTGCACCCTGAGGCAGAGCCACGTGGTGGTTGCACACAGCATCCTTGCCTCACACCAGCCAAGCCTCAAACCAGGAGAAATTAGTTCCACGTGAAGAAAATCTGCTTAGGCTGATGACTCTCAGGGATGAAAATAGCCAGAGGCAAGAAGGGATGATGGCAATCATGGCCCACGTGGTGATGGGTCCTGGGCTCTCCAGAATCATTACAAGGTTCCTCTGGCCATTGTAATCTGGAGGGACAGCAACTCCAGCTCCTTCCTGAGGCTGTGGGAAGGAGCACAAAGGCACTGGATTCCAGAAACGCAGACACTTGGGAAGTGCAGAGGGACCTGGCACTGTGGGCAAGTGCCAGTGGGAGTGGATGGAGGTGGAGCAGAACATTCCTTCCTGCTTCTCCCTGAAGCAGGGACACAACCCACAGGGGTGGGAGACTCTCACCTAGGGCTGGCCACCAGCACCCAGGTTCTCCAAATACCAGCATTGCCCAGGGAAAGGCAGTGACAGGAGGAAAGGCATCATCCAGCCAGAGGCAGTCCATGCTGACTGGTCCCTGCACTCTGCTCCTCACAGAAAACCTTGGTGAGGTGTCAGGAGCGGGGATGAGACACAGGGCCATGGACACATGATGCAGGTGGCCAAGGCAGAGCAACATGGACAAGCTGAAAACAAGAAAAAGTATTTTCATCTTTCTCCTGACAGCATGCACTGGTGAGGACATCACCTGCTGATGGAGGGTGACATCAGCGAGAGGCAGATTGTGACATCACCAAGCGCGGGATTGTGACGTCTCCCCCCTCACTGCTTAAATACAGCCAAGGGCAGAGCTGGGGCCAGTCAGGCTCTGGCCTGAACTCCTACGGAGCCTGACTGTGAGGTGTGGAGGATCGATCCAGGTTTCTCTGGTGCTGAGTGGTGCCTGTTCTTGGCAGGTCCCTGTGCCACTCCCAGAGCAACCAGCAGGGTTTACCCAGTCCTGCCTAGTTGAGGTGGCCAGGCAGTGCGGGTGCTTGCAGCAGAGTGTGAGTTGTGCAGGAAAACATTCCCCCAGGGAAACATCCCTTCAGGGTGGCCATGGGGCTCAGGGGGCTGGGGGGTGTCCTTCTCCAGCAGCCTGGCCATTCCTTCCTCCCCTCTCCTGCAGGGTGTGACACCAGCAACAGAGAACAGCTCCTGATCCTCAGCGCTCCCCATGTGCTGCAGAGGCCAAGTATGGCCACAGAGATGGGTGGCAACTGTGCCATCTGCCAGGACACCTGGGATGATGTGCCTTCTGCTCAGCCCTGTGGCCACCACTTCTGCCAGGGCTGCATCCTGCAGTGGGCCCAGATAAATCCTGTGTGCCCACTCTGCAAAACAGCAATAGAGACTGTCAGGTTTTCTGACAACGCGGGCGAGTCTCTGGAGATTGTCATCACAGCACCTGAGCAGCTGCCAGCAGCCAGGAGCTCGGCAGGGAGAGCTCCCAGCGGCCAGGATGAGAACAGCCCCCATGGCCCTGTGCTGGCCCATCCCTCTTCTCCTCAGGACACAGCAGCCAGAGCTGTCGGCGGTGTCCTGCCCGAGGTCTGGGCACAGCTTTTCCGTCGGCGACGGGAACTTCTGGGCCCTGTGCAGACTTGGCTGCGCCAAAGGACAGAGACCATGTATGGGGAGCGGTGGTGGCTGGCAGAGAGCTGCATACGGTACATTCTCTGTGTGTATGGGCCAGACCAGGAGCTCATGATCCAGAGTTTGCAGAGCGTCCTGGAGGAACACACAGTGCCACTGGTCCAGGACACCATAGACACCATTGTGAGACACTGCAGCTCAGGGGCCCAGAGGCTGCTGCGCTCCCACACTGCCACAGATGAGGATGACAGCCCAGCAGCCAGCAGCACCTCCAGCTCCTCCAGCTCCAGCTCTAGCTCCAGCTCAAGCTTCAGCTCCGCCAGCCCTAACAACCTGAGCTCCGGCTCCTCCAACTCTCAGATGGGGATTCCAGCCAGCAGCAGTTCTGCCGTCTCCATGGAGGAGGAGGAAGCCATCACAGGAGACACTGCCCAGGCCAGGGGTCACAGCCACCCCCCAAGTGTCACCAGGTCCAGAGGGCAAGACCAGCCCCAGGAGGAGGAGGAGCAGGAGGTGGTGAGGAGCCAGAGCAGGAGGTGGTGATGTTGGCAGGTCCCTCTGCCCAGAGCAGCAGGCCCGGATCCCCTGCTCCTTGGCATCCCCCAAAGTGAAGGGCCCCTGACACCCAGGACTCTCCCCCCACCTGCAAAAGATCCCCCCACCAGCAGAACTAAAGGGCCCATGCAATTACTTAAGAAAAATGAAATAAATTGTTATTTCCCTCACACAGTCTCTGGGCACTGCTTCCTCAGCCTTCTGGTGCCTTTGCCCTTACCCTTGTGCCTCACTATGGCTGTCACCTGTGCCCTGAGGGGCACAGCCCAGGGCCATGTGGGCAGCACATTTTCCCACAGGGAATCTGCTGCAGGTGCCAAAGGCAGAGTGGGCAGCAGGGAGAGCTGGTCTCAACACAGAATGATCTACAAATGCTCCACTCTGGACCTCTGTGCATGGCCTCTAGTCCCTCAAGAGCACTTCCCATTTTGGGATCAGCAGCAGTGTTGGAACTGGGCATTCAACTGCAACATCCCAATCTTTGAAAAACCCAACCTTGTCCTCAGCCAGGCTTCCACCTGTTGCTCACTTGATCAATTTCCATGAACTGTCCCACAATGATGCAGAGAGGCCCCTAACTCTCTGCTTGGGGCCTGGTTGCACTGATTCAGACACATTTTTATTTACTCCCACACTTCTGTAGCTTGAATGATACGAAGGGGCTTTTGGCTTTTGGTCAGCAGAGAAGTGTCAGACTGCACCTTGCTGGCACAGGGCCCTTCCCATTCCTCAGGATTCAGGTGGGGAGGACAACTCAGCAAAGAGAGGAGAAAAGTCATGCTGCATCCCTGGGGCACCATTTTTGTGTTTGCAGATTTCCTTTCTTCACGGGCCCACATGCTGTCATTTGGCGTGTGTCCTTGTCACCCCAGGAGTGCTCCCAGGATGGAGGCCTGGCCTTGTCATTGTGCAGATGAAAGAACTGCTGCTGAAACAAAAGGCAGAGAGAATTCCTTCCTGGGTTTGGAATCCCCTAGACAGGACCCATTCTGCTGAGCAAGCAAAGCTGAGCAGTCCCACAGCCCTAAACACAGGTGCTAAGTGTCCTTGTGCCCGTCACCCTCGATCCAGCAGGGCTGCAGAGAGGACAAACTCTGCCCTTGAAACCAGAAGGGACAAAACCTTGTACAAGGCCTGGATGTGATGGCCTCTCCCAGGGAGAGAGACAAGAGGCCCTGTGAACAGAGACCAGGACTGTCCCCAGGAAACCATGGCAAGGTGTCAGGAGCAGGGACATGTGATGCGGGTGGCTGAGGGAGAGCGCCATGGAGATGTAGAAATTGAAACTAGGAAACAGTATTTCCCTTTGTTCTCTGACAACATGGGCCTGTAGGGATGGAAGGCCTGCTGTGTCATCACAGTATAGAAATTAATTTTTAGATACAATTAAATGGGGAGACAAAGTTGTGGAGGCAAAAGAAATCTCTTTCTTAGTAACAATTCACCTCTTTGCCCCAAGAGCCAAACACACACACCCGCCAAAAAAAGGACTACATTTTATCCCCTTTCCTGGCCAGGGGTGGTCCCTGTCCCCTTTCCCATTGGCTGTGTACTTGGGAATTTCTATTCTCTCCTGACCACCTACTTTTCTGCCCCTCTCCCCTGATCATACTTCCTTTTTGGTCAGGTCTTTAACCTGGCTGCTTTCCCAGCTCACAGCAACACCCAACAAATTAACTGGAGCAAATCCAAACCAGAAATAACAGACCATAGAACCAACTTTAATTTTTTTACCTAATAACCTTGTGGGTTCAGCAAAATATTACCTCGTCTCTCACAACAGGGTAGAGATCTCTGATGTCACCAACCTGTGGATGGTGACAACAGGCAGTGCTGGATGGTGACCAAACGTTCCCTCACTGCTTATCTTGGGGTTCCAAGGCATTTCAATGCCCTTTGTGCTGTTACAGGGGTTGGAGGCTGGTGTCAGAGAGCAGTGGGCTGTGACATCCCAGGGGGATGGATTGTGACATTGTGCCCCTCAATTCCAAGGAATACTTTTGAAAACTACCTCCCAAAGGGAATCTTTCTCTGAGCAGAGGGACTGGCAAAACCCATGGACCATCAAGTGATAAGACAGAGTTTGTACCCTCACAGATTTGTTTTTCCTCCTAACACCTGTGAAAACCTCTTTTTTTCTGATTTTCTTTCTTCTTTAGAATCTGTGAGCAGAAGACAGGAATATTTTTGCCTGTTGGAAAAATGCCATAGCAATGTGCTGTTGATTAGGCACGCTCTTGTCCTTCCCATAAAGAAAAGACACTGAAGAACCAGAAACATCAAGAGGGATTTTGTGGGAGGAGATAGGAGAGACAAAATCTCTTTCATTCTTTAAGTTCTCTTGAATAACTCTGCAAGTTTGCAAAGTGCACAGAGATGCAGTCACTAGAAGGAGGCCGTTACTCACACCTGGCATCCCTAAGCCTTTGCCTCAGAGTTTTCATACTGTTTGTAAGTGAGGGATAAATGGAAGATTGGTCTAATTAGGAAGGGTAAAGGTTCACCTGGGGTTTGATGGGTGGGGATCTCTGCAGTCCCAGAAGACATGCTGAGACCGATTTCTTTGGTTTCATTCCCTCACAGCAAAAAATAAAGGAAAGAAAATGATCCCATGCTGCGGCAGCTCTGCCCTCTCAGCCTTTGCCTTGAGCCCGTTGGTTCTTTTCCCTGAGCCCTGATCCCTGTCCTCGGCCAAGGGCCCCTGGAGCCCTTTCCAGGGCTGCAGGAAAAGCTCCCTCAGCCATGACCACACAAGAACTTCTGGAAGAGCTGTTAGTCTCTTGCTGTCTTTTACTTAGATCTGTTATGGATCAACTTGGAGCTGTAAAGGAACAATTTTTCAGCCACTGTTCCTCTTCAAATTTATTTTGTTCTAAGCCAGTAGGAAGACAAAGAGGAGGTTTGCTGCTGCTAAGTTGTGCTTGCAAGTAGTGTCAGAGTAGTTATTAAGTTGGGAGAAGCAACAAGAGCAGTGCAGCGAGCACTTCATGCAATACCAGTTACAACCCAGCCCAAAAGATCTCAAGTTGGATGCAGTTACACAGTTTGGTTTTGCCCAGGAAGTTTGTATTGTTTTCTTTTCCTAGGAATGCCCCCACCTCCCTGCTGAAGATCAGAAGAACCAGTCTGCCTGCGGAGCAGCTGCCAGCAGTTTGAAATCGAGCTGTGATGATCATTTTTCACTTAGGCTGTCACCTTTGGCATAGATCTAAGAGGCTTTTCCTTCCTTTTAATAATGGATATGGAGTGGGCCAAATTTTTTCTTTCCTTTTTCTAGAAACCTTCCTAGAGTTGAGATGGAGCTGTGGGAGAACCAATGAAATTTGGAATTGCCACCAATAGTTGCTTCTATTGACAATTTACTAATGTTTGTGACTTGTCTGTATTCTCATCCCAAATGATATCTTTATCATCTTTGAGAGACCAAATATGAGTCAAAGAACTTCATTTTATTTTTTTAATGAAAAAAAAAGTGGTGTAGGAATGGATCGTCCCCTTTGCCGTCTGTAGCTGATACCCCGGCAAGGAATAAGTAGCAGCTCCAGGGGCTCCTGGGCAAGGAGATGGGAAACCACCTCTCTAAAGCAGAATGGGACGTCTTTTACTGGCTTGAGACACTTTTACAGGGAAAAGGACATTCAGACATCTCAAAACATGAACTGAAAGACTTATTAATCTGGGTAAAAGCAAATACTCAAAATAGAGACTTTCAGTCTGCTTTTACCTTTGATTTCTGGGACCAAATAAACTGGAAAATTTACAAGCTAGTCTCTCTCAAAAAGAAAGAGATTTTGGTCAAACTAATGCCTGTCTCCAGAGCTTTAATGGAGAGCTTTGAACAGAATGATTGTAACAGAGACTTTCTTGAACACCAAACAGAACACCTGGTTCTGGGACTTTAAATCCGCCTGGTGCTGGACCTTCGTCCTCCTCCGGTGCATGTCGGGTTTTGTTTGGGGATCCTTCCCTCTCTTCTGGTGCGTCCAGGGTTTGCCCAGGTGGTGTGGACAGCATCCTGAAGCCCAGGAAGGGGGAATCAGATCAGCTTCCAGCTTCAGCCACGTTCTCTGTTTTTTCAGGATTCCCTGAGTCACTGGGGCTGCGACAGGCTGTCCTCCCATTCCTCCATGAAATTATCCACCACCGGAATTCCCGGGAAAGCGTTCAGGATTTTTGTTGCATTCCAAGAATGTCGGGGGTCAGGGGTCATGTTCTGGGGAGGTTGGGAGTCAAATGGGTCCAGGAGATGAGACAGTTCATTTGGGGAAGCTTTCCAAAACAGGGGCTGCTGTGTCTGTGCCCTGCTCCTCTTCCAAACAAGATGAGGCCGGATCTGCCCCCCATGGCAGCATTCCTGGGGCTGCTGCACTGCAGAGCTGTAGGGACACCCCCTGTAGGGACAACCCCTGAGCCTGGCAAAAAAGGACCCAAGTCTCAGGGTTTACGAGGTGACATTTTGTTGAACTTCACTAGAGGGAGAACAGAAGGGCAACGACAGCTCTGCTGTTCAATCACAAAACCCCAAGAACTCTCAGGTACAGGGGCTCAACATCATTGCGTGGAGACAATTGAGGAATTTGTAGAATACTCTCCAAGAAAGAAAGAGGCATTCACAGCCACCTTTGAGTGTTCCCAAATATTATCCTCCCTCAGTCAATTTCATATTCTTCCCCAAAAGGAGGTTATGGCCTTGCTCTGTCAGCTGAATGGACACATGGGAGGAAACTTAGGAAAAGGACTTCACATCAAAGTCCCCATAAGTCTGTGCATTAATCAACATCTGTGTCTCTCCAGAAAGGCCAGCTGAGACAGACTAATTTTAAAAATGCAAAGAAATGGACAGCATTTCCACAGGGACACTTGAACCCAATTTCTCTTTAAAACCCATTGAAGTACCTTGCCTCCAACGCTTCTCCATGTGTTTTACAGAACTCTTGCTAACATCTGAATATTCCTTGGCTCACTGACAAGGCGAGGCCATGGTCTCCAAGCTATCCTGAGAGCTACTTCAGCTGACAGCTTAGAGCAGCCCATGTGCACTCCTTTATAACCCTCCAAAACAAGATCATTTGGGGATGGGGTTGTCCAAACTTCTATGCCTTTGACCACTTAGGCAAAGAGTTTGCATTAACAAGAAAGGTCAAAAAACCATCCCTATACTTATCATAAAGAATTTCCATTTGCCACAATCTTTCCTTAAAATGTGCACAACTTCACAGTAGAGGTGCTGGGCTTCCACCCTTTACTGATACATTTATTTCAGTGGACAAACTTAAGACTTGTAGAACAGAATGGACCAGAAGAAACCCACTCCAAATATGATACAAGCAACAATGAGAGAAAGAATTACCAATAGTGAGATTTCTTTATTGTTAGCATTCGATCCTATCATCTTTCAACTTCTTAAACTTACTAAATTTCTTTGAACTAATCCTATATTTTTAAGAAATAATCTACTGCTCAATACTAACATAACCTACTGTTCAATACTAACTTAAATGATCCTAAAAACCTAATCTTCTAGTTGAAATAAAAAATACAGAGTTTGCAGATTTCACCAAGCTGAAGCAGATGTCTGGTGCCAGGACTCCACTTACAGCTGGTCAAATTCAGAAATGCAGCTCTGAATATGGGCCAGCTTTTTGTGGAGGTACAGGCACCTGCTCTTCATTTCAGTGTAGCTGGGGCTACCCTGTGAAGGAGAAAGCAAAAGAAAATTAGAGCATGCAAACACATCTTCAGAGTATAGAATCTGATATCCTTTACTTTAGAAAGTCCTTGAGGCAGACTCAGCAGTTACCATGGCCCTGCAGCTCTGGTGTCACACGCACCTGTTGTAACTGATGATAATCTGCTAGGATTCGATGACGCAGTGTCTTCAAGAAAAAAAAAAAAACATGAAGAAGGTTTCACTGGCACTATAAAATGCAAACTTTGATAAAACATGAAATGTATACTCAGGCCGACTAGAGATTTTTCTCTGTCAGCCACCCCTCTCCTGAGAGGTTTGCAAAAACAAATCTCTCTCTCCCAGCATCACCCAAGATCTGCAACTAAGCCTCTCAATGGGCAACAGAAGGAGCCCCATACTCTAAGACTCTGCTTGGGACACTTCTCACCTTACTGTTTCTTCACAGACAGCTCAAACAGGGGCTTTTGGGCAGGATCTGGCAAAAATCAGACCCAGCCCAAGCAGTGTTGAGCATATATGCCAATCCCACAGTTTCCCTTTGTATCACTAAGCAGCTCCAGGGAATCCAAAACACTGCTGTGATGAAGCACAATCTTCATGGTTTTATCCTTCTTTACCTGATAGGCTTCAGTGCCTGGAGTCAGAGACTTCCATTGCTCCTGAAACTGTCTGAACTTCTTTACGGTCTTGTCAATCTGAGAATGTAAATTCCGGTATTCCTCATACTCTGCATTGAAGTCATCCTTGGAGCGCTGGCATTGCTCTAAGGAGACAATGGCTACGTATTTTCTAATGGAAAAAATGGGACAATTTTTCCAGGAGTGAATTCTAAGAGAACATTCCAGTATGTTTCTAGTACATAAAATACATGTGTAATTTTGCACCAAGCACAGGGTAATGTCAAACACAGATACTCAAGCTTTGAGTCAATTGCTATGGGACCAACAGTTTCTACTTTCATGCTCATGTGCTTCAAGAGAATGTAGTCAGGTAACTCTAGGAATCTGCCACATTGCTCTGGCACAGATTTCTAGTAACTAATAGCTTACATTGTAGAGGTTTTGTTCCTTAGCAAGTGGAGCACATTTAGAAAGATTTGCCCTCATTTCAAATGTCAAATGACAAAGAAACACAGCAGCTTCAGGAAGAGGAGATACATTGCTAAATTATAATCACTTCCTCTGCAGGAAAAACTTAATTAAGTTCCATTTCATTGTGAAAATTCATCTGCAAAATACTTTTGTAAGGGAATGCATTTATGGAGTTGAACGCACAGAGTTGGACTTTTGAGCTACATTCTTGTCTGTCTAATGGCAAAGCAGAGTAAATGATAATATTTGATTCTTCTAGCAGGCAGCAGTTACATCACTGTCCTAGGCTGACTATATGATGCTTTTATCCCCAATCGTCT
>JAYDZK010000128.1:11680683-11692081 GCA_034509185.1 Euphonia xanthogaster | reverse complement strand
AGAGAGATAAGGAGAATTGCCCACTTGACACATGACAACTGCCATACAGATGGTGATAGAATACATCCTGCCTTGCAGTCTAGAACACTCACCAGTCAGTGGATAAACAGGAATTAATTTTTCAAAGGTCAGGTGGCAGAATTCTCTTCCTACTTCAGCTGGCTTTCCATTTCTTCCCATTGTGTTCATAACATTTTACAACTGATATAGGTCAGGGCTTAGTTGATGATTTGGCTAGCAGTTCAAGCCAGAGAGGGTCTAGGTTAGTTGTAGCTTGAACAGGAGTCACAACATCACTGTAAGGGTGTGAACTTTGTTAAAATACCAGAATCCAGTTTAACATTTCCCATTTCCCATTTGAGTGGTACTCTGCAGTGTAAAATAATCAGCTGCAATAATCAAGCAGAGGGAAGTGAGTGCCATTTTTTCAGATGTCAATTTTTTCCTTTCTATTTTTAACTGGACAGTCTTACATGCAATCTTTTATTTTAAGAATAATTCAAGAAGGAGAGCCTGTAGCCTGCACAATCAGAAAGAGCAGGGAAAGTGATTTTACCTCTTACAGTCTTATTTCTCTTCATCTCTGCCTCATGCTTAAGGCTACCAAACTGTAACTACCCAGGTTGTTTGGATCAGTGAACAAGTACTGTCCTGAGGTGGGATATTAAGGGGAATTTTGAAGAGGGATCATAGATTTCCAGCTGTGCTTCTGTCTCTGGGTATATGTACTGGTTCATGTAGTAGGAAATTGAGTGAATCAGATTTAATTTGTGTCAACAGCTCAAAATATGCTATGCTAAAACTCTGATTTCACAAAAAAAAAAAAAGAAAAAAAAAGCTTTTCTAATGGTTTGAGCCAAAATCTCATTAAAAAAGTATAAAAACCTCCATCCTTGAGTTTTATTCTTTCTCCTTCTCCTTCATAGTCATGATGTACAGGATCTTGAAGAAAGTCATTAGAAATATCCAGCCCCTTAAATAGAAACTGTCTTGTTATTATGTGGACCAAGGTGTGGCTCATCTGCTCTTTCATAACACAGACAGCATTAGAGCTGCCAGGCAGAATACTCAAAGCAAAAATACTAATTGAGAAAGACACACATATTCTTAAACTAGATAATTGCTAGCAATTACTAAGTAAAATAGTCAAACTTTTCGTTACCCTAAACTTAATTGTGTGAGCTGGAGTGTAAATTTTAAGAAGTTTTCTGCCAGTGAATGGAGTTCTTTCACAACAATTTTCTTTTCTGGCTTCCCTCTCTTATCCCTTTGCTTTCACTTGTTCAGTGGATCATCAGAGTCCTAATAAAGTAGTAAAAATTCTAAGTTTCTTCCTTTGTAACAAAACTGATGAAGAGGCTTTAACTTCTTTAAAATGGGTTCTGGCTTCTGTGGTTTTTTTGCTTATCCTATGTCTGATATGATATCCAAAGTCAGAGGCCATCATGTCAAGACCTTGAGGAGAGTGATTGCTCTCTAGCTATTTTCATGTTATGTTTTGCACAAAGTCAGTAAGCCTCTAGTAGATTGAAGACATTCCTCAGAAGAAAACTGGGTATTGTGAAGAGGCAATTTCTGAAATATTCTGTAAGACTGATATATAATTCTGTCAGTCTAAGGCTGTTTTCTGACACTGAGGATTAGATAACTCAGAAAAGACAATATGATTCACTCTGGATTTGTTTTCTCTGTGTAAGGGTACAGAATACTTATTTTTTTGTGTGTGCTAGTGACAGAAGTGTAATGATAAGCTGAAAGTTGGTGTGAGATATTCATGATGCTCACACACAGGGATAGAAGTGGTCGTGTCGATCAGTGGCATTTTTGTGAAGTGTTACTGTGTACCCTGTAGTCATGCTTGCTCTGCACAGAAAGATGTGATATTTGTGAAAAGGAACTACATCTTTTGCTCAGATTTTACCACCTTTATACTACCTACAGCAGTTTTTTGGGGGGGTTTTGTTTTGTTTTGGTTTGGTTTGGTTTGGTTTGGTTTGGTTTAGTTTGGTTTGGTTTGGTTTGGTTTGGTTTGGTTTGGTTTTTTTTTTACACTAGTTTTGCCCCAAAGCAAAGGTTCTCCTGTGCAGATTCATAGAGTAGCCTTTGGTTTCCATGAGATATTTGGTCTACAGGAGAGTTGTAGTGTATTTGCCTGCAAATACACTAAAAATTCAGATGCAAAGGCAACAGGATAGTAAAAAGTGTTACTGTCTCTGACACTGCAGCCTGTGTTGTGGAAGAGACCAGGAACTGAAATCTGTGCTGGCCAACACGGTGATGGATGGCCTTGCAAAGTTTTGCTGACAGTGATAGGACAGACCATCAGCAAAGAGCTGCACAAAGCAGTTACAGGAAAAACATTTTAAATAGAATTCAATGTAGATGAAGTACAGCAATGAAAGCATGAGAAGAACAACCCTGACCTCACCTATAGAGGGAGGGGATGTACTACTGAAGAATGAAACCATGGAGGTGCAACAGCTGTGGGCACAAAATAACTGCTCTCAGAAAATATCAGAAAAAAATGAATTAATTAGAAGTTATGAGGAAAGGGAGAATAAAATAATGCTGCTATTTGATGTATGACATGCCCAGATCTTGGATACTTCAAGCCACTCCATTCTCTCCCACCTCAAGAGGGATATATTTTAACAGAAAAAGATTGTGATAATGGCAGCAGTCAAGATCAGAAATAAAGAGCTGATGAATGGCCTAGGACTATTCAGTCTGGAGAGGGCAGCAAAAAAATCACCAAATTTAACAAAGGGCTGCCCTGTGCCCCTCTCAGAGGAGACAGCTCTGGGGGGAAGGATGGAAGCTAAGCCTGGGAGAGGGGGAAGGAGAGGGTTTAGTGCTTGCTTTTCACTGCCCAAGTCTGTACCTTTTTGGCAGTAGATTAAACTAATGCTCTCAACCTGAGACAGCTGTGCTCATAATAGCAAAAGGTCACAAATATCTCTGTCTCTATTGTGATGCATGAACTTTACAATCTGGTTTTAGTAACCAGATTATTTTCTGCCTAGGACTCACTGAGCACAGGTAGTCTGGCCATTAGCTAAGGCTGACACGCCAAAGGTGCTTCTGCATTTCTTGAATCAGCACCACTTAAAAAGTCAAGGCAGTATGGAGGAAAAGGGAAGATCTATCTCTGTTATACTGTCAGGGCTGACAGTTGCTCCACTGGGTCTTGTACTCTTAAAATCAATTATGTTAACACAAAATAGTTGTGTAACTGCATATCCTGAAACTCTCTAGGAGAGGTTTGTCAGTAAGCAATGGGATGTATTTCACTCACAAAAAGTTTTCAGGATAGTTTGAAAGTTTGTCTCTGTTAGGTAAAAATCCCCTGCAAATAAAAATCAGGTCCTTTACTTTTTCAATACTTAAAATGTGATTTTTATGCTACCTTGAGCTTCTCTGGTAATTGGCACACTTTGCCAAATAAAGTATAAAGAATGGATTTTCAGGTGAGCTACTTTAAACAAATAATTATCCTCCATAATGCTAGTTTTATGAAAATATTACTATCTTTACATACTGTTCATCATGAATAACTAATTCAGGCCTCCCTTCAGAACAGAGGAATTAATTGTGCATTTATCATCATATAAATGAAGCAAAGTAGAGTGGCTTTCTGGCTTAGTTGTTTTTCTGAAATATCTGTTTTAAGAGGCCTTGGGCAAAGAAATCTTCAAACATTTATCCTTTAATTATAAAAAATAAAGCACAAAAAGGGATGCATAGCTAATTTTATAGTCTTGAATTAACTTAAAATAATTTGTGTGGGAACTGATAGCTTTGGCAAACAGCTAATAAAACCAATGGGAGCCATCTTGTATATTGCTATTTACATTTACTTGGAAACATGTAATTATTATTCTTTTCTTAATGGAGTTCTCTTCTGGCAGGATTAAGGCTGGGAAAATCTCATAGAAAATATTTAAATAATTTTAAGTTTTCCTTAATTTCACGTAGCATGACTGTGAGGATTCCATGGATTGGTCCACTTCTTTTAAGCAGAAAAATATTTTTTTGCTTCAAACTTACAATATTAGTGTTTTGGTTTTGTTTTGGGGTTTTTGGGTGTTTTTCTTTTTTTTTTTTTTTTCTTTTTTTGTTGGGTTTTGGTTTTTTGTTTTTGGTTTGTTTGTTTTTTTTTTTTTCCACTGTCTCGTGGCTTTCCAGAACTATGCAGCACCAGTAGGTCCAGCTTGGGAAGTCACTGAGGCAATTCAGTTTGCAAGTGGCCTTTTACAGTTAAAACTGTCCATAAAATAAATTTCACCTCTGTAACTGACAAGTACTTTGATTAAAGCTTCACACACAGATATTTGGTTTTTAAAAAAGGGCTGATACCACATATGACTGATACCACTTTCCAGCAGAAACTCCAATGGAGCTACCTCAAAGGAATGTACTTGTTTCACTGTGGTTTTTTTGAGGAAACGGGATTTTATTTTAGTGATGTTGTTTTATATTTGCTCTCTGTAAGTGTTATATACAAAGATAATACCTATGCTAGCTGCTGTCTAACACTTAGAAGAGGAGGGAAGAACGCAGAAGGAGAAGAGATATCTGTTAACATCTCATGAATAAAAGGCTCATAGAGTAGCCTGTGGTTTCCATGAGATAAAAGGGGTTTTTGAATGAAACATAATTAATTTCTACATCAATCATATTTTCTTGCATTCTTTTCACACATCCTTAATATATGAAACTGGCTCCACAGTTCTGCATGTGGCATGGGTGGCCTCATTCTAATTAGCAGCTTTATATAATGGATGTATTAATTAAAAAAAAAATTAAGAAGTTGTGCATGTTCTAGTTGCCATATGTATTCTTCCTATAGAGCAGAGGTAACATGGGAGATAAAACTCCCTGCAGCTGAGACCTGTTTGTGACTGAGGACGTGAGAGTGGTCAAAAGGAGCAGATCTTTGGTTTGGATGGGAGATTTCCCCTTGCAGGATGTGCTGCAGAGCCCTGGGACACAGTAAATTGTGACATTGGATGACATCCGCTTACAGGTAATGAAAGCAACCAACAACCCTTGCATGGTCCTCAGGGAAGTCGGAGGAAAACTTGGGAAAGCTTTATTGCACACTCGAGAAAGCAGTAATCAGGTATTGTAGATGTTTATTTTCTTGTAATTTTAGCTTTCCCCTTTTGTTTTAAGTATGGGGAGTTTAGCTGTGTGATTCGTTGTTCTCAGGTGGGAAGAGTACCAAAGAGATGTGTTTAGCTCAGTTTACCTCTACATCTTGCAAGAAGGCTGGTGCTTGAGACTGCCCTCACAATTCCCACTTCACTGCCATCACTGCCAGGAAGCTCCCTCCAGAAAACACAGTGTATGATCAGCACAAAAATGTGTAAAATGCAGGCCAGTCTCCTTGGATAGGTATTGATACTTAGTGTAGGTGGAGTTAAAGTCAAAATGTCTTAAATATAAAAAGATTAATATTAAAAGATTAATATAGAAATATTCCATAGCTTCTGCTCTTTTAACTTTTGTAATAGCTGACATAAGTGAATTTCCTAGGAGGTCAAAATTCTGTAGCAGAGTAGCCTCTAGAGGGCGAAGTAATGAGCAAGGGCATGTGTCTGATAACATGAATTTAAGTGGGAAAAAAAACTAACAAACACAAACCTAAGAAACCCCACTGAGGCCTTCTCAGAACTATTGCTCAGGCTAGATGGGATAACCTTTCACAGATGCTTGTGTTCAATCAGTATAATTTTGAGGCTTGCCTTTTTTTATGAATTATTAATATGAGTAAAAAACCATGATAAAATTTACATAATTAAAATTTTTAAGTTGTGAGGGGCTGCAAACAAAAATGACAGAAGAATAAGACATTTTTTAAAGACTCAGGTATCCTAAGATACCTTTACTCTGGAAGACAAGACAACCTAGGGACTTCACAGGAGCATGGAGCCTTCTGTTGGACCATACAGGAGTACAAAGCAACCTTTGCTCCAAACTGCTGCCAGGTTAGAGGGCTTAAAAGAAACTCAAGAATTCACCAAATCACAAGGTCTAATAGAATGGATTTCTCAGCCACATTAGGTCTCTAAGCTTTGTGGCCAGTGCATGAGAAAAAGTAAAGCTTCTGAAAGGAATCAGTCCTGAGCTGACCCCTGAGGTTTTGACTGGAGGTCCCCTCCAATTCCAGTGATGCAAAAGACAAAGGGTTTGTTTACTGCTGTGTTGTGTTGCTTTTATGTTGAGAAAAACTTTATGAAAGACATGAAATGTTTTGAAATTAGGATTTTCCAGTGTTAGTGGAAGATGCACATTTATGTGCTTTGCTAACATTACTGGAGTTGTCTTATAGTCAGAACATTTTTCAGCACCAAAAACTTGATCCCAGGTTAACGTGACTGTGTTGAAAAGATGGAATGCTTTGAATTAGGCATCTTTCTCATTTTCAAACTCTGCTCAGGACATTCCAAAAGCTGATGTGTGTCCAGAACTTGACTGCTTTAATGAAGTTACAGATATAGCAGCATTTATAGGTCTCTAATATTCTAGCACATGAGTGAGTTGCCATTCTTAATGTTTGTTACCAGACATCTCCCGTGCAGGTAGCAAACTACATTTTCATAAATTGTGAACTCAGGCCCAGCAGTTTAGTTGAGGTCATTATGGCTTGGGAGCTGAATTCAGGTTTGCAGTCACAGGTAATTGCTGGGCTCACATGGCAATCCTCTATCCTGAGAAAATAAATATTTTAGCTTAGTTAAGGAATAAGTGAATACAAGACTAAACCAACTTTCTGAGCTAGACCTCAGGACAGACTTTATTACAACGCTAATAAATAAGATAAGCTCAATTCTAATGCATCCTTATTTTGAAGGAGCTGCTTATATGCTGAACAAGTATGGTAAATCCTATCCCCTTTGGGTTTTTAACTCTGTACCTGTCAGCACAATTTGATAGGTGTTTGCTAGAGGAGTTAAAAAACATCAGTGTGCAGGAAGGGAGATTATCTGGAGTGTAATGAATCTGTGGACTGCAACAAGCATCATCCATCACTGTCATACAGAGAAGCTGGCATGATCTGAAGATCTGCCATCCTCTGAAACAGACCTTCCAACCCCCTCAGTTCACCCTGTTTGTTCCTACATGCTTTTAGAAAAGGTTATCTTTGATTTTGGCAGGCCTACCTCTCTGTTCTGTTTACTTACATCTGACTAGTGAAATTACAGCATAGCAGGAGGTCCTTTATATGAGTAGGCATCAATGAGAAGAGCAAACACTCTTCCAGCAGTATTTTGGAGAATTCTTAATGCTGTTTTCTGCAAATTAATTTATGGAAACACAAACAGCAGTAGCAGCAAACAAATACCTTTGAAAAACAACTCCTGTGCTGTGTCAATACCCCGCTTGCCTTCACTGGAAGAATATCTAGGTAAATTTGACCACCTAGAAGTGAGTGAAATAAAAATTCAGGCTACTTTCATTTTAATGTGTCCTAGGCCAGCTTCTCCCACACATTAATTGCAGGGTTGGAGAGGTTTGTGTTCCATTACCAGGAGCAGATTTTAAAAGTGATGTGTGGGCATACTCTCTGCTTCTTCTAGATATTAGAATTTTTTACTGAAACCTTAGCAAATATCTTAGTAAACACTGACAAATATATAGTGACTTTAGTAAAGACTAATTCTTGCTTGTGTGCAGGGGGAAGGAGAGCCTTCTTTAGCTGATGGGAAAGCAGAACTATATCCTGCTGGGTAGCTTAAGCTGCTCAATTGGGCAGGCTGTGATACCAACGTGTGGCTAAGAGCTTGTAACAGATGCCATTTAGTCTTGACTTTTAAAGAAATGAGTTTTCACCTCTACTTTTTTTCCCCCTGTAGATCTACAGAGAGGACTTTTGCTTTACAGAGCAATTAGGCACTATAATTACTCTGAACTATACTTCAGTGGCATCCACAGCCTGGCTTTGCGCTGTGATTTGATTTTTTTATTATTTATTTTTACACCAGAGTTCTATCTTCCATCTGGTCTGTGCCCTTAGATTTGAATACACTTTCCCTGCAACTTCTAAAAATTCCATTGTATCTTTCAGAGCATAAATACCTCTAAAAGTTGAAAAGCAAGGCATTGTGTTGTTGAAGTCTTGGCTGAATGGCTCACTTTTAGGGAATACTGGCTTTCCAGTTGCTGAGGTAAGGAGTGCCAGGTTTCTATATCATGGCAAATAATTATAATAATGAGGTCACATGATCGTCAGGATTTTTCAAAAACACCCATTTATTTCCTTCTTAGGAAAGACCTTTTTCAGGTGAAAATTGGTTTTTCACTTCTATCTGGTGGGATCAGGGTTTCTCTTTATATCTGAAAAAAAAAAAAATGCTCAAGGTTGCAATACACAGCAATGATTAGATTGATCCAGGGGCTTGCTAACTTCTTTCTTTTCAGAGCTGGCTGCCTGCATTCTCCTCTTGAAGTGGTCTAGGGTGGCTTTTCTCTCTCTTCTGAAGAATTGGATTAACTCACCCCTGTTGGATCCATGCACAGTGCCTTTTGCACTGTCATGGTGGTGTTTCCATCCAAAATTTGGCAGTGTTCTTTGCAGAGGAGGAAATAGAAAATACTATGCTTGCTTTGCTCAAAAGAGGCAGGAAAGCAGGAAAAGCTGTTCATCCTCTGCTTTGTATATTTCCTTTATTTTTTAAATGTCTCCTCTTACTGCAGCATAAATGGCAAGAATAAAAAGAGGATTTATTCTAATTACACTGAAAACATATGTATGTAGCACTATTATAATTTCCCTGATGGTATGAGGGCACTGGAGCCTTCAGACAGAGATAAAACTTGTGCTCAGAACCTGAAAAAAGCTCTTCTTGTGCTGCAGGAGCATCTTAAGCAAAGCTGTTATCAATTGTCACCACCAGTATGTTCCTTCCTCCTGAGAATACCACAGCAGCTGTGCCTTTGGGACTGCAATGCACTTAAACGGTGAGCCTTGCAGTATCCTAAATTCCCTGCTCAGGAACCTCCTTCAGCTTGAACCATCCTGGACAAGTATTCCAGTCATATCTGGGAGGTGACTCCAGCTATTCCATGTAGTGGTAGAAAGGTTCAGTGATGGTGGGATACATGGTTTTTTGGTGGCTCTATTAGTTGGGTGTTTTTCATTTCAAAGGCGAAACACAAGCCAACTTCTTTCCTTTCTTGAAGGCAGGCAAAAAATGCCTCTTGGATTCTTCCTTCAAATACTGCACAAATAATTCAAAGTAGAACAAATCATAGGCAAGGAGTAAGGATCATTTCTTATACACAATACTTAAATTTGTGCCAAGAATTAATCCTTTCTTGCTGACAGGACTAGGACTGCAGGCGTCCTTCATACCACCTGGAGAAGAAAGATATGAGAAGAAATCATCATGATAATTTAGATCATGCAAGACCTGGCTAGTGGGACAAGAGAGGGGAAAAAGAAGTGCAGACCACAGGAAGAGCTATGCCTGTTTGAAACCATCTGGTGATACCTGCAGGCAGCAGGATGGAGTTGTCTGTAGCATTGCTTCCTCTGGAGCTCACTGTTGAGGGAACTTCTGATTCAAGCAGCATAGGAGCCTACATCCTCATTTTGGGGAGTGTCCTCTGTCAGCTGTGTTGGTGAAAAACAAATATAACTGGGGTGTAGGTGTTTCCCCAGGTGCATTCATATTAGTGAGCAGCTCTCAGGGGAGCTCCTAGCAGGCTCCTGTCTTTGGGAAAATCTGTGACAGCTCAGGCAGAGCAGCAGAAATGGAAAACATTCAATTCTGGGAGTTCTGCGAGAAAAGTATTTTCAGGTTTTTGGTTTGGTTTGGTGGTGGTGGTTTTTTGTTTTTTTTTGGGGGGGTAAGTGGTTTAAAAAAGCACCAGCTGATGAGTTGGAGACCAAGACAGAACCCAAAAGCAAACCTTTCCTTTCACTTCCTGCGTTTAGTCCAAGTGCCTTCTAACCTCCTAAAAGAAAATGCATTACACAGAGCTGTGGTTTCATCTTTGCAGCAGGATCAGTGCAACCAAATTTTCCTCTATTAAAAACCTTGGACCTTTTCTTTGTATGAATCATGGAAACTGCACACACTTTTGTCACTCCTGAAACAGGGCGGGAGGTCATGTCTAGGTGTGCAAAGAACAAATCAGCCCCACTCAGCGACCAAAGCCAAGCCCAGCCTTTTCTTGCCCCTCCTTCATTCCCCAGAGAGCTGCACAAGGTGGGGGCTGGGAAACAGCACTGCCAAAACTGCACAGTCTGGCAGTGCCAGTAACAGAACTCCTTTTCTACCAGTGCCAAAGAGATGGCAGCAAATTGGTCAGACCAGAGCAGAGCATGGGGCTTGAGGCAGGGAGGAGGAGAGAAGGAGATGTGCTTTGGGAAGAAAACTTGGAGGACAGTAACAGGAAGAGGCAGGAGACCAGAAGGAAAGAAATTCATGTTTAGAGACGCACAGGATCATTTATATTGGAAGAGGCCTCTGCGACATATGGCCTCATTATTACAATTCATGTGAATACTAATTTTTCTTCTGTTTTATTAGGGTGTCAAGAATATCGGATACATTGTTAAGACTGGTCTGTTTTGTGGATATCACATATTTAATCCGTCTAGATGCTTTTACCTGCAGACAGGACAGCATGCCTCCCTCAAAAGTGCTGGTGTCTGACCACTGAATGGTCTTTTAACAAAATTTGTGGCTCATTTTAAATGTCTAAGTTTTTACTATAGGCTAGGAAATATTAGCAGTATGCATTTCAGGCTTTTACATTCAGTAATCCTCTGTGACCTTTAGCTCTTGATCATCTTTAAAATCTTTTATAAGACATAGGTCTTAAAACCTGTCATGACATTAGAGCTCAGCAGAAGTATTTAAACTGATCTAAATAATACAGTGCAGAAAATGTTTAAGTAATTATTTAATTGTCAACCCTTATGAATGGATGCTAATCCTAATGATTCAGGAAAATTTCATATGTAGAATTGGTGTAGGAAGTGAATTTCTATTTAATTTTTAATTTTACTTTCTCCATGCTTTTTGGCTGAACTCTCCACACCTAATCCAGTACTGAAAGAGGCCTAACCTCAAACCTTAAAGCGTAACAGAACATATTCTTATTCTTAGCATGACCTAAAAGAAGGATCATGAAATTGCCCAGAAGTCCTACTTATAGAATCACCAAATTTAGGAACCTGTGGTTCTTAAAAACTATTTCCCCTCATCATTTATTTGCCCCTGTCAAAATACTAATACATTGTTATATGTACAAGAGGTTTTTTGTTTTTGTTTTTTTTTTTTTTTTAATGGGAGTCTGGGAGTGAATTTCTTTCAAAAGAATTGGCAGTTTTATGTCCTTCAGAAAAATTTTTAACACAGATCCCTTTCTTTGAATTTTTTTT
>JAYDZK010000128.1:11663207-11678154 GCA_034509185.1 Euphonia xanthogaster | reverse complement strand
AGATGGAGGAATCTGGGTGTGTCCAGTCTTTCTCCTTCTTCTTCTTAACCTCCATCTTCTGGGTGATGGTGGCACTTTTAGATTGGTTTCGAGTAGAAACACACTGCCTAACATAGGTGATAGGTATTGGGAAATTATTGTGAATAAAGACCACGTAGTTTTTAGTATAAAAGATAACACCGCCCTGAAGGTGGGCAGTGTGCCATGAACCAACGTGCTGGACAGATCTCGGCAAGTCAGAGAAAGAATGTTATAGATCAGAAATAAAAACAACCTTATGTCATGAGCCATCCTTGAGGACAGGGTTTCGTGATGGTTCGTGGATTGATCTCAGGGTGCAAAAACCGACACGGTACAAGGGGTTTGCAGTGATAATCGACACAAATGCACTTTATTGAAATAACCACAGCAGAAATGTGTTGGGGAGGAATTGGGGGAAAAGGGAAAAACTAAGGGAAAAGAGGGAGGAAAAAGAAAAGGGTACATAGCTACCAAATGTGGGAATGGTGAAGGTCCTTCAGTGTCCAGCCGATGAGGTTCACCAGGTCACGTCCGGGGGGATCTTGGAGATGCAGTCCATCTGGACTCCAATTATACACTTTTTCGATGGGGGAAGGGGGGATTATTTCAAAACTGAATCTATTGTATCTTCTGGTAAAAAGAATGGTATTTAGAAATAAAGGGTACACACAGTCCATATCTCAGTGGGCGAGGGCCATTATTTCCGTGGTCCCATGTCCGCACCTGCAACATCCATCTTGCTTTGGTCAGCTCGCTTCCCCCTGCACACCTCCCTGGGCTGGGGGCTTCAGTCCCAGTCCTTGGGGAGTGTAGGAGGGGCCTTTTCACATGGGGATTTCATGTCTCGGCCTTTTCTCTGGTGAAGTGGCTTCCTACATCTCAGTTTGTCTGTCACAGTGGTTGTAAATGAACAAGAGGAGTCTTCTTTGAGGGACCATCCCCAAAACTCAGGAGAAGTCCAGCCAGGCCAAGAATTTGGGGAGGAAAATCCCAGAGCCATTGTTGCAAAAAAGGTCAGAATGTCCTTTTTCTTCTCCTGGAGTGCAGTGTAGCATGCAGCAAAATACACACACCTGTGGCAACAGTAGCTTAGCAATGCTTTCAGGTCTCCAAACCCTTGGCTGGCATGGAACTTTCCACTGCAGGGCCGGAAAGCTTGGGACAGGGGGGTCCTCTCAGTGGTCCCTCAATGACAGTCGTGAGGCAGATTGAGAGATATTTCGGACAGACTCTCACACAGGCTCCTTCTCCAAAGCAACATGAGCTCTGATTTAGAATTTTCAGCTCATACTGACCTCAGGAAGGATCTGGTTGGCCATCACTGGCAGAAATTTGGTATTTAGGGCTGAGTAGGGTGGGGTTTTCCAGACTGCTGTGATGTGCCCAGACCTTTTTCCTGAGAAGATATCTCAAAGATGGTAATGGAGAGGCAGAAAAACTCTCATGTTGCTTAAAACACTCCCTTCCCCTCAAGCCAGGCTTCCAGTTGTCATTCACTTGGTCACTTCCCATGACCTGTGGGAAAATTCAGCAAACCAGGGAGGCAGAGAGGACCCTCTTGGGAGCCTGGCTGCACTAATTTACAGCTGCCTGCACGATTCAGGTGAATGGATTTGGAAGCACAACGAGAAAAGACAGATCTCCCCTTGTGGAGTGACCCCACCACCTCCCAGGAAATCTTGGCAAGGTGTCAGGAGTGGGGATGAGATGCAGGGCCAAGGACATGTGATGCTGGTGGCTGAGGTAGAGCAACATGCAAATGTAAAAACTGAAAAAAGGAATTGGTGTTTTCACTTTCTCCTGATGCTGTGTGTCTGCAGGGGTGGACATCTCATTGTGATTTCACTGACTCATGGATGGTGACATCACTGAGTATCAGATTGTGACATCTCCAGGGGATTTACTGTTACATGTCACTGCTTATAGCTGCATGTCAGCACACACTGGGCCAGTCTGGCTTGAGATGAAAATGGCCACAGAGACAGACGGCGACTGCCCCATCTGCCAGGACTCTCGGAAGAACGTGGCTTCTGCTCTGCCCTGTCGCCACCGCTTCTGCCTGGGCTGCATCCTGCGGTGGGCACACAGAAATCCCTCGTGCCCACTCTGCAGGACACCGATAGACACCATCAGGTTTTCTGAGCAGGATGAATGGGACTATGTACAGTTGGTCATCACCTCCCCTGCAGGGTCACCAGAAGCCCATAGCCCAGCAGGGAGGACTCCCGACCACCTGGATGAAAACAGCCCCCGTGGCCCTGAGGTGTCCCCTCCGTCTTCCCCACAGGGAACACTGTCCCCAGCTGAGCAGGGGGCTGCAGGGCTGGAGCCTGTGGGTGGCCTCCTGCCCGAGGTGTGGGCTGGACTATTCCAGGAAAACCAGTTTCTCCTGGAGCCCGTGAGGCCCTGGCTGTGTGAGAGGCTGGAGCGAATATACCGGGGCCGGTGGTGGCTGGTAGAGGCCACAGAGAGCTGCATCCTGCACTACCTGTGCATCTGCGGTCTGGACGCAGGCGCCTTGGCCCAGAGGCTGCTAATCTTCCTTGAGGGGTGCACAGCACCGCTGGTCCATGGCCTCATCGAGGTTGTTGTAGCCCAGTGCAGCGAGGAGGCCCAGAGGCTTCTACATTCCTACACTGCTGGGGAAGAGGACAACAGCCAAGCAGAGAGCAGCAGCTCCAGCAGATCCAAGTCCAGCAGGTTCAGCTCCAGCAGCTCCCAGGAGAGCAGTCCCACCAGTGGCTCCAATGTGGAAGAAGGAGCTGGTACCTCAGAGGTCACTCACCATGGGATTCCCAGCCACCCCAGAGCTGTGCCCAGCCCTGCAGAGTGGGACCAGCCCCAGAAGGAGCCAGAGCAGCCAGAGCAGCCAGAGCAGCCAGCAGTGGCAGGTCCTTCTGTCCAGGGAAGCGTCTGCAGCCCCTCTGCTCCCAACCAGGGCAGAGGCTGCTTGCCTGGGGTGACCCGGTGTGCCCAAAAGAGGAAGGCCCCCAGGCCTTTGGATTCTCCCCAGCCCAGCAAGAGGCCATGATGGGACTGACATGACCCCTGCAGCCCTAAGAGAACCTTGTCATAATTTCCAAATAAATGATGAAACTTCATCTCTACCTTCATTTGCCATTTCCCATCCAAGGCCAATATGTCCACAATGCATTTGGGAAGTGACTTCACCTTTCCAGGTTTGACTTCCAGAAGGCATTTGTGAGGTCTCCATTCAGTCAGTCCCACAAAGACAAGAGTCTGAATAAATCTATAAATGTCCTCAGTAACTGAGAGAGTCTGAAATCCTTAAATGTGAGCACATTTGAAGATCTGGCTTCATATATGATTTGGCATGTGAAAGAAAAGTCTGAATCAAGAAGCAAAAAAACTGTGGAGGAACAGGATTTCAATAAAGTTCTTGCAGTTTTATGAGCTAATTTGAAATAGATTGTTGAAGTCTTTAAGCGCCTAAACCAGAACCCAGTAGTTGCTAGGCAGCAGTGCCTTTGGTCTGTAAAGACTCTGCTGTGAATGTGAGGTCAAGGGCAAACACTCTTCCAATGGTTGAGTCAGTTGTTCTGCTCCAATCAGCACAAAAGGTGTTTTTCAATGGTCTCTGGGGCCAGGAGGCCAATATCTGACAGACAAGGTGAAATTAAAGATTAATAAAAATGGCCAGAAGTTAACTGTTATTCTTGACACTAGAAGTTACTTGAAGTTGCAATGGCAACCCAACTTATCTCACACAGAACAGTGCACACTGCACACAACTGGACAGAATCCACTTGAAATAATATATTATCTACAGTATTAGTAACAAGTGACAATGTGTCCCATCCCCCCAGCAGTGGTACAGTTGTTAAAATAAAGTAACCTTTTAATCCCTAGTGCTGTGGCTGATCATTTTGTTGTGGTATTGCACAGCTGTAATTATTGCACAGCAAGTTGTTCTCTCTGGTGGAATAATGGACAAGGATGAGCAGACTTTTAATCTTTCCTCTCTCCTCCTCTCAGTCTTTGTCCACATTTCCTCCCACCCTTCTCTCCTTTGTCATGCACAGGTGTGTTTTCAGGTCCTGTAAACCTTGATTTTAACTTTGCAGATACTGGTTGCTTATTTTTGTTGCACCTAACAGGCACAGGATACCACAACACAATTTGGGAAAAAAAGTCATGGTGAAAAGTTTACACTTAAAGCAGCTTGACCTTAAAGGGAAGTGCACGTATAGGAAAGAAGGCTTTTATTTTATCTTGAAACCAGTGGGAGCTACAATTCCATATGTGACTTTTGACCTGGATGTCTCTGGAGTCAGACTCCAGGATAGCTCATTCTAATTCTGAGGAATTCCTTCACAGCATGGATTTACCCTAGAGGTGTTGGTCCTTGAAGTGCATAGTGCCTTGGAGCAGTGTTTCAGGGGTCACGATCCCCAGACTCCCAGCTTCCCCATCTGTCAGCCTCCAATGACCTCAAGTGACAGGCTACAGTTTTTTTGTTATTTGTTTTTTGAAAATCTCATGAGCTTCAGTTCTTGCTGAAATTGTCTTTTGGCTTCAAAATGCAGTCCATGTTAAAAATCAGTTACCAGCAGAACATGCCAGCATTATGGCTCGAGCAACACGTCTTAAAGTTATTTTCACTCATTTCCAGGTTTTTTTTCCTCAGCAAAGATCAATTCTAGAATGCTTTTTATATACATGGAGGTTTCACAATTTTTTAAAAACAACTTTCCTGATTTTTTCTTTAAATTAAAAAAAAATAAATCCTACCTGACTGAAGAGATAACTGACCTGTAAACCATTGGATGAAGGAAAAAACACAAGATAACAGCATTTTGTGCTTGTTTTTCTCTTCAGTCTGTCACTCTCTATCTGTTGTTTCTCTTTTTTGAAGGCAGGCTAATGAATGACAAGGGTTTAGTAAATATTTGGCCTGACACAGCAAAACAATACTTTTTTTTTTTTTGCATTCTATTCTGGAACTGGGGGGTTAACTGTACCAGAGAAGTTTTCTGTTGCTGGTGCCCATTCCTATTGACTCTGCTTTGGGATTGCCAGTTAGGGACACACAGTTCTGTAAGTGCAACACCTTACCAGGACTCAGGGCCTTAGCTGAAAGTACCAGAACAAAATCTACAAGAGCACAGAATTTTAGGCAATGAAATGCTTTCCAGTTTCTTGGCATCCCAAATGAAAGTGTTTTCTGCAAGACTCAAAATAGCTGGAAGAGAACTTGTCCTTTTGTGAGAAAGACCTCCCAAAGATAAGAAAAGCTAAACAAAAAGGAAAACATAAAAGTAAAAATCTCTGTGTTGTAGAGGTTTAAGAAATGACTGATAAAGAATTATAATGGAAGCCTTTAGACAAACTTTGCAGCACTGACTAAAGCACCGTTCCAGCTGGAAACGCACTGAGAGCCAGTGCCAGGGTCTCATCATCTGTCAAACTATGGGCAGCTTGCAAACCAGTGAGATAAATGGCTTCCATCCTTGCAACACTTAAAGAAAACCAAGCAATTCTTTCTCCCCAGAGGGGCTTTTGGCAGAAACTAGCAAACATAATTAATCCAGCTGTATGCTGGATATATGATTTGTGCTCTATCAAATGGAGCATTAAATGTGCTCCGGGGCACCTGGGCTCTTAGCCACAAATCACCTGAGCCTGTGAAAGAAGATTTGGCAAAAATTGGCATAAGTGAGAAACAATAACATGAGCATCTTTGTGATAACAGTTCTTGAGGTATATTCTAAATTTTTAAAAAGACAGCTTTTTTCTGTCCATTTTGATCCATTCCTCTTGGAATTTGGATTTTACTGACTATTCCCCTGGCTCGATGACAGCATCCAGAGAGAAAATTCTGCTATAGTCCTCTTCTTAAAGCCTTGAAGCAAGCACCAGCTCCTTGTCATCATGGCAATTCCCATCTGTCTTCTCTCTTCAGCCATTTGGCCTCAGGATCTCTGCAACAATCCCATCAAGCTCTACAGAGAGCAATAGGTTTTTTGTCTCCAAAGTTCTCTTGTCACTCACTGGACCAGCTTACTGTGAGTGACCAATGAACCTCTGAAATAGAAGGAGGTGCAGTGGAGATGCACAAGGGACATATGCTCATGAAGCTCAGAGAATATTTTAGTGTGTGATCCTCTTCCTATCTTCTGGAAGAAGGATGCATTTTTGTTTGTAAGCAGCACAGAGGCACAGGAGACAAATTTTGTATTTAATTTGGAAATTGGGTGAAGGGAAGTGGAAGATCACATGGAAAGTTTTTACCAAAAAATTAACAGTTTTGCCTCTCTACAAATGTTGGACCTCTCTCTGCAAAGACTCCCCAAAGCCCACTCTCTGTTCCTATTGATTGGTTGCTTTCAAGAATTGCCCCAGAAGGATGACACTGCCTGTCCTTTTTTAGCTGCTCAAATCACATCCCTCTGTTCTTCCTTGCCCATGACTTCCTCGCCTTACTGTAACATTCCCAAGAAGACGTGTTGATTTTGGAGGTGCTGATGTTAATCCAACCTATAAATAAGACAGCCTTGCAAAGAACACACTGGACCATAGTATTTGCACATTATTTGGTCCAAATGACCTTGTTCTGACTTTCAGAAGGTCATTTTGTAATTTAATGGTTCAGCTGAATTCCTTGTCCTGAAAGATTAAGTTTCTCATCATCTCATTCAATAAATTCCAGACCTCCTCAAGATGAAAACAGCCATGAGAATGCTGCATATGTGTGTGGATTTTCTGAATTGATTACTTTTCTTGTCTAATCCTACAGAAAAATTATCCTGCTGAAAAACAATTGCTGTAATTGAACTGAAAGGCTGCTAGGTAAATTTTATTCCAAAGTATAAGCTTAATAAATTCATATGTAAATTATAATAAAATTATATATATATGTTGTCAATATTGACAAAGAGTCTTTGCAATGCTATTCTTCATATTTTGTGTTGATGGTAGAAATTAATGTGGTGGGGTTTTTTTAAGTCCCTCAATTACAAAGCATGCTATAAAGCAAATTGCAACTGAATATTTTCAGCTCCTGCAAAAAAGCATTAAGCAAAATAGAAACTGCTACATTTGAGCTGCATTTCCAAAGCTAGGATTTTACTTTAATGCTTAAGGTCAGAGAAGGTAGAAGGAGAGGGCCTGTTTGTTGAACATAAAGCCATGATGGAACTGTGGAAATTCATTCTGTTCCTCCCCCAGACAGATATTCTCATATTTGAAACATCATTGAAAAATGAGGCCAAATTTCAAGTGACTTTATTTCAATCAGCTGTATTAAACCATTATAAAGACCACCACTGGTCTTGCTTAAGAAGTATCTGAATGAATGATAAGCAGAAAATCTGCACATTCAAAATGATACTTTCTTGAATAACTCGTGTTTTCCAGAGGATTCAGAAAGCTGGTTTGGGTTTGTTTGGTTTGTTGGAGGGAGGTTTCTGTGTATAAAAGAAGTGAAAAGACCTCACACTTTTGGTTAGCTAGCTCAAGGGGAACTGGTTTGAGTGGTCACTTGGCTACTACTGCGGACACAGAGAATTCTAAGCATTTCCAAAACGTGCTTCCTTTACTTTCAGACTCATAAGAGAAAATATATAATCAAAGACAAAAAATGAAATCATTTGAATTTAGACATTGCTTTGCCTTCCATTAAGCCACAAAACTGTACTCTACCCTTCTTATTAATACAAACACAGAAACACTGACAGCCTTGGTCTGTAGAAAAAGGAAAACTGTCACTACCGGTCACCTCATCATGATGAGAGCAGTCAGGGACAGCAGCATTTAAGCTGCTGTGCATTTAAGTCTCCAGCCATCACATTAACTTATTGTAGTCACACTAAGTGAAAAATGCAAAATAAACAAAATATTTATCTCCAAATGAGATTTTGCAAATTTGAATCTGCTCACTTGTTTTTCATCCAGGCATTTTTGCCAAAATGGAATGTAATATGAATCCCACAGAAGACTCCTTTTCACCCTAATAACACTATTACTTTATTGGTCATTTAAAGTAAATTATATATTCAAATATCTGTGCCTCTGAGCTCTGAAGATTTATATCCGCATTTCCTCAATAAATCCAACTGCCATTTTACATTTGTAATTCTGTCCTAAGGAAGCAAGATCATGTAAAGCAAAGAGGTGAAAATACAACTTACAGGTAAAGTTCTAAAATATTCTGTCCAACTAATTTGTACAGAATTAGTTTGTAATTTAATTTAAAATTATTTGAATTAATTTAGAATTGAATGTGTAGGAAATTTTGCACATTTCACAACTCACCTTTGTGATGGAAAATGATCTTTTAAGTCTGCATTAATTATGTAATAGATGATAGAGCACTCATTCAAATCCCTGATATATTTCAAACTTTACTTTTAAAAATGAAATAATCCAGGCGGTCCCACCACAAGTTTCAAGCTTTGTCCTTAGAGTGCGAACCTGAGCAGTGGGCAGGACACATGGAGACCCCACCCACTCCTGGAGGGTGTCTGAAGCCAAGCTCAGAGCTTGGCCAATTACTTGTTTTTTTCTGTTCTGTTTTTATGGATCATTTCTCTGCAACCTGAGGAAGACAGAAAGCCTTGTGCTGTTCTCTGGCTGGCAGCACCTGTATGACCTGGGTGACCAGGAGGCACCAGCCACCGTGTGCTGCTCCTCAAAACAGCTTCAGGCACCACCCCAGTGACACTGAAAATGTGTTCTGGATGTCTAAACAAGGAAAGACTGATCCCAAAGAGACAGGTTCCAGGGTTGTGAGCCACCCAAGGAGAACAAAAACAACAGGAGACGTGGAAATTGAGGTGCCGTCAAGCAGAGAAACTAGACAAAATTACATTTAAAGTCATGTTTTAACAGAGCAGATTGAAAATATACTCTGAAAGATAACATCAATTGTTAAATCTCTGAGATAGCAACTGGAAGTAAAAGGACAGATCATATCAGTTTCATCTGGATCACTGCTCTCATTGATTTATTTTCACATTTAAATAATACATAGTGTATTGATTTAATGAAGCCTCTCTCACATACAGATTCCAAACTGCAACAGGCTGGAAGGTGCCTAATCTGTGCTCTTTATTAAAGAATTCCATCCATTGCTTAGTCACATTTTCCTGTCCATGAATCCAGAGGCAAATATGATGCACCACACAGTGAGATGCAAATTACATGTTAGAAAGGTCTGGAAGGACAAAAGCTAGAGCCAGAAATACAAGTTAATTTTGACATCTAGACTACAGACAATCAATTTCCAGAAGAGACCAAAGGAAGAGCATTCACTAAGCTGCCACTCACAAGTTAGAGGTAAAACTGAAGAAGTCTGAGGGACTCAGTTTTGGTTGGTAATTCCTGGCTTTGAAATGGGCAAGTTCAAAATTCAGGCTGCCCTGCTGTACCTCAAACTGTGAAACTTAACCCTGGGACGTGTCCAAGTAACTATTACTTGTGAAAATTTTGCTCATAAAAGCATCTGGCATGTCTTGGGATGCCAATGGAAGCCTATTTCCTATGCACATTCTCTTTTCAGAAGGCACGTGTTCCTCCTGACTGGAGTGCAATCCAATGCCATGGGAGGGATTTCTTTTCATTCTTTGAAATGGGCTTTTTAAAATAATTTTCTTTTTAAAACTAATTTCATACATTTCAGTGCAGTTCAGGTTGCAAGTTGGTGAAGAGATTCTATTTCATTCTGCCTTTAAAAATTTGAGGCGGCATTTTAGTAAACACCAGCTGGGTGAAAAGATTCTGCTGTTGTTTGTGTCATTGTAAGTCTGGTGTAGTTCCATAAAAGTGGTTTTGGTGTAAGCCAGCACTTAGCTCATGGTTGAATTTAATCAGTGGTAGTGGCCCTACTTTGTTGCAATTTAATAATATAAAGTCTTGGGAGAGAACAGAAGTTACAATATGCAGGGTAGAAAGAGGTCAACATTATATGCTATTTCCATATGGGTCTCTTTCAGCTGCCTGAGCTGTAGTAGGTGGTTGTTGCATCTTCCTCTCTGCTACCTCATGACAGCTCTCCACAGACTAAAAACAGAAGTTTTGCTCCTGTCCCTTTTGTTTGTACAGAGACTGTTTCAATAATTCTTTTGTCAAGATCTGAGCCAGAATACTCTTGGATCAGACAAATGACAGCAGTGCTCCTAAGGAAGTTTACTGGCTTTCCGAGAACCTGAAATTAAGGCTTGTATGGTTGCAATACAAACTATAGAGTCATTCTTTAGCAGAGAGGGTTCACAATAATAAAATAAAATTCTCCTCACTATTACAGTCAAAGTCAGAAATAGAAGTCGTCAGCTCTCTGGATTTTTTCAACCAAAACCTTTTAGCAAAACACTGTCCAATTCACAGAAAAAATAATAGGATATAATATTTCAAAAATCTAACAGATTTATTTTTTTGACAATTCACTCCTTTTGCAGATGAATTCGAAATCACCGGTTTGATTAGAAAAGTGGAACTCCAGAAGAAGGGAATTTCAGATGCCTTGAGTATTCTTAACCAGATAATGTCAGAAATTTAGACATCCCTCCCTGGGTAACTGTGAAATTAATGTTGTATTGCACATCTTGTAGGTGTGCACCCAATGAAATGACCAAGGTGTTGAAGGGCATCTGTTCTCCTCCTTGATATTTATTACCTGTGACCCTCCTTCTCCTTTGGTCATCTCCACAGATGAAATAATGAGTGCCATCGTTTGAGCTCTGCCAGCATGTGGAAAGTCTCACCCCATCCTCAGTATCTGGGGAAGGAGGCATGAGGAGTGCCAGCTCCAAGGCTCTCTCTGAAGGGTGTGTTACAGGTGTGCAGGGGTCTCCCAAGTCCTGCCCCACAGGGGCATGACCACCTCTCCCCAAGGCTGAGTGAGGACAAAGCAGAAGCAGCTTCCAAGGAAGCCCCAGGAAGACAAGAAAGCTGCACAGGGAAGGACAGAGTCAGACACAGCTCCATGGGGCTGTGGCTCTACACACAGAACTGGAAGGCAGCCTTTGCCTGAGCAGTAATTGAGATAATTACTACACCACATGACATTATAGACTCTTCATACAATTATATAGAATTTGGCATACATTGACTTCAACAACATTTGCTGTAAACAACAACATTTTTTTAAAATGTCAGGTTTCAGTCCCTGACGATGCATTGAAAAGGCTGACACAGAAATAAGTGGCTCCAAGACAATTCCTTGAAATCTGTGTGAAATGAAAGAGGGCAAAAAAGAGCAAGGCAGAAAACACAAACTTTTGTAACACTTGGAGCCAGATATATCCCCCTCCTGAGTCCTTCTAATCATTCACTTTTGTAATTCAAAAATGGTCAACTGAATCTTCCTTTCTCATAAGTCAAAAGCCTGCTTAGCCCTCAGCAACAAAAGCATCCTCTTATCCTGCTTGTTTTATTGCACAAACCTTCCAGTCACCTAAAAGTAGAGATGAAGAACAGAAAACTAAGACAAAGTTACACCTGTGCCTGAGGTCTTTTTTCATCTACAAAGCGCCATTTCACATTCACTCCAATTTTGCCATTCAAAGTGCATTAGAATTCCACAGTTTACAGAATCATAGAATCACAAGAGGGGTCAGGTTGGAAGGGACGACTGTGGGTCATCTGGTCCCATCTCCCTTCTCCAGCAGGGTCATTCCAGAGCAGGTGGCACAGGACTGCATCCAGATGGGTCTGGTATATCTCCTGTGAGGGATACTCCACAGCCTCTCTGGGCAATCTGTTCAGTGTCCAGTCACTGCACAGGGAAGAAGTTCTTCCTCACGTTCAGGTGGAACTTCTTGGGCATCAGTTCCTGCCCGTTTCTCTGGTGCCACTGCTGGGCCCTGGAGCAGAGCCTAATCCATGTTCTGAACCCTCCCTGCAGACACTGACAGACAGGGATAAGGTCCCTTCTTAGAAGTTTATCCTTGAGGCTGAACTGCTCCTTCAACCTTTCCTTGTAGGAGAGATGCTCCAGTCCCTTCTTTGCCTTTGTTGGCCTCTGCTGGACCCAGAGTCTACTTCATAACCTCTTGCACAAGGCATGGTAATATTTGTGTCTCTTTACATCCTTATTGCAATCAAGTACCCAAGAGCTGTGTTTGATGGATTGTCCAGTATCACCAAAGGCATTCGGGACAGGGCTGGCTGCCACAGCTAACCCTGTAAAGCAGCTGATCAGAACCTGCAAGCCCCTGTCCAATGCAGGGGCTTATGTTACATTCTTCAGATAGTGGTTAGGAGTGAACAGTGTGCAGAAATTGCTGGTGAGGGTTCAGCTTCTCCCTTCTGTTATTCCAGTTCTCTTCTTGCAGGATCCTTCTGAGTAGACTTGCAGCATTCCAGGAATAGCACTTAGAAAACACAAATATTTAGAGTGGAATTCCAACTGAATCTTCAAATTCTGGTTTGTCCACATGAAAGTGCTTTAGTGTGGTTGCTTTCTGACAAGCAGCAAATTCTAAAAGATCTCTTTGATCTTCCTCCATCTTCTCCCAACAGGTGAAGGTTAGTCACAGCTGCTTTTGAGTTTCTGCCATGTGAAGGAACCACTTTTCAAAGGTTACCTGGGGATGATTTTGAGCACCCTGCATTTACAAACCTCCTTCCCTCTGCTGTCTGCACTGGCCCCCTGCAATTACTCAGCACCTGATAGGATGCTTTCCTGTTAGGCATTTCCTTCAAGAACTACTTGCTTTCACAAGTACTGTCTTTTGACATAGTTTCAGGAGCTTTCCAACCATTCCCCTCATATGAATTATTCCTTATTTCTGATTTTTCTGGCAGATGTTGGGCTACAGGTGCTGGGTCACAACGAAGACCCTGTTTTAAAAGTCCATCCAGAAACAAGTGAATTTTATCATAGTCCCTGGGCCTTCCTTCCACGCCAATGAATCTGGAGGGGAAACAACAAAACAGCAGGGGTGATGAATGGATTGAGAGCAGCCCTGTGGAGAAGGACTGGGAGAGATCCTTGAGAAGGAAACATTGGATATGAGCTGGCACTGTGTTCTTGCAGCCCTGAAACCCCTCTGTACCTGTGTCTAAAGAGGGATGTTCAACAGGTCAAGGGAGAGAATTCTGCCCCTCTGCTCAAGTGAAAGCCAGGAACAGGAAACCCATGGCTGTTGTGGATGTCCCACCATTGGTAGTGTTCAGGGTCAGGCTGGATGAGGGTCTGAGGAACGTGGCCTAGTGGAAAGTGTCCTTGACTATGGCAGGGGGCTTGGACTAGATGATCTCTAAAGGTCCCTTCCATCCCCACCCCTTCTGTCATTTCATCATTTCAGGGCACATGGGACAGGAGAGAAAAAGAAATGAAATGTGACCATGGCAGCGAGTTAATAGGGGGATATTCTTGGCCACAGATGTGCAAGGAACTCAAGATGAAATCACACCTTGGGCAAGAAACCTCTTAAAGCATGAAAAGTATCTCCTGGAGTATCTGTGACCTTAGTTTCTCCAGGAAAGAGGGAATATCTTGGTACTCCAAAATTCCATCTGCTGCCTGCATATTTAGACTGTTAAAAGTCCAATTCCAAATGAAAAGGAATATAACTGCATACTTTACCAGGCACTTTCTCAAGCAAGGAGAAACACCCCTCCCAATAACACCACAAAGAAGTCCTGATGAACAAACTTCCATCTTTTTCCATGTGGATTGTGACGCAGCAAAGTACGGCAATGGACATCCTCCATTTGCACAGGTTTGAAAAGAAATCTCTGCACCCTGAGGCAGAGCCATGTGGTGGTTGCACACAGCATCCTTGCCTCACACCAGCCAAGCCTCAAACCAGGAGAAATTAGTTCCAAGTGAAGAAAAAACTGCTTGGGCTGATGACTCTCAGGGATGACAATAGCCAGAGGCAAGAAGGGATGATGGCAAGCATGGCCCACGTGGTGATGGGTCCTGGGCTCTCCAGAATCATTACAAGGTTCCTCTGGTCATTGTACCCCACTCTGGAGGGACAGCAACTCCAGCTCCTTCCTGAAATCACTCCCACCAGAGGTCAAAGCCACCCCCCAGCTGTGCCAGTGTCCCCAGAGCAGGACCAGCCCCAGGAGGAGGCAGGTCCCTCTGTCCAGGGCCCCAGCGCCAGACCCTCTGCTCCCACCCACGGCAGACACTGCTCACCTGGGCGGCCCCGGCGGTCCCTAAAGGAAAAGGCCCCAGACCCTGAGGACTCTCCCTATCCCTGCATGAGGCCCTCCTGACAGAACCACTAGCAAGGCTCTTTAAACCCCATATTTTAGAAAAGGGATTATTGTTATTTCCCCCACAGAGTCTCTGGGCTCTGCTTCCTCAGCCTTCCCCTTGTGCCCCACCTTGTGCCCCATGTCCTGTGGGGCACAGCCCTAGGCCCAGGGCCATGGGGGCAGCACCTTTTCCCACAGGAAATCCAATCTCTCTGGATCTCTCTGCATGGCTTCTCTTCCCTCAAGAGTCAACAGCCCCTCCCAGTGTGAGATCAGCAGCAGCCTTGAATTGGGACATTTAACTGCAGCATCCCAATCTTTAAAAACCCCAGCCTTCTCCTCCAGCCGAGCTTCCAGCTGTCCCTCGCTTGGTCAGTTCCCATGAGGTGTCCCACAACAACCCAAGGAGGCCCACAAACCCTGCTGACAGCCTGGCTGCCCTGATTCAGATGCATTTTCCTTTATTCCCACAGTTCTGTATCTTGAATAGCAAGGGGCCCTTGTTTGGTCAGCAGTGAAGTGTCAGACTGCCCCTTGCTGGCACAGGGCCCTTCCCAGACTTCAGGATTAAGGCGGGGAGGACAACTCAGCACAGGCAGGAGGAGAGAAGGAGCTGCACCCCTGGGACACCGTTTGTGTACTTGCAGATTTCCTCTCTTCAGGGGCCCACATGCTGTCCTTGTCACCCCAGGAGTGCTCCCAGGATGGAGGCCTGGCCTTGTCATTGTGCAGATGAAAGAACTGCTGCTGA
>JAYDZK010000128.1:11612458-11654962 GCA_034509185.1 Euphonia xanthogaster | reverse complement strand
GCCTGGCCTTGTCATTGTGCAGATGAAAGAACTGCTGCTGAAACAAAAGGCAGAGAGAATTCCTTCCTGGGTTTGGAGCCCTCCTAGACAGGACCCATTCTGCTGAGCAAGCAAAGCTGAGCAGTCCCACAGCCCTAAACACAGGTGCTAAGGGTCCTTGTGCCCATCCCCCTCGATCCAGCAGGGCTGCAGAGAGGACAAACTCTGACCTTGAAACCAGAAGGGACAAAACCTTGTACAGGGCCTGGCCTGAAAGGCCTGGATGTGATGGCCTCTCCCAGGGAGAGAGACGAGGGGCCCTGTGAACAGAGACCAGGACTGTCCACAGGAAACCATGGCAAGGTGTCAGGAGCAGGGATTAGAGACAGGGCCAAGGACATGTGATGCAGGTGGCTGAGGGAGAACATCATGGAGATGTAGAAACTGAAACTAGGAAACAGTATTTCCTTTTTTCAGCTAACATGTGCCTGCAGGGATGGAAGGCCTGCTGTGTCAACACAGTGTTAGAAATGAACTAACTTTTAGATACAGTTAAATGGGGACAAAGTCATCGTAGCAAAAGAAATCTGTTTATTAGTATCAATTCACCTGAGCTTCAGGTATGCCCTCTTTCCCCCAAGAGCCAAACACGCACACCCTCCAAAAAAAGGACTACATTTTATTCCCTTTCCTGTCTGGGTGTGGTTCCTGTCCCCTTTCCCATTGGCTGGGTACTTGGGAATTTCTATTCTATCCTAATCACCTGCTTTTCTGTCCCCTCCCCTCTGATCATACTTCCTTTTTGGTCAGGTCTTCAACCTGGCTGCTTTCCCAGCTCATAGCAACACCCAACAGATTAACTGGAGCAAATCCAAACTGGAAATAACAACACATAGAAACAACAACTTTCAGTTTTTTACCTAATAATCTTTTAACTTAATAACCTCCAGCAAAATATTACCTCATCTCTTACAACAGGGTACAAGACTCTGATGTCACTGAACTGTGGATGGTGACATCAAGCAGTGCTGCATTGTGACCTTACGTTTCCTCACTGCTTATCTTGGGATTCCAAGGATTTGGAATGCCTTTTGTGCTGTCACAGGGGATGGTGGCTGGTGTCAGAGAGCAGTGGACTTTGACAGCACAGGGGGATGGATTGTGACATTGTGGCCCTCACTGCTTCCATTCAGACACTGGCAGGGCCACTCTGGCTGCAGCCTGAGCTCTACTGAGCGAGCGGGCAAGGCCGAGAGGACCAAGCCAGGCCTCTCTGGTGCTGGCCAGGGCCTGTTCCTGGCAGATCTCGGTGCCAGTCCCGGAGCCATCACTCCTGCTATGGCCACAGAGACAGACGGCGACTGCCCCATCTGCCAGGACTCTCGGAAGGACGTGACTTCTGCTCTGCCCTGTCACCACCGCTTCTGCCTGGGCTGCATCCTGCAGTGGGCACACAGAAATCCCTCGTGCCCACTCTGCAGGACACCGATGGAGACCGTCAGGCTTTCTGAGCACGCAGATGAGCATCTGGACACCGCCAGCACCGTCCCCGAGCAGCTGCCAGCGGCCAGCAGCCAGGCAGGGAGAGCTCCCGGCCGCCTGGACGAGAACAGCCCCCACGGCCCTGTGGCGTCCTGTCCAGCTGCTCCACAGGGGACACTGTCCCCAGCTGAGCAGGGCCCCTCAGGGCCGGAGTTCCCGGGTGGCCTCCTGCCCGAGGTGTGGGCCGGACTTTTCCGTGGACAGCCGCGGCTGCTGGAGCCCGTGCGGCCCTGGCTGTGCCAGGGGCTGGAGGGGATATTCCGGCGCTGGTGGTGGCTGGTTGAGGCTGCAGAGAGCTCCATCCTGCAGGACCTGTGCGTCAAGGGGCTGAACGCCGAGGCGTTGGTCCAGGGGCTGCAGCCTGTCCTCGAGCAGCACACGGCTCCACTGGTGCAGGGCATCATCAGCATCATCGTGGGCCAGTGCAGCGAGGAGGCCCAGAGGCTGCTGCGCTCTGGTGCCATCAGGGATGAGAACAACGGCCCTGTGGCCAGTGCCAGCCCCAGCTCCAGCAGCTCCAGCAGCTCCAGCAGCGGCCAGACCAGCTCATGGATGGGGGCTCCTGCCCATGGCCCCAAAGCCTATGATGTGGAGGAGGAAGCTGGCACATTGGAGGCTGCCTTCCCTGGGGGTCCCAGCCACCCCCCACTGCTGCCTGGCCCAATGGAGTGGGACTGGCCTCAGGAGGAACCATGGCAGGAGGTGGTGACAGTGGCAGATCCCTCTGCCCAGGGCAGCAGCTTCAGCCCCTCCACCCCTGTCCTGGGACCAATTGCCATGGGGACCCTTGCATCCCATTAAGAGAAGGGTCCCCAGCCCCCAGGACTCTTCCCAACCCTGCAAGAAGCCAACCCACTGGCAACTCTAGCAGGGCTCTCACAAATCTGCATTGAAGGAAAAGGAAATAAATTGTTATCTCCCTCACACAGTCTCTGGGTAGTGCTTTCTCCCTGCAGGGCAGCAGAAGCCAAAGGCAGAGTGGGCAGCAGAGGCAGCTGGGCTTGATGCAGGACCATGGCCTCAGCCTGCCTCCAGTGCTCCTCTCTGCCCAGCCACTGGCACATCTGCTCTGGCTTCTCTGCGCTGCCTGGAGCCCACCAGGGCAACCTGCTGAGAGTAAATTTTCTGGCAGGCAAGCAAGGCCTAGTGCAAATCTGATCCTGGATCAATTTTATCTCAATGTCCCAATCAAATAAAGTTGTTTCAGCACAGATTTATTGTCACTGATAATATTAATGAAGGATAAAGTAATAAATTTGACTCCAACCATTATTAAATCTGGGAAAAATACTTTATAAAGCAATAGTCTTCATTTCCTATTAATAAAAAAGCTGGAGTTGCCCAGTTTGAGGGAATTTACTGAAATTATTTGTCAAGTAGATGCACTATCCCAGGAGAGTAGAATAAAAATGACTTGTAGAAAAAGAAACCAATATAATAGTGCTGGATGAGAATCATATATCTCATGGGTAACACATGACTGAGATTAATGGGGACCCAGAGATTTAACAGCAGACAGATCTATTTCCTGTTGTTCTGTTTATAAGAGAAGAAAGTTTATAAGCCACATTGCCTTTTAATGAGAAATAAAAAATCACCTTCACAGAAAGGAGGAAATATAGTTAATTTTCAAATCTTATTATTTTAAAATATTTTAAAATAAAACTAAAAGAAGAGCAGCAACTGTTTTAATTCAGTAAAGAAAAGTCAACCAGGAGATGGATAACAGACAACTTAATTGCCGAATATTAATTTTTTTCTCTCTTTTTCACTTCTTTCAGTCTGTCTCCACAGCAGACCCACATCATTTTTGTGCTGAGAACCCCAGAGCTGGATGCATACCTCCCTTGACTTCCTGGACAGCCTTCTTTTCATGCAGTCCAGGATATCATTGGTGTTCCTGCACATGTTGTACCTCTACCTGGAGAAGGACTGGGAGTATGCTCTGCCTTCCTGATGGCTTTAGAAACCAGCTTTCAACCTGGCCAACAGATGTAAATGTCAAACAGAAATAAACCAGAAGTCCTACAAAATAAATAATAATATGAAAAGGGAAATGCCTGGGAGAAATAAACAGACACAAGAATGGCTGGAAATGCAAAATACAACTGACCCTCGTGACAGATCCCTAAGTACAGATGAGCTCTCCAACCACAGTGATAACTCTGCACAGTATCAGGGACAGCTGTAGCTGGGATTAATTTTAAACAACTGAACAAGTCAGACACTTTAGGTAGATAAGTGATAGGCTTTCAATTGCAAAGCCATTTTAAGAGTAGGCTGGTAGTTTTGACATTCTGCTAAGCCTCCAGCTCTAGATTTCAGATTTCCATTCTCTATATGCATCTTAGAAATATTGCAGAAATTTTATCAGTTCTTTTTCCACTCTCTCCCAGTGGGTTCCATTCTGTAAATCTCACTGGCCTTGCCTTGGTTTCTAGACTTTTTTTTCAGAATAGCCTTTAGCAACGTCAGAGGCTCAGGAAGCTGCCAAAGAAGGCTTTGGGCAAAGTTCTTTCTGTGTCATTCAGTTAGTGTGAGTGAGTATTGTTCCACCTGGATAGGCTCTGAGCAATGGTGTTTTGATGCCAGCTGCAGCCATGGAGACAGCTGGATACACGTCTTCATGTTTGGCTTAGTGCTTTCTTTCACCTTCTCTTCCACCTTCAGATCACCAGTGTTAGATAAGTTCTTTTCTTGAGGTCCACTGCATGTCTCAGGAAATAACTAGGTTGTTATATGCCCCACAGTACAACATTTTTACACAGTACTACCTATATAAAAAATGTCTTGAGATGTTTTCTTTGTCCCCCTCTGAGCTCAGATACACTGGACTGCCTGTGAACTGCTCTTGGTGAGTGGCCATCAGGTCTTGCTCTTGGAGTCCATTTTTCCAAACTGCTTCATCCTTCTCTCACGTTATTTACGTTTTGCCACAGCAGACATTGTCATCTATCCTTTATTGATGGCTGCCACTGCTAACCACAGTGTTACTATCAACAGTGAAAAGGAAGGGCCCAACTGGAAAAGTACCAGCCAGCAACGGGGTTTCAACTAAATGGAAGTTTCTTAGGAAACTTCCATTTCTTTTCTATTTTTTCAATTGTTCTAAAGAACTGGGAATAAAACACATCCCCTAAAACAAAACATGAAATCTCATTGCTGGAACCTCTTTTCCCTACTTCTAAGACATAAAGCAGTCATGTCAGAATCTCAGAGATTTCTGACAGCACTTTACTCTGTCTTTTTCCACTTTTCTCCTTTTACACAGACATTGTGTTGGTTGCTTGATTAATCTGGAATCTGTAATAACTTTTCTACCCAAGTGCCAATGAGGCTTCATAAAGTTTTAATGAAAGGCTTTTAAATAAGTCACAGAATCATAGAATAATTTAGATTGGAAAGAACTTCTGGACATTTGTTATTCAGATGCCTTTGGACATTTGTCATTCAGACGCACTCCTTTGTTCTGCACACTGGCTGACTACTGCAAGAACAACCTCTCTCCAAATTAGTGGATACCCTGGACTCGCCACAGGAAAGAAGCACAGAGAGAGGAAAAGGTTTTATTGACAGGATGCAAAGGGATATTTGGACATTTGCAGTGATGCTGGGGACTGGAGGAACCAGCTGGAGCAGTGTAAGACAATTGTGTTATGAGTGCAATACAATGATCACTCTGAGTTACAAATCACCAGTGGTTCTTTTCCATTTAAATTTGGTGACGAGGTAGGTGTCTGGGATAGAAACACTTGCATTAATCTAAATCCAATATACAGCAATGGATATTTGCTGAATCAAACCAGAAACTCAAAAGTAATACAAAGGTCTTTTCTTTCTGCCATGGGGACCCTTGACATGCTCCCTGTTTCCTCTAAAGGAACTAACAAAGACACACACACACAAACCTCACAGCAAGGCGGAATCTTTAAGTGTGGAGCTCAAGGTTAAACTTTGATTTTATAATATCTGTGTGATTCCTCCTCATTAGACATGTTCAAATGAAGTGAAATCAGTTCCACACAAAAGAAGCAACTCCAGGGAAGGAATATGCATATTTTCTAAAGGGAAACCTAATTTAAACAAATATTTAAAACCACCATTGAAAAAGTTAAAATTTAAAAACCTGCATTGCTTTTGGATTTTATTTTTTCTTATTTTCTTTCCTGCAGAGTACTGGTATATATAATATATTTATTTTGTTGCTATTTCTCCCAAATTTAATTATTATTTTAAATGATTTGCCATATTTACTGAACACCACTGATGTTGTTTTTATAAAATTTCAGTCAAACAGGTAAGTTTAAATTTGCATTCTCCTTGTAGTGAAGCATGTAAGGTTTTAAGAGACAATTAACTTTGAAATACTCAGAAAACCTTCATCAGCTTCTTAATGAGATAACAACAATTTAACTCCCTCTCCCTTTCACAAGAGAGAATTACCCTTTTAATTCCTGATCAAGGACTTTATGAAACTGATCAAAGTGATCCTATGATATTCAAACAAAATCTGTAGTATTTTCTGTACAAGTAACTGACTACTTTTAAAGTTTTGTTTTTCAAAATATTGTCCCAAAACAACTAGCCAACCAAAGTAAAACAAAACGGAAAATCCTGACAAAAAGTCATTGAACCTTCACCTTAAAAGAACAAAGGGGGAACTGTGCTCTTACAGAAGTGAAATAGAGCTATCACAGAACAACTGAAATATTTCTTGTAAAGTACTTCAATTTCTTGTAGAAATACATGGGCAAAATTCAAAGACAATTTTAAATTTAGTTTTTAAAATTTAAATTTAATTTTTAATTTTTAATTTTTGGTTTAACATTCAGTGTTAACTTTTGATAGGTTTGCCTGAACTGCACAAATAAATAACCTAAGAGAGAGAAAAAAATAACTTTACTAAGCATAATACAGTTCCAGAAGAGTAGATGGCAATGTCTGTGATGAGAGCAGGAGCATTTTCAGGATGCATATTTCTCTGCTGAAGAGTCTCACTCTCAACACGTATTAATACTTGAGGAATGAGTGAATCCCTTGCCCAGATTCCTCATTCTCCCACAACAATATTTATCTGCTCTCTGCCACACTAGTTCATGCTAAACCAAGCAAGTTTCAATTTAATTCTAAATAAGCCCAGGTACTTCACTTATTTTGCTTGCAGAGACAAGGACTGAGAGAATATAAAATCATCTGCCTTGAGAATCTCATATAGTCAGAATTTTAGAATAGCTGAATACAATGCTTCCCAAGTGCAGAAAACTTGACTTCTTGCTTTTTTTTTTTCCCTACTTTTTTAAAAAATTATATTAAGCTGTTTTAGTGATAATGTCAGCTCTACAAGTTCTTATCTCCTACATTTTAGTTATCTTACTAGTGGAATCATAAAATTGCTTATATTTTCACTGTTGGTTTTCTCCCTGTTGACTTGGAAGTTATGCTTGGCTGCTATTTTTCTGCATCTCTCTGGATGGAGAAGAGAGGACACAAACACAGATCCAGCAACTTGAGAAGGATGCAGTGTTTTATGAGCTGCCCTGGTTGGTACAACCCTTATTTTTGAAGCTGAGGTCACACCTGCACACAAATCCAGCCATTTGTATGTGGATTTTACTTTATCAAACTTATTTTTACTTGGTGAATTTGTTTTCTTCTTCTTAACCATACCACAGTCAGCAGTAAGCTGCTTACAGTAATCTCACTTCAAGCACAGTTATCATTTATGACAAAGCCCAAATTTCTCCTAGTGAAGGTAATTTGCTGAGATGCCTCTGCAGTTAATGGCAATTCAGAGGCACTAAGTGGAGTTCCTCAAGTGCCTAAAAAATATCTACTTCTCTCTACAGGCTGCAGTGAATTTCTAAATAAAAACCAGCAAATAATCATAACAACAATTGAGAAAAGCAGCCACTTTGGTCAAGTCACCTTGATTCACCTCCACAGTCAGACCTTTCACCTGTTCTGCACCCTTAAGAAGGGTAAAGTTTGTTCTTTTCAGGATGAAGATGGGGGTAAGAATTTCAAAACTGTTTCTACATCTTGTAGCTAAAATCCCATCCACTCCAGAGAAGCTATAGTCAGACCTCCTTTGCTGGACCCTTTGGAGTGAGGAGGGTGTCTTTTTAACTCAAAATAGCCAAATTCACATCTCTGGAGTTTTGTCATGCTCCTTATTGATCCACTCTATTGCCTAAGAACTCTGAGATCACTGTACTAAATATTGGTTCAATACATTGTGATTTTTAAGATACATTCTTTCAGAAAATCTGTACAAAATCTTTTGAACTTCTCTCCTCCTCACTCTAAGAGTTTCAGGCACAGCAGCCCCTTAAATTCTGAAGAAGTGCAAAACCTTTCCATTTCATCTCCTGCTACAATTTCACCAAGACTGCGTGAGGGAAGAAAACAGAAAGCCTTTAATATTCCATTGAAACCTTCAGCTTGTAAATCACATCTTTTTTCCAAGGAATACTTTTGAAAACTACCTCCCAAAGGGAATCTTTCTCCGAGCAGAGGGACTGGCAAAACCCATGGACCATCAAGTGATAAGACAGAGTTTGTACTCTCACAGATTTGTTTTTCCTCCTAACACCTGTGAAAACCTCTATTTTTTTCTGATTTTATTTGTTCTTTAGAATCTGTGAGCAGAAGAGAGGAACATTTTTGCCTGTTGGAAAAATGCCATAGCAATATGCTGTTGATTTGGCACGCTCTTGTCCTTCCCATAAAGAAAAGACACTGAATGACCAGAAACATCAAGGATTTTGTGGGAGGAGATAGGAGAGACAAAATTTGTTGCATTATTTAGGTTCCCTTGAATAACTCTGCAAGTTTGTAAAGTGCACAGAGATGCGGTCACTAGAACGAGGCTGTTACTCACATCTAGCATCCCCAAATCTTTACATCACAGTTTTCATATAGTTTATAAGTGAGACATAAATCCAAGATTGGTCTAATTAATAAGGGTAAAAGTATACTTGGGGTTTCATGTGGGGGGATCCCTGCAGTCCCAGAAGGGATGTTGAGACCAATTTCTTTGGTTTCATTTCCTCACAGAAAAAAAGTCTAGGAAAAAAAAGCCTCAAAACACACAAACACACTTGTTAAAACAGTTTATTATAATAAGAAAAAAAGTCATCTGACATTTACATTGCCATTTCTGTAGATACTTCAGGCAGAATATTGTATATACAAACTGTGGTTCCTGTAAGTTATGTTTTCTATGAATTACAAAATTATATCAATATATGAGGTAAAAGCATCTTAGTTTTGGTCAGCTAGTTGGCTGGACCTCGTGCATGATAGTGCATGATATATTAACACCCTCATTCCAAGAGATGAGATCAAAGTTACCATAACTGAAGCAGCCACCTGATGGTCACAACTGCCATGCTGTGGTTTGCAAGTCATAGGTGTAGCCATGTGAAATGGAAAGCTACCAGAGAACAAAAGCATTTGAAGTGCCAAGATTTACTATTCTAGCAAGTGTGGAAAAAAACATCAGGACCAGTCAGCCTGATTTCTTGCAAGAAACAGATGGTAAAAGAACTTGAGAGAATTAGCATGCAAACACAGATGGATAGCTACAAATGCCACCAGCCTTTCTTGCACCAGAGCACATGTGTGGGAAGATGAGCAGTTCATCAGTGACCTTATTTCAGATTTCCCAGCAGAGCGGTGTCATTTCAGAGAACCACCTTTCCCTACATAAGTAATATCAGTTTTGTTTCAATGGCTGAAACAAAAAATTTCTGAAGGAATACTCTAAGAAAGAAAGTATTTCTTTTCATTCAATACCAGAGGAAATTCAACATCTGCAAGCAAATCACATAATAATTTAAAGCAACATAAATTGGAAGGAGAAGATACAAAATGCTGTCTGTAGATCATAATAATTTGCAATAACATTGATTCCTTTTGTGGAGTGGGTCATACCATTGGAGTTCCGATTTCTGGTGAAAATATATATAAAATTTACCTAATTTGTTATTTCTAATCATCTCAATGTATTTGCTGAGCTAGGTGAGAATGAAAAGTGACAGTAAGAATGGTTCTGCATTGGTCCCTTGGATGTTAAATTCTTGAGGTTAGGCATCCAAGTACCATTTATGAAACCTTACCAATGCTATGTTTGGATTATTAAATCAAAAAAGCAGAAAGGCTCAAATATTATCCACTGCAAAGAGAAGGATTTCAAAGCTTCACAGGGCTGTAGCATCAAGCTTTTCATTCCATTACCTAGAAGCATTCAGTAGCACAATATAAGAAAAAATTTAGGACTAGTACAATACAATTTTTCTAAAACCATCTGAACTCTAGAGGTGTGAAGGAGACCTTCTTTTAAGGGTAGCAAAGTTAAAAGGTTTTTCAGAAAAAAAAGCTTTCAAAAAAACTGACAACAAAAATTAATTTAGGTTTCATGTCTTTAAACATAATGAAGTGATGGGATCCAATTGCTTCCACATGTTTAGAGTTCAGGTAGAATTGCCCTTGAGGTGTCTTTAGGGAAGATGCCAGTTTAGCATAATATTCAAAACATTGTCATTTACAGCCTATATTTCTATTGCAGTTTTCCTCATAATTTTCAAATTTTAAGATACATTTTTATCTCTCCCCTCTTTTCCTGAAATCACTACTGGTTTTATGGATGCCCATTGAATTTAGATGACACCATTCATCAAATTCTTGATTTGACAAGTCAGTGTAATATTAGATTAAAAAAAAAGTGGGCTGTTAAAACATTTTGATTACGCTTTTACATCAGGAAAAATGACTATAAGTGCCTGGTAAATACTACCACTAGCTATAGCACATATTTATAGATCTTCATCTAGATGATGAAATGCCTCTACTTCAATACCAAATAGGTCAAAAAGCAGAACATTTTTTATATTGGGAAAGAAAGAATATGATGGCTAAATGGAAAAAGAGAACAGAGGGATATAAATTATATGAACTTACTAAAACATCAAAGCATTCTTTCCCAAGTTTTTCCTATCAGACCTGTCTTTAAAGGAAAAAAATCCTGAGTATTTTAAAAAGTCTGAGTGCCAGTGCTCATGTCACAGATCATATGTCAGCCAGCATAAACCATTGTTATTCCAGAATATTTCTTTATTTTTCTCTCTAGTTCCAAGGAAGAATTGATAAAGACATACTGATAGTGATTTTTATACCGAGGATATGTATCATTACATATATTTTTGTGAGGCATCTTTCATGTATACTTTAAAAAAAAATGTACACTAAGAACAGAACATCTGAGGCATTCAAAAACATGTGAGCTGAGATCTTTTCTACAAAGAAAAAACTATGTCCATATGTTATGTATGGATCATTTTAATGGAGTTAACTCATTGAATACTTATATTTAACCATAAATTCGAGCCTATACCTTAATTTATTAATGTCTTAAATATTGCAACATCAGTGTGCAATAATCTGAGACAAGGCCAGCTACATTGCAAACACAGAAGTAAATTTTGAATGTGTTATTAAAAGCATTACAGGGATATGTGTTGATGTGGAAGCTGTAGCTATATCCTATCACATCATCCATTTCTAAAAAACAGTTTCCCTATAAACCTTGTTAATTATAGAAATGGATTTGAATAAGTTGCTTACAGCAATCATAACATCATTTCATACACACTCTTTATACATTTGTCACTGATCCTAAAGCTTTTTAAATAAAATGAACAACAATGTATTTTAATTTTCCCCAGGCTTTCAAAATGTGGAGTAAATGCAATGCATAATAGCCTTATTATACATCCCAGTCTTTTTTAGGAGTAATCCTTGCACATGATATCAAATGCAGTTGTGTTTTCCAAGTAAGTCCATCTACTAGAAAATAAATTGAGATTAATAGGTCTTGAAGACTGCCCAAATAGCTCATTCTTAAGAATGCCACCTGGTTTAAAGGTCATTTAAATATCTCCTACCATGTTGTGTTCCTGCAAGCTCCTTCATTTAGAGAGATTAGAAGTTAGTAAGTGAAAAATGTGAAAAGAGAATATCAGGATACTGTCAGCATTCTACTCTCTTCAGGAAGAAAAATTTCAGTGGAATATCTTATATTCCCATTTTTTTCCTCTGGAGGCAAAATCAAGATTTGAAGTTTTTTGCTACTTATGTTAGAAGTACCCCTTTTCTCTTTCTCAACACAGTATAAAGCCACTTTAAATGAAATGGGAAAAGCTAAGTCTGCATAACAAATCACTTAATTAGAGCCATGCAATTAGCTTGCCTTGAGAGAGCCCAGTAAAAGCAGCATGTTCTCAGTAATTAGTCACCATAACAGTGAGAAGAGAATAAAAGACAGAAAATCACTAAAATCTTGGTGTAGCAATGGGGTCTATTTTCCTTCTTCTAGCCAAGTTAATAAATGCCACAACAGTATGGATTTAATATTTCAACATAGATTTCATATTCTATCAGTAAAGAAATAGGGCAGCTAAACTCTAAAAACAAATGAATAAGCAAAAAATATGTTCCTTCTTGAATTTTTCAGTAAAATCCTGTAGCCATTTGTGGAGGACCAGTCCCTTCCATTATAGGTTTCTGTCTGCTTGAGCTTTCTTTTTTCCATTTGTAGCTTATTTCTGTAAAAAAATTCAGCTACTCCTCCAGCTTTTAAGGCACACATTACCTTTTCATAAGAGTTGCAGAGTCTTTGATATGTGTTTTCTTGACTGTAAATTCTACCCTGTGACTCCATTACAGACTGCCTGTAACCCCTTCAGCACCCCATATGTTCGTGCTTTTTAATATCATCCTGTTCTTTTTCTTCGCAGTTCAATAAGTTTGTGATGCCAACAATGACACAAATTAAATCCTAATTTACATGTCCTCTTCATAAGTATCATTACTAGAAATTAATTTTCTGATTAATTTCTGGTAATGATTAATCTTCTGAGTCAAAATGCTGATCAAATATTCATGTGTGCATAGGTAGGTGTGTATAATGAACATACACATAGCTGTGAAAATTATGTGCAAAAGAGTAAAATGCATTAGAAAAAAAATACAATTTCCCTCTCTTCTATATTCACTGAGGGAGAAGAGGAAGAAAGACAGACTGTCAACAGGTTTCACATGGTCTAGCCAAAGGAAAGTAAACCAGTAGAAAACTTCACATCATTTAGTTTGGTTGAGTTGTCCATATGCCAAGAAAATGAGTCTATAATTATTAGTCTCCATCACAATTGGAGCCACTACACTTCGATATTTGAGGGTTTCTCTAAAAAAGGAAAAAAAATCAAAACCAGAAACAACCACAACAATTGTTTTCTTCCTGCAAGATAAAAAAGCACACATCAATATCTTCTCTCTACTGAGTCATATTATGAACCAATTCACCTTCCACTTTATCTGGAATTTATGAAGTGAACTCTTCTAGGCATTTGGCTGGCTAGGCACGATTTTCAAGTATAATATCGAAACATTTTTAAGCATTGCTGTCTGCCCAAATAATTAATCTTTTCCAATGATGAAGTGGAAGAAAATGATGTGGTGATCGACTGGTTCAAGACATACCATCAGGAAATGCTGGGCTGTAATCTAAAAGTTGAAGAGAACAACTCTTTAACAGACACTTATTCTCAAGCCTTATGCATTCTATCTAGCTGTTAAGTACTCCTGCTTCCAGCTTACCAATTATAGGGAATCATTATAATAATTCTATCCAACTGCTAGTTAGACTCAGATATAAAATGACTGACATGATAATACGCTATTAAAATTCATAGGATTGGCAAGATATTAAATTAGTAGCATTTCCACTCTCATTCACGAGGCAGCAATAGAAGTCAAAATTCATTCTTTGGAGGCATTTTAATTGTTAAATCCAGTCTTATTCATATCACACTCTCAGCATTTTTTTATTTCAGAAATGGATTTCACTGTGAATTATATGATGCAGGGAGGGAATAAATCCACCACCGCTCCAGCTATAAATTAACAACTCAGCATTCAATAGACTAAGGGAGAAATGAAAACAGAAAGTGTAATGATCTTGTCAGACAACTGAGGTGTTAAATGAAAATAATTTTTCATCTTGATTTTTCATTCTTCCTTCCCTCATTTTGACTGCATCAAATTCAGAGAATGCAATGTTTTCCTCAGCTTCAACAAGAGCTGAGAGATATGAAATTTCTTTGAAACCAAACAGTCCAAGGGACACATGGATTGACCAGTGCCAGGGAGATTAACACCTAACAGTCTGTGCTCTTTAAGTATCCTAGGCAAAAGAGACACTTAAAAAGGCCAGCTTAGAGTACAAGAAGTTATAAATTGGGTGAGTGAGGAGCATAAGAATTACATCATCTCAGTAGCATACCAATACACTTTCGAGACAACATAAGCTTGTGGCTATCTAGAGCGTCATTCCGTTCTGGGCCCATAAAGACCTTGAAATCTAACACTGCTGAGGCCATTTTCCAGTCCTTTCCCCATGTGAGGTGCTGCAATCAAAGGAGAAGGAGCATAACAAACTGCTTCAATAAAGCTATCAGGTTTCATACAATATTTATGGTTTTGGGTTGCACACCCAGGGATAATGTGGGATGAGCAATGCAGAAATCAAAGCCTTCTTCTTTGGCTCCAGAGTTCTGTAGTCCCTACAAAGCATATAGAATAAAATAAAGCATTTCTAAGCAATCCATATAACATCCTAGTAAGCAGATTTTTAAAAAATAGTGACATGGAAAAAGATAGAACTTTGTAGAAAATATATGTCGAAAATGTCGCAGCATGAAATTTCGCTTAAAATTCATCTCAAAGATGCTCTCCCAAAGAAAAATGTTAGAATAGGCCAGTTCTGTGTTTGAAGAATATCTTCCATACCTCACTATATTGACTTACACATAAGGACAGAGTCCTTTAAAATCACTCTAAACATAGAGAGAGATTACATTCTTTCTTTGACATTGTTATACCAGGCAACTCTGCAGTACTTTATTGACACACATAAAATCAAAAGGAGGATGGCTGCCAGGTGATACGTGAGTGTCTCTAATAAAAGCACATCTGTCTTGTTAGGTCAAATGAGACTGCAGAAAAGGAAAATAATAGCAGGAAGACTCTAGCACTATGACAAGTGTTGATATGCCTGTTCCAAAGGTTTCCCTTTATTCCTAAGAGTGTGTGAAAGAATTTATTACTGGTGATTCTCTGACAGCAGGCTTCCTGTCTGTTTAACACACACTAACAATTAATGAGTTTCTCAGTAGAGTGTTCCAGTGAATCCAGTTAGGAGCAGCCCACATCAACAGTGAGGCTAACATCTGAGACTGAGATTATGACCCTGGCTGCAAGGATCACAAAAAAAAATAGTATCTGTGTCAAACCAGAAAAGACTTGAAAAGAGTTTCAAAGAAGGGGCAAGACTCTAAGATTAGGTATCTCTGAAGAAGGGACATTAGGTTAGTGAAAGGGCAATAGCGCTGTGACAGAGCAAAGTCCTGACCCCTGCCACAGCGGATCAGCCAAATGCCTGCAGAATCTCTCAGTCTCCACCTATTTAAAGACCAGTCTATACCAGTCTCAGTGGGAAAAAGGAATCTGGCTGTAAGAAGAAAACACAGAACTAAATTTATGAAAAATTTATTTGTATAGTTGATGCAATGCACTGCCCTTTCCTTGGGCAATCCATGTCTACGGTGTTGCAGTAACCATTATTAAGTCCAACAAAAATTACCTCCATGGCCCTCAGTCCAGGAGGTCTTGTCTGTCCCTACTGTCACTTAGGACAACAGAAAGACAAATAACCCCCGGTCAAAATCCCTACAAATAACTGGGTTTGCCATTTACACTTCCATTTGCATCACATACCCAATGATGCATCTGTCATCAGTTTATTTTTTAAAGTAGGAAGTTTATTGATGTGTGTTCAGTTTTGTATCCTGCTACATCTTCAGGTGAGTCTCTAGAAAACACCCACAGATCAGACATTGGAAATGAACCATTCTTCAATTTCTGAGACAATGTATGAAGATGAAAAAGTGTCCTCTGTACTCTGCTGTAGATAATCCAATCACTAGAGACAAGTCTGTGCCAGATTTGACAGCTGTGAGCCAGGTAAGCAGTGAAAGTCATTGAAAGCACCATGAGGAGAAGTTGTAGGCATAGTGTCCTCTCCTGTGGAAATGAAATTTCCTAAAACAAAGGAAATTTCCTAAATTTCCTGTTTATGCAGTGTAGCATTCTGACAACTTAAGTGCACTTTGTGCAACATTCATAATGAAAGAGCAGAAATTATGTGGGAAAATGTTCTGTATGTAAATGAAAACACACTTACCTTTTCTTTTTTTCCCAAGAGGAAGTGGAGAAGCTGCTTTTTCTTTCCACATCTGTCATCCACCCTTCAAATTCTTTACAAGCTGTTGCAAATGAATGATTTATGTCACTCAAGGAAAGACCAGCAAAAGTATTGGCAAAAGAAGGATTAATATAAAAGTAAAAGCAAAACCAAACTTTGCTGTCAAGGCTCACCCTACTACTTACTGGATGGCTAAAGCATACAAAAAAAATAGGACTAAAAATGTAAAATAAATCAGACTGAAATCTAAAATCAACCAAAAATTATCTAGGTGGAGGTTGGGGATGCAAACAATGGAAGAATGTAAAAGGGTAAGGACAAAAAGGGTGAAGGGATGCCCTCAAGTCACAAGATTCAGAGTGGACTTCCTTGCCAAACCTAGCCCTGGACTTGACAAACAGTTCAGGCCTAAAGATTTTAACAACACCTAAACTGAAAGCCTAATTTAAAAAAAAATTAGCAGTAGGTTCTATGTAGTTTGCTATAAGCATGACAGTAAGTCACTTACAGGTCTAACTTGAATACAAATCTAACATACCTAAGAACATGGGATTTGCACTTGCATGCACACAAACATAGAGAGTCTGTGCAAGTTATACCTGTGAAAAATCCCCCTAAACTCAGAGAAATACTCGCTTCAGATGCCTTTGCATCTTCTCAACAGGAAAAGGGCTGAGCCTCAAGGAGTGGGGGGTATTAGGCCAGGATCCATTTTCATTTGCTGGTCCTCCTCACATAGCAAACTTGAGAGTTTGCTGGCTCTGAGAGGTGACACTTAAGAGTACAGAACCCACCTGGTGTAATGTTAAAATGTTTTATGTCAGTCTCTGATAGGAAACTCAAAATTTGAAGCAAACGCCATCATAATTTCATTCTGTGGAGCCTTATTTAAATGTTATCAGTACAAAGTCCTGTTCCCTTCCATTCAAACTTCAGTGACTGAATCTCTCACGGGCCCAGCTCTCATTCTCTAGTGCATTGATGTTTGTCTTTAGTGAGACCCAAATTGCTCAAAATCTTTCTCTTCCAGGACAAACTTTTCTGCCTCTCCTCATATTTTCCTCCATTTTTTCATTACAATTCTCTTATGTATTAATATGTTTTTCAGAGTCTCAGAGTGAGCTTTCCCAAGAAAGAAGGCAAACTCTTTCTCTCATCAAGGAGCTTACAGACACTAAAACACAAGTGTCATACTGGCTTTGAAAAATGCTGTATAATCCAAACCCATGGCCAGCTTTTCAGGTGTGGTTAATTTTAATGTCCATTCTAAAGGCAGTGATGGCATACGGCGTAACTCCTAACCTTGCAAGTTACACTTCCAGCACATTCTGGAGTTAACATATTTTCTGACTGACTGCTATTCGGAGTCTTTTCTAGCTTGGCTGGAGTTTAGGAAAAATAATTAATAGATTTCCTGACTGACCAATTTAATGGTTTTAATTGAAGGAGAAAATTAAGCTCAGGCATGAGTAATCCTGGCTAGCACCTTGCAGCACAGTTATGTAAGAGAGTCATCTGAAAAAAGCTCAAAGCATAGTCATGGCAAGGAATAAGCAAAGTATTCTGGTGATAATTTATGGAATGCAAAGGAGATTGGCATCTTTGACAGTGAGATAGACTAGAAGACTGGCCTTGGAGGATAATAGTGTGAACAGATATATGCGACCGTAGAAGAGCTGGAGTTCAAAAATATCCTGTGAAAAGAGAGCAAAAATGTTGATTGAACACATTATTTGAAAGCTTAGCAGTGAACTCATAAAGGTTAAGGTACTGTAGGTACTAAAATTAAAGTATCAAAACAGAGAAGTAAAAGGCACTGGAAAAGTGAACTAAATGAACAATTTAGCAGCAAATTAAGTTCATTGAGTTCAGAAGGATATTGGACAGATTTCCAGTAGTAAAGCAGATATCCATTTACTATATGGATGTTTGAGATAGGGAATTCTGAGTTGCCTACAGAGACCAGGAAAAATTTAAAAATATGAAAAGGGTAACGGTGCCTTAGAATTACAGCACTCAGACCTCTGGGTGGGCAGAGAGACACGATCCCCTCAAAAATTCATCAGCCACTTTCAGGGAAGAGGAATAGCTGTGATGACTGAAGCTGTCACAAACACCCACCAGATCAGTGGGTGTTAAGATGTGCCTCCTAGTCAAAATACATATTCACAAAAGTGTGCTTTGGAGAACTGTAGAACTCTTATGAATCTGGGACAAATTTTCAGACATTTTCTTTCAGCTTTGCCTACCTAAGAAAGAATAAATTCAAGTTTTCATAATCTTTCATCATCATGAGAACACTTAGGTCTGAAGTGTCTTTGTTTGAGAGTATTTTTATGGCCTTTTCTAAACACCACCAAAACATAAAGATGAAAAAACATCTCCTTAGATTGTGTTATCTTGCACCGTTTTGCCTCACTGAACTCATTAGGATTGCAGTGGAGCTTGCTGTTCCAATCTTCAAGCTCTTTTGTGAATAAAGCAAACAAACAATGTTTTAGATAAAGGAAACAAAAGTCTACAGATTAAAAATGCATAGATCAATTTCTAGCTTATCTGTAGCCTGTCCAAAATCTTCTTCAGCTGTGGAATACTAGCAAGATTTATTATTTATATGGCATTTTTATGTTCAGTTGTGTCTCTAGAAATGTTGACTGCAACTCACTGCTTTCTACAGAATTTTCCTTTGTCCAAAACCAAACCAAACCAAATGAAAAGAAGGCAAAAAATCTCCAAAACACCACAGCCCAAATAAGATAACATTTTACTCTCAATGGACAAAGTTAATTTAATGCAAGGAGGATGTAGTTGAAGCATTTCAGTATTTTGTCATAAATACAGCCTATTTCATTTCTGAACCTCTTCAGTCTAATACCAACATAATTTCTTGGCACTTAAATTATCCCAAAGCTTTCCAAATGGTAAGAGTTGGAAATGAAGGAGCCCTACACTTTTTTTGGCAAAATGTACGCAACTTTTTCAGCTCCACAATTTCTCCCTTGGCTCGTAGCCCCACTTTCAGAAGACTTCTCTCCACGGCCCTGCAGAAAGGTGTTGGGGAAGGGGGAGGCAGCCCCATGAGGGCAGGAAAGCCTGGAGCCCTGTTTTGGCTGACATGAGCAGTGATGAGTCAGGATGAAGAGTGACAATCCCAGGTCAGGCTCGGGGCCAGAGACAGTGATCAGTGTCAGGCACAGACCAGTTAAAAGGCATTAAAGGGTCGAGCCAGGAGGTCTGGGTCAGGATGAGAACTTTGTGCCCACACATCTACTCACATACCTGTGGTGTAGCACAGGCAGGGAGCTACCTCAGGTTAATAAAACCTTCCAGGTCTGGCATTCCTAAAGGCATAAAAACAAACTCAGGAAAGAAAGTTCAGGAGGGTTGTGCAGAGATTAAAAAATAAATGGTCTTACTTAAAATCCTAGTAATAAAATTACTTTTGTGTACATTTTCTAAAATAAAAATTTATTTTAAATATAGGGAAAATTTTAGGAGACAGTAAGCTTCACAGTCTTAGCTTAAGCTACTAGAGGAAAAGTTATCATCATCTGTATAGGTGCTGAATAAAGACAATACTCCTGCAGAGATGCAGCCTATCCAGTCTCAACCACGCTCTAACTAAGGTTCATGGAAGTTTGTAATAACTGGGAAGTGGAGATGAAGCTTCCAGTTGAAGGGTTGTAGTCCTAAGGAATTTGGCTAGCTAAATCTCTATGTACTTATATCAAGAATTTCTGCACATCCTCTTTATTGGGTCACAACTGTAGCTCCATTCCTGCTGCCTCCCAGCTACCAGTAATTTATATAGATGCAGTGAACAGCAATGGCAAAGCACTGCTTGGAAGCTCTGCCAGGTCTATTACTTCCACTCTCATTTCTGAAAGCAGTAATAAAAAAAATAGACTCTGATTTAGAAGCACTGCAACACTTCACGTTTTGCAAATGGGTCTAAAGGAGAAGGGAAATACGCAAATTAATTTTTATCTCTAGAGTTGAAATTAAGTTTTTTCAATTAGATAAAGTTGCCAACTAAGAATCTTCCTTATTATCATAAAATCCCTAAAATGTGATCCTGACTATGTTGAAATATCTTTTTAATTTAGCTTTGGATGCATTGTGAAGAACGAGCCACTGTATTAATACCAAGATCTGGCTGTTTGCTTGCAATTGATTTCTACCCTGATAAATGCCTCTGTACTCTAGTGGTTTGTAGGAAAAAAATCGTTTCTACCATTCACTTTTTTTTTTTTTACAGTGGCCTATGCAAGAATGGTCTATGCATGGTTGCACTTTTACAAGTATTTTCAAACAGATAGTTTTTGTGCTGAGTTTTCAAAAAGTGTTTTTACTGATGCAGACACAACACTCCCATTTGATGGCAATTATCAGCTTTTCCAGAGCAACCAAAGTCCTGACCACTAAACAGCAAGTGAAGCCTTTTAAGGCCTTCCATTTGTATTTCTTCTAGAAGGTTGGTTTTAAGGCTGATATGAGAATCAAAAGGAGAATAAACATTCAATTTCTTCACAATTAAAAGCAATGGGAAAATATTTGGGAACTGTAGATTACTATGGGAAAACACTTGGGATACCTCTCCCTCCTATCTTTGTCCGAGAGACAATTGCTATTTGTGCATTGCAAGATGGAAAACCTTGTTATTGCTGCAGTCTGGACTGAAGAGGACCAGTCACACACCACCAGCATGTGCCAGGAACAGTCCTGTCTGAACCACATCCTTGTGGACACCAGTCCCCTCTCCACAGAAAGACACAACCCAATAGTCCTCATGGGCACATGAGGATTATTGGGTTGTGTCTTTCTGTGGAGAGGAGGAGGTGAAGGAAAGGAGGTTGCTCATCAGCTCCATGTGGAGCTGGGTTATCTTCCTCAGCTGAATACACGCCTGTGACAACTTCCATTCACATTGAAACACCTCCAGGGTGCTCGTTTTAATTCACTGGGCTGTAAATCAACCTTAGTGTAATTTTAGACCCTGTTTTTTCCTCTCCATGCAATTACAGTGGGTCACTATAATAGAGAGCATGTACTCCAGCAAGATTTAGCACATGAAAACTAGGAAGTCACAAAACTACATGGACACCATCTTTCAATCTCTGAGTATTAAATTAAGAGAACATTACCATGTACAATCAATTTAGATTCCTTATTTCACTCAATTTTAAGGATGTTCACACTCAAAAATATATTAATGCTTTAGTTTATGAGCATGACGTATCAGCTTTTTACTGTTTTCTCATCTGCATTTTCCTATTGATGGAGAAATCTGAGTGTAGAGTAGATAGATTCATGAATGATAGGCCTCAGTGCCACTTGTCTTGCATTTCAATTTTTTTTCTGTCTTTCTGTGCCAAATTTATATAACCCCTGAAATCAAGGTGAGCTTTAGCTTTTGCATATTTATGGCTTCCAAGCTGTGTGGCTAATGGCCAGCCCTGTGCTTATGTGAGCAGTTTACTTTACCAAAGTAGTAGTAACAGCCAAATGATTAATTCCCCAAACATACTCTCGTTTCATTTCACGTTATCCCACCTAATCATAAAAAATTCAGCAAGTTAAAAATAAAACAAAATAAATTAAAAACAGTATTAAGAGTGAGGACCTGCTTTTTATGAAGAAATAAAATCATGTCAATAACTCATGTCCTTATACCTGCTCTCTGTTTCTTCATGCTCACAAGTTTAGTAATGTTATTTTGGTCACACCGCAAAGCTATAATATTCTCACAGATTTTCCATAAAAGGCTCAGTCCTAGTGCTAATTGTCAGAAAACCTAGATTTTGCCAACATTTTACCTATCTGGTTTCCCTTACCATAGCACCAAAAACAGAAACAAAAAATCCAAAACAAACCAACTAAAAAAAACCCCAAAACAACAGCAAAAAACCCACCAAACCAAAACCCAAAACAGTGGAATATGCTGTGGCTTTTCCCATACATACCACATAAAATTCAGACTGCTTCTGTCAGTCTCTTTCATTGCATAGCTCTCCTTTCTTTCAGCAGCATACACTGGTCTTGCTTTATCCTTTTTTATCTTTTTTATCACAACAGCCTACAAAATATACCTTTGTCCCTGCTGTCTCATTCCGCATCCTTTGAAGGGTCCACTACAAACAGGAGAGAGTTTGGAGAGTTCTTCAGACACTCATCTGCATTATTTCAAGCTTCTGTAGGAATGATTTTGACTTTGCAACAAAACTAGAATAAAATAACAAGTATTTTTTATTAATACACATATTTCATTGTGACTAATATGCTGATGCATCCAAAGATGTCTAACTGCATTATGATAACCTTTCAGTGATGCCATCTGACCTTCCCAGACTATGTGGTCCTAGGTAATAAAGCAGATGGCGCCTAGCACAACAAATAACCTATTCTCTGAAGTGTTTGTCCTTCCTATTCACAATCTGTAAAGAAGACGTGCTGCTGGTACCAAATCTCCTACCATTACACAATAAGAAGGTACTTTGCTAAGAAACATAATCCCAGAAAAGATGATTTATTAGACATAACTTTACTGCGGAAGCAAAGTAAAAACACTATGGATTGAAGTAGCAGTTAGACCAATGGAAAAGATTCCATAATGTGGTGTTAACAAAAAACTTCAAACTTTCATTTCTGCTGAAACAAGAGGGCCTCCCACACTGTCTGATAGGAGCAAAGGACGCTTGTCTCTGCTCTCAGAGAACATAAATTGACAAAAAGACCTGCACACATTTCTTGAAGAAAGGTTACTCTTCTATCGCAGTCTAAAGTCTACCAGTAAATATAAAAGATGAGACAGATAAAGCTTATTGCTTTATAATCTTAAATGTGAAGTGCTAATGAAGGATTAATAGATATTTTAAATCTGGTTGGGGTACTAATAACTATTAGGGTTGTTTTCCATATCATCTTCAAAAGGAGTTCAAAGCAGTGATAATTCAGACTTACAAGCTATCTGCAAGTCTTCTGAACTGTATGAAAATATATTACTACTGAAATCTCAAATTAGTTTCTTAAAAAAGTACTTTATGCAGCTTGGCTTTAATTCAAAAGTTTTTAACAGGAAGATATTCAGTTGAAGGTATTTTAAATGATGAATCAAATTTCCTCGGTTGGGAATTGGATCTATGTATCTTTTGGGCAGCTTTGAAAGCCTCAGTCTATTTACGTGGGACCACTAGGAGACAGGCAAATTTTAATTACCATGTGAAAAAAGTTCTTTTAAATCAGCTATTTTTTAAAAAATATTTTAAAAAATTCATTTTACTTTGCTAGACTGCACATAGCTGCACATTAAAAGACAAATCCTCGTGAGTGAGGAAGTGTAGTGAGTGCATTACTAAAGCCGTATTACAGATTGTTAAATTATGTCTTTGGAGATACAAATTAAGGTTTTTATCCTTTTAAAAACAAGAAAAATATTGCATAAGAAATGAATTGCTGAAATGAACCTAATTTTAAATTATTTTATAGAATTCATTTTAAGTAAATGAAAGGCCTTATCTGGCTGGAATGGTAGTATTTTTTAATCACTCCTTTCAGCAAAGATGAGATTTTTTGTATGTGTTTATCAAATTATTTCTTTGCATTTTTCTCCACAGTTGAATGTAGCAATTTTCCTCTCTGCTTTAGTGTTATTTTATTGAAAAACTCCTACATTTCCCCTCCCAAAAGAAATTGCATAATACTTATTCTTTTTTCATCTTTTCCTTGAAGTGAAATACATGTCCTTTAAAAGACTATTTCAAAGAGAAGCCAAGAAGACTAATATTTGTGAAGGGTTCAAGGTACTGAAGGAACTATTTGTGAGCTTTTTTTAGCTGAGAACCAAAAGTACGCTTAATTTTCCAAAAACCAGTATAATGGCGGTACATTTTAATGAGTCTGGATCCTGCACTGATTATAAATTCAAGTGTCTTGTACTGGGAGCCCAAATCACATATTCAAAAGAAAAAAAACAACAAGTCTTTCTACTCTTATAGAAATGGAATTATTGCAATTTCGGTGCCAAAGTCCCTAAGTGCTCACTCCTGAAAAATGTGCTTTCCCCTATCTTCTTTCCCACAGTGGAATCCATGTGTTTCCCATTTTCAGATTTCCTTGTGGAAATATTTTCTTCTATGGTATGCTATGCCCAAGGTAATGGAAAAGAAAACATCACTGAACCATTCAGAGTGCTGCAGTTTGGAAACTGGGTGTAAAATATGAATACCAGCTTTCCTCTGAGATATTTTGTTATCTTCTGATCAACGCTGTTTGAAGTGAAACTCAGGGAGACAGAAAGTGAGCTGCTTTTTTGTAATAGGCCATTGAAAAGCTCATTGTAGAGGATGCACAAAACCCCTCTGATAAGTCTGTGTATTTGACAGTTTCTGGATACAATATGTGATAACAGTGGGATAATTGCAACACAAAAATTTCTAATCCTTTTTCCTCAAAATCTTCCGGTTGCCTTTTTTGAAAAGATGATGTAGAGTCAGTTCTTTTGGTCTCAGAGTAGCTGAAGATAATTACTGGCAGATCTGGGCATGGAAAATGCTATTTTTCAATCCAGGGGACTGAAATAAGAGTGGCTTGAGACTAGACATAAATGGCACAGCTGAGTGGATGTGGTGCAGGGATGGGTACATAAATGCACACCTTTAGATTGAAGCCCTTTCCCTCAGGACTATCAGGGAATTTAGGATAATTTAATGTTGAAAAGGGTTAGGCCTACAGAAATGGCAATGAATACCATGCTCCCATCTACTGGATATCCATACCAGGTAATTTTCTAGTCACTGTTTCCAAGACCATTATGTAACTTCTCTCACAAGAGAGCTCCCAAACACCACTGGGCAGCTTAATCTAACACTGCGATTAAGGCAGCTCCAGGAAGGAGGTAGGATGAGACAATTTCCAGAGGTCTTTTAAAGTATTTTTTTCCCCTGTGATTCTGTTTTTACCAGAGAGACATTTCTCTAGTCTGAGCAGGTACATATTTACTCTAGGAGTTTACAGGTAGGGAAAGAGAGAGCAGGAGGGGGGAGTGCTTATTGGACTCTATTTTCTTTTATTCATCACTCTCTGACTGATACTCTGTCTCAGTCTGCCTTTGCTGTTACCATAGAGTTGATTTCAAAACAACAAAGGAAATAAAATTACGCAAGCCAACTCACTCAATAGTTCATAACAAGACACTAAAAGTAATGCAATTAATCTAACCCTAATTTACACAGGGAAAGAGCTGCCTACTGCCTAATCCTGAGTAACATATTCTGAAACCCTAAAAGGGTCAGTGTCTTCCATGCTACAGTTGCATGCTTACTGGATAAAAAGAGTTAAATTTCACTTTTTTTTCCTCTGATGTTGAACTTGCCCAAGGTAGATTTGAGATGAATGACTATGAATTACTGTAAAAGGATGATTTCTTGTGCATGTGACGCCCATGCAGCATTTTGCCTGTAAAATAAACTAACAAGAAGAGAAAATAAAGGAAAATTTTCGAGGACAAGGAAGGTGAATGTTAGGGAAACATTAGAGTCCAGGCTTTTATGTCTGCTAAATTAACAGAAAATCTGTTTATTTGAATTGGTGAACCAGGCTTACAGGGATCTGAGGGAATTGTATAAATAAGAACCTTGACTCAGGATGTTTTTTGCTTGGCAAATTCCATATGAGATCTTGTTTTTCCAAAATTAGGATACTGGGATTTCCACAAGCAAACTTAGTTATTACAGCCAAGAATATATCTTCCTGCTATTTGGGGAAATTTCAGATATTTGTTCCCCCAAGTATAAAATTGTCTGGATTTTGGAGACTATTAGTTCTTCCAAACATTGTGATGTGAAACGTTTTGTCTCCAAGTCTTGGCAGTCTGAAAACCCCATTATCCTGAAAGTGCTTTGTAATGGGTGGAGAGCTGGGATGCTGTGCTTCTCTCAATGCTAATCATAGGCATCAGGATGTAAAAAAACAACATCCTGCTTCAACTCTTCAGCTATTTTCAGCATTATTTCTGCATCTCCTAATTTTATGTCTTCAGTATTAGTTGCATTTATAGCAATAGTTGATAGCCAGTGTTGCAAACATCTCCCAAAAGCCTTCAGAGGGAAGCAGCCAGAATAGACTGCTGGCATCAGTGTCACAACTCCATAACCCCAATGTGCGAGAAACTCTGACCCTTGTTGAATGGGAACATAAACCCAAGGAGAACAGAAAGCCTGGGAAGGAACAGTCAAGAGCAGCAGGCCTTTTGCAAAACAGCAGGAGCAATCTGACCGCTGAATTTCCTGCTCGGAGCACCTGAGGTGTAGCCGTGGTGAGGCAGGAGTATTGATTGCACAAGAGAAAGAGCAATATGTAGAGCCACTATCCAGAGGTCTGTTACAAATTTGATTTGATAGAAAATGCAGGTTTTATTTTTCTTCCTTTGTCAGTGCTGCACTTCCACCACTTTAGACATCATCATGATGGGATGGACTTAAAAACAACAGAAAGAATGAAATCCTGCACTGCCCTGCTGCAGCCCAGGCAGTCAGGTCATATTTCTGGGGCTGCAATTGTGCGAATGGAGGCATAACAGTGGTACTAAGTCTTGTGCAAGCCACAGCCTTCCTTTGGACAGAAGTGTGGATGGACAATTTTGTTCACAGCTCATTTTTCGCTTCCATGGTTTTCCCCACTTTCCCATAACTTCTTAAACTGGTACAACCCAGAAATGTTACTCTGATTTAGCAGGGCTTGCAATAGGAGCAGACTTCTGAAGACAACCCTGACACTCTTGTTTTGTAGATCAGGCTGTTTCTGGATCTATTTCTGGCTGTTTTCCTCCTGCTACAGAGGAAAAAACTTTTATTTGCTCCCTTTATATTTTACTCTGCATTAATAGTTTGAACAATCTGTCACTGCATCACTGAGGGAAGGCTAACCTTGCAGTCACCTGTTATCCAAGGAACTTTCAAAATACTTTCAAGGGATGAAGAAAGAATGAGGGGGGAAACAAAAACAAAAACAAACTAAACTAAACAAATAAACAAAAAAAGCTTTAGTTCTTTCTTTGCCTTTCTTTCTTTCTTTCATATTCTGAGAATTAGAGTCACAGCATAATTGGCCACAGTTAGCAATACTGCTCTCTCAGTAAAACTTGCCTTGAAAATAAAATTCACCAGCTTTAATTCTTCCACAGTATAAAAGTCAGATATGGGTATGATGAAAGGAGGCACTGGATCTGAACATTTGCTCATCCATGCTCATTACCAGCCAGCTGCCAGGGCCTGGCCCTCAGGAACAGAGCAGAAACAAAAGATCAAACATGGAATGATCTTTCCTCCAGAAACCTTTACCTGGTTCTGGCATGTAAGGCATTTCTGAACTGAGTGTTGCGTCTGAACTGTTGCATTCACCCATCATCCATGATGCAAATTCCTCCTGTGAACATGTCTAAATCTTTTCACAATTAACTGAGCCTTTTTCAATCTCCAATATCCCGTAGCAATGAATTATACTCCTAAATCAAAGTGTGTAGAAAGATATTCCATGCATCCTTTTAGTACCATACTATATTGGTAGCTCAGGAAAACTGCAGCCTGTCCTGGTCCTGTTAGAAATGTTAGGGTGAACAGTAAAAAGACCTCACATGTAGTTATTGGTGAAAGACCTAGGTTCTTACTTCCTGTCTGTTGACTTCTCAGTAAATCTTCCAATAGTAAAGGAAATGCTCAGTCAAGGGGTAAACAATCTTTAGAATAAAAACTGTACACTTACTTAATATGTAAGTTTCCTCAGCTTCCTCTTTCTGTGCTTTTTTTTAAACTTTGATTATAAGTAATTGTACCACAAATTTACTCTTATACGTATTTTCACTCCCATGAGTTCTACCACACAAGTGATAACCATATATCCTGTTCAAACCAGAAAGAATATGGTATTTTACAAAGAAAAAAAAATAATCTATATCTCACAGCCTTTGTATTTTAGCTTTATATTTTCATCCAGAATGTTTCATTAAGAATAAGAACTTTTAAAAATTTATGCAAGAAATCAACAGTAAAAGAAAACACATGGTTTTATTATCGACACATTATAAGAAGGGGTTTCTTTCTGTGGATGAAACCTTTTGGGCATACTGTAGTAAACATTTGCAAAACTTTTCATGCCTCTTGTAGTAAATATCATACCACACTGGTAAATGCGAGGATGTTAACTTCAACACAATTGACTTTAGAAATGTTCTGCATCTACTTCCAACTCTAGAGTCTGCGCTAATGAAAACTTGCCTATTTTTTTCAGCTGTATGAGAAAATAAAAAAAACAAATAAATAAAGAGACATCTCATTTGCCTCTATACCTTCCTGTTAAATCTCTGCGGGCACTCAACTTAAAATGCAAAAACAAAATCTCTTTGGTTTTACAGCTGTTAAGTATTAACAGTGTTTTTGTTGACCAGGGATTGGACAGAGCCAAGGCCTTTGCTGCTCCTTGTGCTGAGACCCAGACAGGACAGGTGACCCCAACTGATCCCAGGGATGTTCCAGACCATGTGACATCATGATCAGTGTAACAAGTGGGGGGTGAAAGGAAGGGGGGACACATGGAGTGGTGGCATATGTCATCCCAAGTCACTGTGATGTGCGATGGGACCCTGGGAATGGCTGAACACCTGCCCAGCCATGGGAAGCAGGGAATTCATTCCTTGCTCTGCTTTGCTGTGCAAGCAGCTTTTGCTTCCTCTATTAACCTGTCTTTACCACAAGCCACAAGTTTTACCCTTCTGATTCTCTCCCTGATCCCACTGGTGGGGGAGTGAGTGAGCAGCTGTGAGGGGCTGGGCTGCTGGCTGGGGTTAAACCACAACAAGAGTGAAAAAGAATGGGAAAGCACTTTGAAAACATTAAGTTGTTGTGTTTGGACCTTACTAGAGTGGTTACTGCAGAATGGCACTACACGTGGAACACTGGTTACTGTTCTTTTTCAGGTCTTAGCCTGAGCAAAGAAAGTGTTGGAAATACTTAGTCTAAGCATGGTTTCAAGCTGATTCTTGGCATCAGACACCAGACAAAACCCTGTCCCAAGTGCTCCAGTTCCTCTCTCTGCCCTGATCTGGGCAAAGAAATCTAGCTGGGAACTACCAATAGCATGTTTGGCTTCTTGTCTAAATTCCACAGGTGTATTCAGGACAGAACTAAATAAGACATAGTGAAGTAAGGCTCAGAAAGAGTATGTCAGCTTTTTTATTTTTTCTGAACCATAAGGAAACAAAAGCATACAGCAATTGTTCATGGAAAGTGAACATTTTTATATAAAATATGTTGGTCTTGCTAGACAGGACCTCTGAATCAGTCCTTAACTTGACAGTTAACCCAAAAATCATCCGTAGAAGTTCCTGTGGAGGCAGCATTTTATCCTAGGAATTCAGAAGCTGCTAAACAGACTGATATTTATCACAGACAAAAGAAACATCTGCATCCTGCAGTGCTGCAGCCCAGTTCAACAACTTAGAAACAGAGTCCCTCTTTCCTTTTTGTACCTGCTCCTCGCTCATAACTGTTAGCTCATCCTCACAGAAGGCTTGTCTGGCCTTGGTTCTCCCAGGTCTCTGCTTTCCTAAACAAAAAGCAGCCGTGACCTTTCATGCTCAGTTATGCTCAGCTGCACAGATCACGACATTTGGTAAGAATATAATATTGGGATTTCTAGATGACTGAGGTCTTGTGCTTGAAGTCATGGGATTTTGAGTCACAATACTTGCAGTGATTAATCACAAATGCTCTCACCCAGCTGAAGGAAATAAAGAGGATTGGTGTGTATTAATCAATAGATAAAAGAGTTCAGAGTTAAATTTTGGTCTGTTTAAGCACTCTAAATCAGCTATGTTAGAGAATGATGTATGGGTTTCACTCCTCTTAATTAAAGGAATCCATTGGACTGTAAAGTCTGGATTCTTCTCAATTAGGCAGCTAAGTTGTCTTCAGAAACAATCTCTTCCCAGCATTTTGTTCAGATAAAGAACAAGGTCACGACAACAAGAAGTCCATAAGAATTATGAAAAACCAAACTTGTAAAAATGAATACAGTATGTAATGGGATTGTTCAGGTTACGTGGTGCAATAAAAGAAAATGTTGAAGAGATGAACAGAGAGATTTGACTATAAAGGAAAATGTACCCATACAAATCTTCTGGGATCAAGGAGGTTTTCTCTAAATCATTTCATGTGTCAAATAAAAAATGCCTCAAGAACAGGTTGATGACTTAATCCTTGCTTAAAAATTGTATCATGCCTACAGAATAAAATCTGGTTTCTGGCTGTTGACAGTAAACTATTTTTTAAACTGGAACTGACTTGTGCCTAAATTTCTATGAGTAAATTTTTCTTGCTATTTTATTACCATAAATAAGTGAATTTCTGAGCACCATGGATGAAAGCCCTTTAAATTTTCAGGTAATTTAAGACATTTTTCTCTATCTTCATTATCTGTCTTGTACAGATAATGCACTAGATCTCCTACAGTAGTTGACCTCAGCAAATTGTGTAAACACAACTGAATTACTGCCTAATTAGCAGAGGAACTATTAAAACTATTGGGTTTGGAGTATGTGTTGGGGGTTTTTTGTTGTTTTGGTTTTTTTGGGTTTTTTTTGTTGTTTTTTTTTTTTTTTTTTTGCTTAATAATGAGCAAAGTGTTTGTAAAGCCCTGAGTTCAAATCAAGAAATAATGAACAGCTCATTTAGGGAAGTTTAAGTGGAGGACTCTGGAGGATTTATTTTAAATTCTTTTTTCAATTAAACCAAATGTCAGTTTCAGCTTTTCAACAATTCAAATATTTTCACTTTAAATATGTTTTATTGGAAATTTATTTCCATTTATCTAATGTTTCCATGAGAAATTCCAAGAAATTATGATTCATGATTGCCATCAATTTGAAGCTGCACTGAAGGCCTCAGCTAATACAGATAATTTCAGTCAGCTAGAGGCTGGCTCCAGTGAAAACAAGAGCATCCACATCATCTGTGAAGTCTCTTCTCCCTCATCCAGAGCATGCTAGAAAGTGGGTTTCACTAAAAGACAAATGGCATCACCAAAAATTAGAAGTATCCCTTGACTTACCCAGTTTGAAAACCATATTGTTAGGGCACAGAAATTCTTGTGATTTAGGTTGTTAAGCTGGCAAAAGTCAATCCATTTATATTTAGGATTTGCAAATTCTGCATTTGTTGCAAGTCTCTAGGAGATCAGGAAAAAAAAATTGAAAACTTGACTCCATTATGGATAATATCGCACATCAGGAGTCCTGATGAAGTCTAGGCAAAGTGAATAATCATAACTTCCTGTAACATAGCCCAGGCACAAATTCTGATCAGATTGGCTGGAAAATAATTTAAGTTTTCACAGATGGATAAACAAATGTATTTTATCTGGTTCAAGGTGAAAAAAAATAATCCACTCTTCATTTCCTGATAGCTATCTGAAGTCTCATATCTAATTTAGTATTGTCTGCTCTGCTACATTTCCATTCAGATCTGAGGACATGCCATATGTTTTACCTACTGTTCTCATTTCGCTTACAAAGCTTGGATGCTTTTTACTGAGAAGTGTGTAGGTGTTTTTGTTCTTCTTTTTCTTCTTTTTTTTTTTCTTTAGGCAACACAGAGCAGCCACTCTCAGAGAATGCAAAACTGTTGGGAATATGGCCTACAAGAGCTGCTGGAGCACTTGGAAAAAAAAACTGTTGAATAGAGGAAGAACCTAGATTCAGTTAATATTCAAAAACATTTTGATCTCCTCTCTTTACTTCTCTGTCTTCTTACTTTTTCTCTTTCCTTTCATGAGACCAGCAGACTGCAACTATGATTGCTGAGGTGAGGCAAAATATATGAAATTATGGTTCTTCTCCAAAAGAAGGGGACATAAAATATTTTACTGAAACTGAACCCTTTTGCTAGAAAGGCAAGCCTCAGATTTATGTCCCAATGACAGCTCTGCCAGCACCTGCTGGAGCATATCAGCCTCCAGATGCAGGTGACTTTATTGCCTGGGAAGCTCCGACTGGGCTGCAGATCCCTTGGCAGCAGTCGCAGCACTGGGCTGTGAGAGGAGAAACGGTTTCCCTGCTCTAGAGCACCTCTAGGGCATTCCTAAACACAGACCCGAGGGCTTTGTTTGTTCCATTACTGAAAATGCTGTCCTCATCTGGGCTGTGAGCTGAAATGGATGACTGAGCATGGTCTTTGCAAAATCTTTTTTCCTTATGTCTGTTTCCCTAGCATTAGTGTTTAAAACACATTTTCTCCTCCTGGATGCGCCAGTCTCATTTTTTTCTTGTCTCAGAGCTGTTATATACACACACTGACAGCAAGAAATACATATTTATTAAACTTGATTTTGAAATCTTCATTCTTTCTTCCACAAGTCTCTTAAGTGACATACCCCCTATCATTTAAAATATTTTGCTTCACTTTGAAAACTGTTACTCCCCTCCTTTTGGAATCTTAAACCATTGTCTGCAAAGGAAAAGAGAAGCTTTCTTGAGCCAAAATATTTGAGGCGTTCACAGTTCTGCTAAAGGGCATTTCCACAGAAATGAGGGGCTGGGACTTATTTCCATTTCCTACATAACTCACAAAGTCTGGCTGGCTGTAGTACAGCCTTGGAAGATGTTCCCACCCTAAATTGTGTCTGTGGCCTCTGCTGAGTGTGCTGGGAGATCAGGCATGAGGCAGCCAAGCCTCTCATCTTACAATTGTGTCAATATTTTCCCCGATCCTCAAAGCCTCACACACTTGACGGTGCCCATCCTTTGCTACAGGCAAAGGTTTTCCTGGTGCCCTTTCCCAGACCTTCCAGTAAGGTTTTGACATAGCTACAATGTGAACAGTGGTTTTACTTCCCTGAACTCCAAAAATTAAGTGATCTACTCCTTTGCCCCACAGATACCCTTGGCTGTGTGGCTGAGGTGATGTCCCAGCTGTGTCCCAAAAGCACACTCAGCCTCAGCATCTCAAATCATGCAAGAACACCCACAGTAAAAGCTTTGTGTGCTTTGGCCTGGCTCTTTAACTGAGTTACCAGCACGATGCTTTAATCACTAATTATAGTCTACCATGCTAACAGTGCTTTATAATATTCTATATTATCTCTATTGCTGACTTGTTAGAAAGCCAGATAAAGGCTAGGGATCATCACATGTGAATATGGTCCTTCAAAAACCTCTTTTAGTGGAGAGGCTCAGAGGCTTCTGCTTAGTCCAGTTAATTGTGTGTTTACTTCTGCTCCTAACTTTCAATCTGCACCTTTCAGCAAAACTGCCTCCAAAGTTTCATGTGTCCTGTGGTTCCTTGTTGATTCAAATGAATACTTAATTAAAATTAAATTAATACTCAATATAAGAGGCTTTGTTAATGGGATCACTCCAGGTGCATGGCTAATTTAGGAAATGAAAATTACTTATATGCTGTTGGGCGTATCAGTGGTTTTGAATTTTCTCAGGACTGAAAAAAACACACTCCTTGCTTTGTTTGTCTAGCTACGTAGACATATTGTTTGTGTATGAATTTAGGCATATTGAATATATTCATATTTTAGGTATGTATATATACACACACACTTATCCACATTTATTTCCACAAGAAAATCGCTGCTGGATCAGACATTGCAGAACACTTCCAACGGAAAGGTGAAGAATCTGTGTGTGCATGGGTGCCAGAAATGAATAAATTGATTGTTTGGGGTAAAAACTGTCACTTAGAGAATTTAAGAGAATGAAACACTTCAGTCTACATGAAATCTTTGCCACAGTTTGGAACTGTACCAAATGTACAGCTACAGATAGAAATGTTCTATGGGGGAAAAGAAAAAAAAAACAACCCTGAAAAGTATTTTTCCATATGTATTACAAACAGTAGGAAATTTGGGAAAGCAATTACTGTCTCCAGTTACCTAATCCACCGAAAAAAAATTTGCTATCTTTTAATAATAATTACATTTGTTAAAATGCAATATTACGTTGCATAGTGCTTATTGACTTTTTTCTTTCATTGGGAACCATATGATTTCTTAAAAAAAAAAAAAAAAGAAAAAAGGGGACAAGAATATTTATCTCAGTAATTTATTTCATTTTAGTGGTTTAGCAATGACAGCATCACAATAAGTTCAATATAAATATACCGAGCACAAAGGCACCTATGCTTTTAAATTACATTTTCCAAGAGTTCAGACAAGCTAACAGGGCAATTGTAGCATTCATCATGATCTCCTGTGTTAAATAATTTCAGAAAGGAATTTTAGTCTGATATTTTTAAAACCTATTCCTAAAGTACAGTGTGACAAGGTAATTTCTAAATTAGAGTAATTAAGACCATTACAGACCAACAGGTTTATGCAGATTTCGTAGCTGCTCAATTATCATTTTTCCTGGTGACACATTTCCTTCAATTTTAAAGATGCTTTAAGGCTTTTGAACACTTTTTAGTAGCCATAATCTAATACTTTCATGAGATTCATCTTTCATTAATTTATCTTTGCAGCAGAATTGGACAATACCTGTGCCTATTTTTATAATTATGTGTTTCATGACACATTTAATAATTCAGACTGTTTCAAGGTCACTCTGACTAAAGCTGTTGAAGATCAGAATGGTTCTTGTTATTTCTATATGCGTGTTCATGTATTTTGCCTATTCAGAGACAGGGGACAATGAATCTTCAACTGATTTTAATTTTCCTCACAGCCTTTTGGTGGGAAGGGGATTGCAGAGATGGGAATAAAGACCCAACAGACCAATTTTCCCTGTTGGCATTATCTTTACACACTCTGAAGCCACATTACCTTGCATTGTTTTAGGGCTGTAAAGGAAGAGGAATCAAATTGATTTGATTGACTCAAGAGAAACAAGTTGACATTTTACCATATAAAGGGTGCTTCTTCTGCTTGTCTCTTTCTTTTGAGAGATTATGCCCAGGACTAATTTCTCTTTGCGATCTCATTTTCCATTTACACAGATAGAGCACCTTTGCCAGTTCCAGTACAGTGCCTTGTTTCTCTCATTACTGCATTACATCAAACATTGGTCATTGTAGTGGGCCTTAAGCCCCTCACTCCTCAGCCTCCCCTGCACTGTCTGATGGCAGAAATTCTCCTCCATCAGTGCTTTCAAGCACTGCACTGACAGTCTGCCAGAACACTGCAAAGCTTTAAAGTCCATGGGGACAATGTCCTCTCCAGCTAAGAACAAAGAAATCACTTTGTCAGAAAATCTGATCCAGAAAATATTAATCTTGTATTTCAGCTAAAAGCTTCATTCTTCCTTCTCACTTTTGAGGCCAGTGAGGAAAAAGTACAAAAATATATACATTTAAGAAAGAGATGAGGCCAGTGAGACAAAGTAGGTGAGAAAAAATAGCAGGGAAAGGAGCAGAAGCAAATTAAATCTGTTGCAGGCCAGCTACATAGGGACACTAAGGAATGTATTTGCTCTGCCACTGGTACAGCACATATTCATCTATTCTGCCTCTATTGCAGGATGCTCTTGGTTCAGCTGGCACATTAAAATTCTTGTAGAAAATTTTCTTTTATTTCTTTCTTCAATTCAGAGAAAATTTATCTCTAATGCCTAGAGGCATTGGGCAAGACATGCATTGGACACAGCACAGAAAAAATCACTGCCTGAAATAAATTTAGCCTCTGAATAGCATTTAAAAAAAAAACATGTTCTATGTGAAATGCTGTCCACATCACAGAGAGCAGATTGATGCAGAAGTGTCAGAAGACACCCACTTTTAAAGAAGAATTGGAAAAGGTATAGATGTAAGAGGAAGAGTAGTATAGACTTTACCAACTTCACAAATTACTACAACAGATTTGACAGATTTCTAACCCCTGAACTGAGTAATTCCTATCCATCTCTGAATCATGTTCATTCCAAACCAGTTTGGTATCTAAGGCTTCACACTGCTAGTTTAATGCTTGACAAAATTCATTGGCAGATCTGAGAGCTATTAGCAGCTCCTAGCTTAATCTTTCATTCTAACCTGTTAAAAAACACCTGCAGTGACTACACTCTTTTTTTTTTTTTTCAAAGACCCCCTAAAGTAAACATGACAAGAAGCCAAAGGGAAAAAAAAGCAAACTCAAATCCAACAGTAACAGGGGCTAATAACCGCAAATACCAAGTGCTACAGTGACACCAAGAGGTGAAACACCAGGTTTCACCCTGCAAGGATGAGTCTCAGTTTTAACAATTCTCATTTCTTCCATTTAAAATTTCCTTCCTCTACCATGATACCCCATGCCAGTATCAATGTTCAAGTATATTTTCAGTGGCAGCATATAGCTTTCTCTACATAAACCATAAACAGAAATCTACCAATCTTAAAAAAAAAAAAAAAAACAACTAATTTTGTTCTGGTGGAAGAGGAAAAAAAAGTGTATTCCCCAACAGGTCCATCTGCTCCTGCTTATACCACACATCAGAAAATGGTGAGAAAATTCATTGAGAGTAAGTCTCTAAATTAAACTGCAAAGGATTAAAAAAATAAATATGTATGTCATAGAATCATAGAATATTTTGATTTGAAAGGGACCTAGTGCCACCTGTAATGAGCAGGGAATACAATTTAGAAGCGTCTCTTTCTCCTCCCTCAATTTAAAGACCAATTTTGTGACCAGAAGGGTTTCAAGACATTTTGTACACAAGACATTAGCTGCACTAATTTTATTAAGGGCTTTTTTTCACAGAGACATTCTTTTGGGCAGACACCCCGAAATGTTCAAACACAATGCACATGCACACAACACAGGTTCCCACCCTTGTAATAATGCTCTGGTACTCTTCAGATTTTCATTCACTCTAAGTTCTTCCAAAATTCAGTTCATCCATCTCAAGGCTTTTTTGTTTTTTCTGGTCTCTGTATTCAAACTGGTACCAATAAAACATTGATACTGCAAATTAAAAAAAAAAAAATTAAAAATTGTTTGGTACTCTTACTACAGCACAAAATATTTGATTACATGAGATTACTATTTTTTGTTGGCATTATCATTCCACCTCCATAACCATTTACTCACATATTTCTCAGTCTCCTGTGATAGATCAGCTATCTTTATAGCAACTGTGTCATGCCTGGCATAGCCTAATTAAACTCATGACCAGGCCTTACACTGGACTGATCCAGAGATATGTTCCCAAGTAAGAACAAGACTCTGCTATATGTTTTACCTCTATAAATCCACTGGAAGTATAGGCTTGATAATTACTCAGATGCAACTTCAAAATGCAACAAGGACTCAGTAATTTGAAAATTAGCAGAATTAAACAAATACTTTAAAAGTCATCTTACTGTGAAAAGAAATCCAAAACCAACCCAGAATTAATAAGTATAAACACAGTGACATATTAATTCACTTGAATATCTAGAGAATATATTCTTTCTACAGAAGAAATTCCTGTTTTAATGCATGGGGACTGCAAGCCTACTGACACTGAATTACTAGCCCAAAGGTTCTAATTTATTAAATAAAGTTCTAGGAGATATTGATATGTATGTAAATGGATTGCCATCAGAAATTTTGATTTCTTTGATTGATATGAGAAGTTATTCAGGACGAAAATAGAAACTGCCAGAGGAATTTTCTTCTGGGAAATAATCAGTCATTCCACACTGGCTGGCAATAAAGTGCAGTGCACAGGTCTTTTCATTGCTTTGTATATTTATTGGAAAAATTGTGTTGTAGTTTTGTCAAGTTCTTCTTGCACTTGCCATACAAATGAAGAAAAACCTAAGTGATAAACACCCAACATCTTCAACAAAACTATGCAGCTTTCTGTGAATCTTCACTTCCCTTGCTGGGGATGCCATCCCATATTTATTCTGCAAGTTAAGAAGGTGACAGTCAACACAACAAAGATCTGGGCAGGCACTCCTGACACTGACCTAAGAGGTATCAAAGGTCCAGAAAGAGTCATTTAAGAATCCTGAATAATGGATAATTTCTATCCTGGACCCAAAGATTAAAGGTGTTAGAGTACAGTCTTGGCAGTTTAAGGATGTATATTTCTTTCTTTTATTTCACTTTTTTTTTTCTTATTTTAGAAGTTTATTTCCTATGCAGCAGATCCGAATTCCAGAAGGGAATTCAGGTGAGAAATATCCAAAGCAGATATTTAAAGGATTCTAAACAAAACTTGTGAATATCAATATATACATATATATACACACTTATATATAGACACACCTTAAGATTAGATAGATAGATAGATAGATAGATAGATAGATAGATAGATAGATAGATAGATAGATATAAACACACTTATAAAAACAACCTTAAGCACTAAGTGAATTTCTGACTATGCAAAGGCTACAAAGGATAACAGCTTGAAATCATCATGAAACTGCAGCTTCCAGTTGGTTTCTTGAACTGTTCCCAAACACTGGAAAGAAAAAAAAATCCCACTACAGTTGCAGGGCTCCACAGCTATAGGACATGTCTCAGCCCAGCTGCAGAAATGGAGCAGGACCGAAGTTGAAAGCTTATGAGGTCCAAGCTCAAGCTGCTCTTGCTGGACAGTGCATGGTAATGATAATAAAACCTATGGATTTATAGAAGCTTGACCAGCCTGAACGTCATCCTTATCTTCACCCACCCACAGGAATTTGGCATTGAAGAAATTGTCAGTTTTCTGATTTGAAAAGTGATCATGTTTCAGGCAAGTCCCTGAGTAGGTTTGTCTGTTTCACGGAAGATAAGGAAGCTTTGATCAGAGAGAGTCAGAGGTTAACAAACAGATTTAACTAGACTTAACAAAAAGAGGTTAACAAAAGAATGTTCACTCTCCCCTGTGCCCAGGCAAACTTCTATTCTGCATTAAAGGAAATTCTAAAAGTTGCTCTGGGTACTGCCATGTTGACTTTTAAACCCACTTCCTGATCTTTTCTTGGAAATTATTAAATATGTTTTATTCTGTTTCTAAAACTCCTGATTTTTTAAGGTAAAATTTGGATTTTGTTACCTCATTTGTCATCACAGAATTAGGTAGCACATTTTGCTTTAAAATCCTTGTAGGGAAGGTAAAGTCATAGAAGGCATTGCAGATCCTTCTATGTTAAGGAAGACAGTTTTTGTAGTTTTGTAGTTTTGTAGTTTTTGTAGTTTTGTAGTTTTTGTAGTTTTTGCTACAGATGCAGGACGCCTTTCAGTGAGTGTTAGCAGGACAATAGCAATGAATAAATGGGAAGACATTTTGTAAAATGTAGGGGAAAGGCTCCACCTTTGCACATATACACCTCTGTATGATTAAATTTTAGCCTTTGCAGAGGTAATTGCACAAGATATGAAGTTAAGCTGTGAGGAAGCTCATAGTCTGTCTCTGAAATGGGTAACACAAAAGAGATACACTGAGCACAGCTTTGGAAAATCCACGTAACAATGCAATGTTGTTTCAGGTCATTCACTAAAGTGAGGAGGACTAAAAGAAGAATCAGAATGAAAGACTGATTATCTAGATAGAATAGGAAGTAATGTCTGTTTGCTTGTTCTGTGGCAAACCACCACCCATTTTCAGTCACTAGAAAAAACTTGGGCATCTGTATTAAGCTGTCTGGGGAAGTTAGTGGTCAGTCTAGTGGTGAAGAGTTTACAGCAACCACTTTGAAGTGCCAGATGTCCAGGGATATTTGGGTGCAGGCAGCAGAGCGCAGAAATCAGAAGGCATAAGATGTGGATGAACCTTAACAACACTCAGAAGGAAGTGGAGGTCCAATAACTGAACTTAATTTGACAGAAGAAGGACTTGGTTTATAAGTCAGTACAGAACAACTAAGTCTTTCTGCAAAGGCCTGGTCTAAGCAGGCAGATGCAGGAGAAGTGATCTAACAAAAGCACATTCTGATCGATAGAGAGATAGATAGATAGATAGTTAGATAGATAGATAGATAGATAGATAGATAGATAGATAGATAGATAGATAGATAGATAGATAGAGATAGAGATACAGATATAGATAGATATAGAGATAGATATATATGATATAGATATAGATATAGATAGAGATAGAGATAGAGATAGAGATAGAGATAGAGATAGAGATAGAGATAGAGATAGAGATAGATATAGATATAGATATAGATATAGATATAGATATAGATATAGATATAGATATAGATATAGATATAGGCAGTGCTTAGGGGTCAAGTATGGAGGAACTCTTGCACATCCCAAGACACATAACTGGTCTGAACAAAATTATCTTTGCCTGTACAAATCGTGATCAAACCCAGCTGCTGTACAGCCAGCCTGGTAATATGAAAAATGCAAAGGTATTTATTGTCATATATACACATATATTACTTTGGTTTGAGCAGCACATTTGGGAGAGAGAAAGAAATAGCACTCTGTAACCCGAACTGCCGCTCAAAACTAAATACACTGAAAAAATACCTGCTAGCCTTCCCATCCCAGTGCAAGGGAAAGCATCAGACCTTTTGCATGACAGAGGAGGAATTTTCACAGCTGCCAGGATAAAACAGTCTGTTAGGAAGGTTTTCATGTTTATAAAATAAAGAGGTTCTGAAATGTAGGGAACTGAAGGGAAAATTCTGTTACAGAAAAGGGTGTCTTGTCAGGATGTTATGCAATAAAGGCTCTTCAAGTGGAAAAAATATGAGTGTTTGAGCTCTCTTTGACAGAAAACAGAAGAAAATGGCATAGAGGCACTTTGGAGTTTTCCAGAGTATTCTCAGACAATAACTCATGCAGCTTCAGTTGGAAACTGGGACTATAATAAATACTCAGATTTATGAGAAATAGTCATAGCATCTAACATCATCACTTAGAAACTTATCCAAGCAGTGAAAGAGTATTATTGCAACCGCATAGTTTGGCTGTAAAACCTCATATAAAAAATAATATCTGAGTAGCATGAAAGCACTCTCTTTTTGATGAAGAATAGTTTATGTTGTATATGCTGTCTCTAAGGGAAAAATATAAATGGAAGCTCCAGGATTTATTCTATATCTAGAATCAGTTTTCCCAAATAATACTTTTTTTGTACCATGTCTTACTAATCTGTCTAGTATCCACTAAGAAATATCAATAAAGCTCCTTAGAGATGCAAAGGGTCAAATCAAGCTTTAATATAAGGAATAATGCTTAAGTCCCAAAACCAGAGATGCTGTGGCTTTGTAAAAATGTCTATAAACCAGATTATTTTGTTAAAAATAGAAAAATGTACATCACACAGAGAACCTCCTAACACTCTATGTTAGTCCATCTGTTTCAAACTAATAAGAACCCCATCATGTGAAAATCCAAGCTATGAGATGTCCCTGTAAGAAGAGAACAGAAGAGTGAAAGGCTCTTGTTTAATTTCAAGTGAAGGACACTGCTGACAGTACAGATATCCTTTGCTCAGTTTTGAATTCAGCAGTGACTTATTTTGCCCAGTATATACAAAAGTTAGAATACATACATGGACCTTTGCAAGATCTTTCATGACTTGTTTTTAGTTTTGCAAAGTTTATTGGGTGGGGGAGAAATTTTTTGGTTGTTTTTTTTTTTTTTTTCTGGGGGGGGAGATTAGTGTTTTTTGTTGTTGTTGTTTTGTTTTTTTAGTTTTTATGGTTTTTGTTTTCAGGGAAAAGCCTGCAAGGAAATAATATCAGGTGGCCTGGAATTTTGGATTTTTTTTCTCAGCTTGGACTACAATGGATGACGTTACCAAATCTTAAAAAAAAAAAATATAGCAAGTACTCATGCCATGCCTATGTCCCCTGAAAAAAAAAGAAAAAACATCAACAAGAGTCAGCCAGGAAATTGATAAAAAATTATTGTGAACAGAAATCAGGCTGAGCCCCCAACTCCTTTCTGTGCAAATATCACATCTCCAAGCACCATGCCTAATGGAAATGGCGAAGAACAAATAAAAATATGGTGCTGAGAAAGTGGATCTAGTAGAGTAGCAGATTTAAGAAGCTATTTCCACAACACTGGTGCCTAAAGTAATTAAACAATCAGAGGATGACTAGATGATGAGAACCAAAATCATGTCATAGTTATAACTGGCTGAAGATCACAGAGGTGCTTCTGCTCTGTGGAGGAGAAGAAGAAAACATTATGTGATAAAAAGACAAATGTAGGAAAATATCATCCCAGTGAAACTATAGTTATCATCAAAATATATGACTGATAACCCTACCTATGCAAGGCAACATCTATTAAGTATATTTTATTTATAGTAAGGAAATTAACTATATTTCTTAAGTGTATGAACATTTCCGTGAATATCTGATGCAAAAATACTCAGCTTTCACATTGAGCTATCATTCACCCAAGCTCAGAGCAGAACAATGTTTGGGTGAGCACCTCATTTTTTGCCAGTTCAGGACTTAAGTTCTTACCTAGTTCTCAGTTCTATGAATTACTTCTCTGTCTCTGTCCCTCTGTGAGCCTCTCAGGAGCCCCCAGCCAGGCCCGAGTCTGCAGACACTGGGGGAGCAGCCCCGACACGGCTGACTGCGGGGAGACACTCTCTGTGCCCCGGGGGTGCTGAGGGCAGCTGGACCAGTCGCCTTTGCAGCAGCAGGGACACCAGAGACATCGGTGGAAGAAAGGGGCCGACTCTTAGCAGGGGTTAATCCAAGGTTTTATTCAGGAGCTCTGGGGAGCTCCTGCACCTCAGG
>JAYDZK010000128.1:11561451-11587508 GCA_034509185.1 Euphonia xanthogaster | reverse complement strand
CCCTTTTCATTCCTCTTTTCCTGAGTTTTCCCTTTTTCCCCAATTCCTTCCCAACGCATTTCTGTTGCAGTTATTTCAATAAAAGTGCATTTGTGTTGATTATTACTGCAAACCCCTTGTACCGTGTTGGTTTTTTGCACCCTGAGATCCCCTACGAACCATCATGAAACCCGTCTGCAAGGACGGTTCGTGACAGCCTGATATCTCAGGTTCTGCAGCAGTGGTGTGGTCAGTCTGAACATCGCCTCTACTCCTTCTCTGCACTGACCCCACTCAGTGCCAAGGGCAGCACTGAAAGTGTCACCTGGCTGATCCTGGATCATTCCAATTCCTAAGGGCAGGAACTTTTAAAGATCCCAAGAGGGCTCTGGCTTTTGGGGGGGAGAAAAAAATTTAAAAATACCCAACCATTTTTCTGCTTGTCAGGGACTTGTCTGAGCTTCCTTGGAGATGAGAATCTTGATTGCCAGATCCTGGGTTGTCCTGTCCAGCCACCTGTTGTTTACAAGCAGGATGGGATTCATTTGTCTGAGGAAATTTGCATTCCAGTAAGATATTATTTACTGAGTCCTGTAACCCTTGGTTCTTCTACTTGTGTCTCTCAGATTTACATCCACATCAGGTAAGGGAACTCCTTTTCAGCTTTCCTTCCCTACATGATTCTTCACAAATTTGAAAATTCAGTTTGTAGGGAATTTTGAACCATAGAATAAGGTAGGAATAGAATCAGATTGCCAAAGACCTCTAAGACCATCAAGTCCAAGCACTAACCCAACAGTGCCAAGCCCACCACCCAAACACATTTCCAAGTGCCACAATTGCACATCTGTAAATCCTTTCAGGGATGGTGACTCTATCAGTGCCCTGGGCAGCCTGTGACAGGGTGTGAAGAAATTTTCCTGTTCTTTTGCTCTGGTGTTGGGAGGACATAATAGCACCGAGTGTCAAGGAAGTTTCTCCACGAGGACAGGAATTAAAATACCACTTGCATTTCAGAATATAATCACAATCCTTCAAAATCACTGGAAAAGGACATTTTTAGAGAAAGTATGTGACATGTGTCAGTCAAAGCACTGCTGCAGAGCTCCTGTTATAGACTGTTGTTTACAAGACACTGCATCAGAGCCCATGACAAGGTGTCTGAAACATTATGTTAAAATGAAGTTTTTCCATGCCAGAATTTGTTTCTGGAAAACACCTTATTGCAGATTATGATACTCACATGCAAGAGCAACAGAAACCTAAAATCTGTCCTTAATTATACTGTAAAACCTCAAGACCTGAAGGTTAAGCCCATGGGCAGCCAAGTGCCCTGCACTCACTGCAGTCAGCAGGAGAGGGGAAACAGTTGTGAGGGAAACAGTTGGGAGTTCTGAACACTTTCTGGCAAAATTTTAGCAAAAAATTTTAACAAAAAGTTTCACTACAAGTAGTGGTACTTCAGGGATACTTGGGGATAAACCTGCCATTTCTTCTCCTTTTGGGGATCTTTGGATTATATACTTAATTGTGCTTGTTTGGGGAAGAGAAGAATTTTCCTAAAGTGTGTATGAGTACAGAAGGATATGAGGAATTTTCTCTCAATCCCATTATATGTGCCCATACTCACTGATCTAAAATAAAATGAAACATTCATCCTTTATTGCCGTGTGTCACGTAGGTTTCAATGTTTTGTGGTGTTTATTGTAAGCATGCTGCTGCTTTTGTGGGAGCTCAGGGGAAATAAGATGCTTTTTAGAGCACCTGGGTCTATTACCAGCCTTGAAACAGCATGGCACTGAATATTTCACTGTAAATGATTACTGGTAGTGTCTGCAACTCATATTGTACCTGCTGACAGCAGGCAAGCCTAAGAAAATGAAGTGGGAACAGATGCAGAAATCTCCTCCTGTGGTGGTGAGTCACCCCTTGGCCTGGGTACAGGGGATAAGTAGATTTGATTCTCTCAAAAAGCCTCCACCTTGCATGAGATCCCTCTTATCATTAATGGATTAATGTTCATCTGTAAGCAAAAAACACATCTGCTCTGCTGGTTAAAGGTAGCTATGAAATGAAAACACATGCTGGTTAAAATCCTTTCCAGCTCCCCTTATTATATGTCCTACAGATCCTATGCAATGACTTCTACTGTAGAGAGAGTGTCAAGATGTACCCCTGGTGGCACATCTGCTGTCTTTCCCACTAGAGGTGATAAGAGTTTGCCAAAATATCCTTATATTACTTTTTTTCCTCTTTTTTCTTTTTTTTTTTTTCTTTTATTAGACCCAAGCTGAGCATAGCATGCGGAAAGAAATTAATTCAAAATTCAGAATAGTCTCCTTGAGAATAGAGTCAAATTTTTCATTGAGTTGGATTCTTTTCCACATCTGAGGTTTTTAGACATAGGAATTTTGGTTCCTACAAAACAAAGCATTGTCTAGACCAGAGTCACACTCTGCCAGCAGAGAGCATAAAAAAAAAATGCTTCTGGAAAGGTAAAAAAAAAAAAAAATTGTAATAGAAAACTGCTGCTTGACTTGGGCTTGTGTTTTGCTCTAGGTCACATCAGATCTTCCTCTGGGGTGCCCTGACCCTTCCTCTGATTCTGATAATATCTTGTGGAATACATTTCCAGCTGGTGATGATACATTGACCAAGCCCTCTGAACAGTTCTGAGTGGTGGCATCTGACTTTCCATGCTGGATTTCCATAGGAGAGCTGGTTTACAGTCCTTTCTGATCACAGCAGCAGACAGTTGGTCCAACAGTCCTCTGGAGGAAATCTGACTGTCCCTGCAGCCATCTACAATCTTGGGAAAGTAAATGATCATGGCAGCAAGCTACTAATGCTTGGTAGCCTGGAAAAATACACGGGTGTGCAAAAAAATGGTGTGGTAGTACCCAGATGTAACCAGAATTTTGTTAGTCAAGATGGTGGGATTATGATGACTTTCTTCCCTGTGAATAAACCACTTCTGTTGCTGTTAAGTAAAACTGCTAAAGACATATGAGCCAGAGACATAAAGCAAGATTAAAGAAATGCAGATTGTGTGATAAAAGACTCTCAAAAACTGCAATAGCTGATTACAGTGAATATATGCTTTTGAAGTCTAAATGAGTATAATTTCTGCATGATCTAATTCCGTAACTGGTCACATAAACTTCTCAAATTGCTCTTCTTCCTTCTGGAAGTTGGATTTTTTAAAGCCACTTACGGTGCAACTTTCTCCATGTTCTGTGTAATACCACAGCAGTCTTATTTTGAGTTGACATCAATGCAAGTTAAATTTTTTACATTTGTTTTAATTTCTTAAAAAAAAAAAACCCAGACCTCTTTCTGGCTAATTACTTAGGAAAAACAAACTCAAAATCATATACTTCAGGATGCATTTTTTTTTACATACTGAAGAAAAATGTTCCTACAATGTCTCTTTAGGTCTTTGCATAATTTGCTAAGCTATTTTTTTTGTCTTTGTTTGCAAGGCAAACATACCATTTCCTTTTGGTTATAGGTGGTCTTGGGAATATAGGTTATAGGTGGTCTTGAACTAATAAGATATTGCCTTGAACTGTAGCATGACCTGTGATTGTTTTAATTTCTCTAGTTTAATGATTTCTTAGAGGACTGATTCTCATTGTCAGTGTATTTGACAACTACCTGATCAACATATAAGTAAATATTGCTTTCCCTAACACTGAATCTTACAATGTGATATTCCTCCAAGCTGAGGGAGAGTTTAATGCATTTGGCTGACATTTATTCACACAAATGCACTAATCTGCCTTGTAAAGAAGGAAGGATATTTGAGCCATCTCATAGGCTTAATGGCAATGCCAGTCAGGCTGGGATGCTTAGGGAAATGTGTCTGTCACTCATGCATGTCAGTCTCATTATGCTCTGAGGGGCCATTCTAGCATCTGTTCTGTAATGTAACCATAACTCAGGTCTACTGGCAACTGAACAAGAATATCAGAATAGCACTGAAGCCAGAGGAATTAAATGTGTACTTTATTTCATGCAGTGTACAGTGATCCCATAGAGTGAATTTAGCCTCTTAGTGCATGAATCTGTAGAAGTTTGGTGCTTGTTGTCAGGATTTAAGGTCTACTTGGGTGTCAGCTGTTGAGGTGTGGAAGGCAGGATCCCAACTCTTTGGCATTCTGACCTGTGGAAGGGGTTCTCCAACACATTCCCAAGCCAAACACTGGTACTCCTGGATAACAACGCTGCACAAAAGGCTCCTTGCCAAACTGCTCAGGACATGAAGATAAGTATCCTGTTGCTGGACAAAGGACTCTCTGTGAGGGAGGTTTCTCCAAATGCACAGCATAGTCATAAGCTACTGGCTTTCTATTTGGCAGGGGCTCTCCCATGGAGTGCTGGAGTCTGAGCTGCTGCATTTGCTGAGGATGGAGAAGAATAATGCCTGGATCCACAGTTACAGAGTTAGTTTCTCTAAATTCAGTGCCTGATCTCTCTGCTGAGATTCAGCAAATAAAGCGTTCCCTGAAATAATCTCCCTAAGCAGAATATTCAGTGACAACAAAAAACAAAGCATATTTGTTGGGCTGAAGGCTCAAAATTCTTGCCAGTATTAAGGAAGAATCAGTGGGGTTCAGTGACCAAAAGAGCAGTGCTGAGATACCCTCACTGCAGGAGCTCTCATTCCTGCATTGCCGGGGACAGAAATTGGTCACGGAGGGGCCAAGTTTTGTCCTAACACCTTCATGTACATCACATATGTGTAAGAGTATTAGGACACAGTCCATAAAACCAGAAGAAGTTGAAATGAGCAGAATAGAATGTCACTGGCAAGTACAAATAAACAAAACCTGATGTAATTTTAAGTGACTTTAGGTTTATTTTGTATGACTCCCCTTCAGTAGGTGGTTGTTTGGTGGGAATGTATTGATTTCCCTGGAGGAAAGACCAGGATGTGTCTTTGGTGATTTTTTCCTTCTGTCCCAGCACAGCCATGGTTAAGATGTGATCTCAGGACATTGAGGGTATGAGGATTTTGTGCTCTACCACGACTAACACAGTTGACTTTCAAGAAATCATTAGTTGTCTTGGGCACCACTTATCCAGGGATAAACTATCTATATCTCATTAATACTCTTAGCATAAATGTGTTAATTACAGGATATGCTCAGATACATGAGAGAAATATTTGGCCCACGTAAACATCACTCCTTTGTAGGACTCAGTTCCTCCTTCCATAGCTTGCTTAATGCCAGTGATGATCATAATAAAAACACTGTTTTTATGACCTATTCACTGTGAGCATATCAGATAATAATGCACAAATTAAAATAGGACCTCTTGGACTTCAGCTTTCGTGTATCATGCTGCAGTCTCCCATCTATGTCTTCATTAAAGAAGAGTGTAGCAGGTAAGTGAGCCAGAAATGCCACAAGATGATGTCATACGCAATTAAATACTTCCTCTTCTTCCTTGCATCCTGGCAGAAGACACATGAATTTAAAGCAGAAGTGATTTTTCAAGGTTTCTAACTTGATACATGCCTTGCAGTAAAATTTTTGTGATGAAAAACACATGATGATGTGATGTAAAGTGAAGCAGTACAGGAAGCGGATGCTTGAACAGGTCTGTCCAGACAGGAATAATTTCAGTTTAAACATTTACACTGTGCTTTGTGCTGTCTTCAGCTTTCCTTCAGTCACAAATTACAAAAATTACAAGTGAGGGGTATTTAGTGGAATTATGTGACACTTTAGTCGTTCATCTCTTGATCCCAAATCAACCAAGGATCAATATGATTCTGGCAAATTTTGGGTGTCATGTACATGTTGCTGTGCCTTGAGCTGATTTTGGAGAGTTGTATCCCAAAATGACAACTTTTCTGTTTATAGAAAATATTAAGCATATGTAACAAAGCTGAAATCATTACTGGCAATTCATTGCAGCACATCACTCCTGCCTTTTTTCTAAGGCCCCTTTGCTAAGGTGAGGCCACAAATGGTAAGATAGAAACAATTATTTCTTCTTGCCTCTTCCATTAAAAGAGATATAAAGTCATAAAACAAAATAATTGCTCATGAAAAATTACAGTGCTGCTGCAGGAATTTGTTGGTAAATCAATCTTTCTTGTCCCCAAACCATGGCTTTGAGAGAAAAAGAGGAAACCAATGAAGTGTTTTTGATTTCAGAAGAAGCACATTGAAAGAAAAATGTTCATTATGTATTATAAGGGCTGTGAGAATGTGACTCATAGACAAGAATCAAAATCAGTGGCCTGTCTGACCTGCTTGAAAAGTTATTTTTTCAGGCTCTCTTTTCAAGAAGCAGGGTGTAATTTGGGCATGAGCCTTACATTATGGAAGTCTTAGGTGAGAAGACAAGGTAAAAGAGAAATATTTTCTGCCCACTCTTCCTCCTGACCCCCCACTAATAGTGCAGAAGCTTCACTGCTTGGTAGGAGTTCATAAAATGCTGCAACGTGGGTCTAGTTGCACATTCCTCCTTTTATGTATAGTTCAACTCTGTCACACACTTCTCATTCTTCCATGGATTACAGGACTTAGGGGAAATCTTTTCTTTTAGGGTCACTTAGGTCACAATTAAGAAACCTCTTTCCTCTCTGGGTCTTTAAAACACTAACCAGCTTGTCAGTCATGTTTTTGTGCCTCAGTGTCTAGGCTTAGCTCCTAAAAATCCGAGAGTTTTGTTCAATACAGCTTTGCTTTACGCCTTGTTTTCCCATGCTGAATTCCTGATGAATTATGGAGCCCAGGGAGCAGAGATGTAGGGGATAATGTGGTGTAGCTTGACAAGCCATGTTTCAGCTCCACTATTTCAGTGACTGGGAATCTCAGAGCTACACTTAGTTTTACCTGGTGAATTTTTCTAGCTGAGATATTTTTCTGTGATGCTGAAGCGCTGCTTGAAGAGTAAAGCCTTTTCCTATCCACCCATACATCAGGACCAAGAGAAAAAATATGCTGTCTTCACATAAGGGAATTGGTCAGTGTTTGCAACTCCTGATACCCACAATATGTTTGACTGGTTTGGGATTTTAGATACTTAAGTGCAATGAGAAGTTATGACTGCAGTTATGAGGAATTCAAATTATTCAAGATCTCCCCAGGGTGACAATTACCAGAATGACATTAACAGTGGACTGTGCAAACTTGGGAAATGGAAATTGGATTGCAAAAACCTGAAGAATTAGCACAGTGGTGATGCTGTCAAAGGTTTGATTGTAAAGTTTTTTTTCTTCTGATTGGAAATTCCATGTGTAGATCTTGGAGGAATTGAGACCATCAGGGTAGAGTGCTGTTCACAGAAAAAGTCTATGCAAAAAGATTGTAATTTGTAAGGACTCGGAGAATGATCTCACTCGATAGTGGTGTGCAGTGGGTTCTGTAAGCAAATAACATGCCTCATACAGATGGAGACCTGCTGCACACAAGATAATTGTTCATTTAGTTGTCCTCAATGACATCCTTTAATAACCTAAAACTTTGGATACCTTAATGTATGCCCCAGATCTGCTAATGGAACATTAAGATATTCTGAATAAAAGACATGAAATGGCCTGCTGTTAAAAACAAGGGCCTTCTTGTTCCTGATCAAAACATTAGTTGCTTTTATGAATGTTTTTCTTTATTATTAAAATAATACAAGCATTGCTTTTACGTTGTATTTTTCTTTTCCTAAGACACCTCATGGTATTCAATCACATCAAAATAGAGGAATGATACTTGCTGCTCTTTTTTCCCTTCCTATTTAATCAGATATTCACCAATAATATGCTAACTGTAGAATTCCAGAGTAAGAGTGTTTTAGTCCTTGACAAGTGCCTCCTTTTTCAAGATGCATAAGAGGAATTCACAGGATCTCCTTGGATTCTGCTGAAAAAAATGCCAAAATCCCAAAATGTCATAGATAGCACATAAACATAGTTTCAATGACAGCTAAAATGTTTAAAATATTTCTGAGTTTAAGAAAAATTTGGAAGTTATTTTCTGTTTAAAAACTGCAAATAATAGATGAGAAGAAACTTTTAGATATTTTGAAAGCCAAACATAGTCACATCAAAAGAATATTCAGTAAGAAAGCTTGACTGCATAAAAATTAAACTGTTCCCTCCACTGCCATAAAAATAATATTCTAGACAGTTTCTGCTCCTCTAAAAGGGCTACAAAATCTTTTCTTCATTAAGTCTGAAATTTTAAACCAGAAAATTATCAGAAGCTACTGCTTGCTTCTGAGTGTAGCTTACTGATCTATAATTGCAGCAGTTATTGGAAAAGGGGCTGTAGAAACTGATGCTGTTCTAATTAAATGCAAAGTTTACATATTTCAAGGCATTAGGCCTTAAATTAAATCTTTCAGAGAAACAAACCGTAATGAACTTGGAGATTATCCCCCTCAGCCTATTGTGAGTTCCAGTTATAAAATGAGAAATGCTTAGAGTAAAACACTTCAATATGGCAAATTTGGAAGCTTTTCAATAATTCATGCTTGTGTATAAGCATACATGCTTGAATTTCTTTTTTTTCCCTTGTTTTTCGGAGTTTTTCAGATCTCAAGGGGAGCTTGAGTGCTTTTTAAATCTTGATGGCTCAGTTTTAATCCTACTGCTAAGCACCGCATGGAGCTGATCTCAGAGTGCAGCCAGTGGAGGTCACAGCACCCAACAGGTTTGTCCCTGTCCCAAGGTGACCAAGCCACTCCCACAGGTTGGTTCAGGTTGATACAAATGAATTCCTAAATTTCCAAAGAAATGCAGCATTTCACATGTGTCTGTAACCCTTGTCACTGTAGGTCTTACAGAATTTTGCAGATTGAGGGTTTATAACTTTCTGGCTCCTGGAGCTGTACACTTCCAAAATCTGTTTCTTAAACAATTGCTCTTTCTGCATCTACAAGTGCCAGAGGAAAGTAATACTCTGGAACACCAGAAGAACACAGAGTTGTATGTATTGCCTAGTATTTGACTGGAAATCCTAAATGGGGTAGGGGCAAGTTGAAATACTGAGTAATTTGAGGCTGCTGGAGTAGGTTTTCCATGGCATTAGGTTGTCTGTAACACCTGTAACTACGTGAGATTGGTTTCACCAGTGCAGGCTTCATCGTTTCTGCAAGAGTCCTCTACAGCAGAATACAAATTAATTCTACATTTCCTTTATATTGTACACTCTACAGAGAGTAAGGCAAAAAGAAGTGCACTTAAGCATCATTTTTGAAAGACCATGAGATTAAATTTATTAAATTTATTTTTATTTGATAAAATTTATTTGATGAAACTTTATTTGATGAAACCACTTTGGGAATATAAATGCCAGGGAGATTGGCCATTGTAAAAAGCCAGGTACTGCATTTATTGTTAAATTTCAAATTGTTAGGCACTACTCTGCTAAACTAAAAGCCAGGATGTGCAGTGCCCTGTTGGATGTGTGCTGCAGCATCACTGTTTTATTTTGAATAAAGAGCCTCTTAGAGGCATCAGTGAAAAGTGATGAAAAGGGCAGTTCCTTCAGCTGGCTCTTCCGTGGAGCCTCAGCTGTTGATACCTGTGCTGCAGATCCCTGTCTTGAACGGGGATTGCAGCCTTTTAAAGTCTTTATAAAAACATAGGGCCACCCAAACAGGCAGGTGCTCCAGGACCTCTGTTCTGCAGAGGAGTTTCAGAGTTGCCTGTCACCACCTTACCAGATTCTGAGCTGCTGAAAAGAGAGAGCAGTGCTGGAAAAACTCTGATATTGCTGGCCAGTGACCAGAAGAAGGAGCAAGGCATTATGGTTTTGCCTTGGGCAAGGTTTCACAAATACCTATTTGTGTGTTTTTCCTCCAAACGTTAAGCACTCTAAAGTCTCTGGGAATGTTGCCTGTCAGGACAGGAGCCAGGCAGAAAGCTGAAGAGGAGCTGTCTGGAGCTCATCTCTTCTGTTAGAAAGTGAATGATTATTTTGGGATTGGTTGAACACCTGCCTGGATAGGTTTTTATTAGTGCATGGACTCACCACCGCTCTTAGTGAAGCACCTGCTTTTCCATGGATAAAAGAGTGGGAATAAAAGCTCTCCCTTGACTTTGTGCCACTCAGCCAGAAAGACCTGCCTGGCCTTTGTACCTTGGGAATTGGGCAGAAGTCTGAGGGTAATGTATTCTGCTGTAGGTCTCTAGGATATTTTGATTTATAAGACATGGCTTAGCTGAGCTCACTGTGTTTGCAGGCCGGGGGAGTTCTTGAATGTTGTTAAAAGAGATCTGCAGTAACACTGAGTTAAAGATCTCATGCATGACATCTGCCAGGCTGGAAAGACAAATAAATACATGCACAACAGAGATAATTGGGAAGGCGTGCAGAAGGGCATGATTGCCTTTTAACAAGCACCTTCAGACGGCCAAAAAAGAAGGCAAAACCTTACTATTCTTATGGTGGTTTCTGAATAGGGTGAGAATTTGGAGTTAGCCTGCAGAGGTAACCTTTGAGCACCTGCACACAGAATTGTTGGGGTGGAGGTGGGCAGATGAGGAGACTGAAAAAAAGTGCTGACAGTGACTGACTCAAGATCATGGGGAAAGTCAGTAGCACAACTTCCCCCACCGCTAACATGAGATTTCTCCACTTTGCTGGATGGTTTTGAAGCTACTTTGTTACAGCAGCATTCACATTACTTTACTAGACAAATGACTTCATGCTGAGAGAGTAGAAAAAGGCAAGTTCCTGTCAGTTAGAAGATCACTGATGAGGGACACGGCTATCATCTCCAGTTAAAGCAACATCATGCAGGAAATATTTTTCAGTGGCCCATCTGCAGCAATAAGAACCTCAGCAGGTTTTCATCTCTGCAATTGATGAGTAACTGTCATTGCCTGATAGATACACTGTGAATTTTTAACCCTTGAACATTCTGCTGCAATGTGAGATAAATGCTGGGGTGTGCACAGGTGGAACCCACATTGTGTCTGGTGTGTCCCCTGCAGCTGTTCAGCCCAGCCTGGCCTCCTCTTTACACACAGAGATCATGTCCCTTGATGTTTTAATCACCCTTTATCTCCTTGATTAATTACAACTGTGTGTGCTCTGTGGCAAGAAAAACAGACAAGAGATTGGTTGCAAGTCTGTTTCTAACTTACCCGGAGTCAGTCTTGTAGAGTATTAAGGAAGCAAAAGGAATGGTGAAAGCAAAAGGGGAAAATGGTAAAACGGGACCAGGAAAGAGTTCATATTTTGAGAGCTCATTCTCTTGTCTCATGTGCAATGGACAGTTCCCAGCTGGGGCTTTGGAAGTGGAATTTCATTTGTGCTGTCAGGGTTGTTGCAGATACCAGAAATGATCCTTTAACAAGTCTGACTTCATTTCCCCTCATTTTTAAACCCCACTTTCACTGTCAGGAACATAGGAGAGGCCATAGTAATGCTCATGGTGCCCCAATAATTTCTCTTTACCATCCAGGTCTGAACCTGAGCCCACACCTTAAGCAGGGTCTGGAGCAAGTGGCTGGCACTGAGCCCTTTGGGCCAAGCCCACAGGGGAAGTGATACTGCTGACTTAGGAGTGGGGAAAAAGAAATATTTTAAAAATCACTTGTCTTTTTCATTACTGTAAATTATTTGGGTTTGTATGAGCTTCCCTCCAGCAAAATAAAATAATTTATTGCTCTGCAGGCTTCTTAAGCATTTTTCATTTTTTTATTTCTTTTTCTTTTTTTTTTTTCACTCCAGAAATGTAATGATTTCTTGGGTTTGGTTTTGTATGCTTGTGCATGGTGAACAGACACATGTATAAATTGTTGAACATGACTATTTTGACTATTACTGAGCACTACAAACTGTAATACACCTTTCCTCTCTATGTCACTGCTATATCAAGTCCAGCAGGATGAAACAACATCAGCAGGTGTTGGGAAGCCCATTATCAATTTCCCTAATGCTTCCATGCTGCAATCACTCTTCTGTCTCCTCATCAGCCAGATATTAATGTGACATCTGTTCTACCTAATTCCCACCCCCCATCCATATTCCCTGCATGTGAACAATGCATCCTGCTTACAGTGTCAGTTTCACAGAGAATGTGCCATTTCTGCCAGCATAATGGCATTATTTATTAGAAGAAAAACTTTAAAGGATTAAGGATGACACCCGTAGGGGCTTCCAGCAGTATTTCAAACATATGAGGCCATTTTAACAGAATCATTGAAACATAGAATCCCAGAATGATTTGGGTAGGAGGGGATCCTTAAAGATCATGTTGTTACACCCATTTGCCATGGGCTTCCTTCCAGTCCTTCCACTACCCCAGGTTGCTCCAAACCCCATCCAACCTGGCCCTGAACACTTCCATAGAAAGGGCAGCCACAGCTTCTCTGGGCAACCTGCTTATCCAAATGTATTTTCCTAAATGCATTTATCATTTCTCCTGTGTATCTATCTAAATAGTTGCCACAAATATTCAATGAGATCCCTGACTGCAGCTCTAATGGTGAGCTTTGATGAGTCTCTAAATCAGCATCAAGCAGATGGAATTACAGTTATGTCTTACCAACACATTAGTTTGCAATATTTGATTATAGCAAAAAACATTATCTGTGGTCACTAGGGCACCAGCCATTCCACTTCAGCTGATTTTCCACATTATATCTTATAACTAATATGGTAGGTGTTGGTAGAATACTTCACCACCAGCCCTTCCAGATGAGGTTCTGTCTGGACTGAAACAGTGTCACATAACTTCATGCACCATCATCTTTGTATAAACATGCAAGCACTCTTGACCCAGGTCAGCAGCATGCCAGAGCAAAAAAAGAGGAATGTTTTTCCGACCTTCATGTTTTATTTTCTTACTTTACTGCTTTCTTATCCCACAGAAAATAAGTGTGGGGGAGTGCATCAAGTATGTTTTCTGGTAAAGTGTGATTTTTTTCACATAAACATGTTTCGTCTGGGTTGCAGCACACTGAAAACCTTCTGTACAGGGAGTTACAGAATTCAGCATATGACAGGTCTTTCACCCCAGTTTTCTTTCACTGTTGTTTATTTTAGAATAACTGACAAAGCCTCTGCCTAGACCAACATCAAAACTGAAGCAAATATTTTAAAAAGAGCATCATAAGGTTTTATTATTTTTCTTTCTCAAGTTTGCACGGTATATCTAAAAAGTTGGATGTTATGCTAACTATTCAATCTAACATTAAAAGATTCTTATGCAATAATTAAAAACTACTGAAGTTGTGATTATTTTCCTCCATTTAAAAACTGTCATTTCAGGTGATGCATTCCTGCAGAGTAGGCTTTTTAGTTTCAAATTACCTACATTTTTAATAGAAATTGCTCCATCAAACTGAACTGAAGACCCTATTAGGCTTGTCTCTTCAGAAGAATGCACAGAAAATAAAAAAAATGTATTTGAAACTAAACTCTTTGAAAGTTTTCTTATTCAAAACATCGTGTTTAATCTGCAAATAAATGTATTTACAAATACTTATTTACAAATCTGGTGGGTTTTCATCTAGATCAAAGATGATAAGTAGTATGTTGCTTACCACATTGTGAAATTTGGTGTCACTTATAATATTGGGTGTAGGAAGTGGCTGTCTCCTTGAGACCATGGCTATGTAATCAATTAAATCCTTATTCATTTTCTTCAGTGAGACAAAGGTTTCCACCGTGGTCACTTATCTACTTGCAGCACTTTTCTTCCAGGCAATAATCAGTAATCAGAAGTTCATTTAAGGTTTCATGGCAGTCTATTGACAAGCAAGAGGGTTCATTCATTTACTCTGATTTTAATATCGAGTCATGGAGGGATTTATTAAATCATCCCAGAGGTTAACCAGTTAACAGATCTCCAAGTGGTAACTTCTCATTTCTACTTCTAGCTTTAGTTTCAGCCTGGAACTTGTACTTGAAATAACCTTAAGCCAGAAATGGGCTGACCCAAAGCCTCTTAAAACAGGTAGAAAGTTTATATCACCTATTCTTTTACAAGGGAAAGAACAGCTCTGGGAACTGAAGACTTTCTTGCACTTTGCTGTTAGAACCACATTTGACACTTGTACTTCATCAGGGAAAATGATTTAAGGTGAGTCTCATTGAGGTTGTGTGTAAGCAACTGTAAAATGGTGCTTGTATTCATGAAATGCTGTAATTAGGCAAAGGTCTGCACACCAGACATGGCTCCCCTTGGTCTGGGAGGAAGTAATGGGAGAAAATGAAGGATGGATCAGCAAGAGCTGAGGCCTACAGCTCTGCAAATCTTTCAAGGTTGGCAGCTCTGCACTGGGTCAGTCTTTAAATATGAGTTAGTGCTAGCAACAGAGCCCTGGATGTGTTGTTTGCATTCTTCATGACTTCCATTAACTGTGTTTAGATTTTCATGAAAAAAAAACAAACAAACTGGGAGGAGTTTCATCCCTCATGACTAATAATAATAATAATAATAATAATAATAATAATAATAATAATAAAAACTAATAATTGCCTTCATGAGAGCCAGTCACTGAGACTTGTTGGATCATGGCCTTTGTTTTCCATGGGTTACTTCAGCTGCGGGCTCTGCAGCTTCATCCAAGGCATGTCTGCTTGTCAAAGGCTTGTCTTTTTGAGCCCACATTATAATCCTGGCCCTTGTTTGCACCATGATGTGGTTTTAACTCAGCCATGTGAAGGGCAGAAGACAAATGCTTCCACAAATTGATTCCCTGTATTAATTAGACTGTTTGTGTTTCAGCACCTCAAAGATGACCGTGGTAGAAGGGGATGCCAAAGCAGAAATTGAAGGACGGGAATGGGAGAGATTTCATTACTCTCTTAAGTGATTTGTAGGTAGCCCCAACTTAACTTAAGTGAATTAGTTAAGCCCTCAGTCACTGATTTGCAGGAAACTGGAGGCTTCTGAAGGAATGCTGTATTCTTGCATTTTAAATGCTGATGTCTCCTTGCTCACTCTTGTTACATGATATAGAACAGGAACACACTTGAGGTTCCTTCCTAGACCCTTTTTATTTTGCAGAAGTACAGGGACAACTGTAATTTCAACCTGGGTGACAACTAGCCAGAGATTCATTAGCAAAGTGCATCATTTAGCTGGGAAAAACCTGGCACTTACAGTGAACTTTGAACTGGCCTGCTGAGACAGCAGGGTCACCCCAGCACTTTGGAATGGGAAGGTCAGAAACTATTCAGATGGAGGCCTCAGCTGAGTAAGCAGGGGCGAAGGATTCAAAGGAAGATGGGGAGCAATTTCCGAGAGTCTGTGGATGCACAAAAAGCAGAGATTGTTTCATTGACAAAACAACAGCCTGGTGGAGGCAGGAAAACTTTCAAATGTTTAGAAGGCTGCTAAAAATGGGGATGAAGTTGATTGTCTTTTGTGCCTCATGGGTATGATAGGAAGCAGTCAGTTTAGCATAGCAAGGGAAGTTCCAGGTGGTCAGACTGGAACAAGGGGACTGTTATGGAGCAGACTGGGGACTGAGCAGAATCTGTGAGTGCCAGGAGTTCAAAGGAAAAGCTCAGGCAAACACCTGTGCTTTTTCCTTACTTATGGCACTGAGCAGCCTCCCTGCTGTGTCTTCTGCTCACCCAGAGATGACATAGACATTACTGCTTTGTCAAAGCAAAGAATGGTTAAATAGGTGAATCTGCTGGCTCTGGTCTTGTGCCTTTATGTTCTGCCCTTACTTTGTGCTTGTGGTGACTCAGAGACAGCCTGAGGGAGAGTTGTGCTACTGACTTTCCCCAGGATCTTGACCCCAGGCTCAGAACTGCTGGCTGCCAGATCTCCTCTGCATCGTCACACATATTTGGAGGGGTCTGTGGGTTCACAGGAGAGCGGAACAAACACACAATAATTCCTTTAGGGGAGACAAGAGGAAAGAGGCATCATAGGGCTCTTACTGACCAAGCCCATGGGCATTGTGAGATGCCAACACTGCTGCTCTGCTCCTTGGGGAACAGGGAGACAGAAGGAATGGTGTTGGAAGGGTCAAGTACAGAGCAGGGTGGTAACTTACAGTTTATGTTCTGTTCTGAGGCATTCATTTCTCAATTTGATCAGCTCTGTGGTAATGAGAATAAGAGGAGGGAAAACACAATTGCTGCTATCAAACGGCAAAACTTTATGGAGTCAGAATGGATGGCAGAATTTTTATGTCTGCACTTCAATTTTATAGCTGAAACATTGCCATCCTTGGAAGACATGGCAATTTGTCATTCTGTTGCCTATATCAGACTTTACTGCAGCATTTCCCCTCCTTGTACAGTTAACCAGAACCAAACTTGAGGAAGGAGAAGGACGCAGTGCAAATGTTCCTAAATATCCTCAGGTTTTGGAGATGAATAGAAGATTAAAAAATACCTACTATTATCTTTTGTCTCTTTCCCTCCACACTGTTGCTGCAAGAAACCTCTTGCAGTGAAAAGAGTAATCTCAAGTCCGTCTTCCCTGGAAATAAGAGAAACTGTTTAAAGCCTTGTTTGCAAGAGTCACATAAAGGCACTACTTTGTTTGGCTGTGCCAATGTGTGGAGCACCCTGCTTTAGATGGGGCACAGCAGTTCTGGTTTATCTTGAACAACCTTGCATGCAGAGCTGGTGCATATTTTCTCTTGAGGGTGGTTTCTAGGAAAAGACAAGAGAAAAATTTCAGTGTGTGTATCAGGAACAGAGATATTCCTGCTCTTAAACAGTGCCAGGAGAAAATATCTCTTGGAGTCAAAGGATTGGACATCCCATGGGAATCAGCACTGCTTAAAAGCATTTTTAAGCTTTTATAGACAATGCCCAAAGAGAAAAAAATAATGACTTTGTCATAAATTACTCTATGGGTTTATGTAGAGAGAAATTCAGACTCAAGCTGCTATTTGGACAGCAGAAGGAGGTAAGGTTAGGAAATCCTGAACAGAAAAGTGGGTTCTGGGGAAGCTGTGAGAAGCCATGCTTGCAGTGAGAGCAGTTTCTTGAGTTGGTAGGAGCTGAGCAAGATCTAATGAGACACTTTTCAGGGATGCAAAGTGGAAATTCTGCATTTGGGGGAGAGAGTTGAGGAGGTGTTTGCAGACAGAGCAGCTTTAGTAGTTGGCTGGTGGGATGGGACAGACTGTGGCACTGCAGGGACAGACAGCCTGCTCCTCTCAGCACAGACCACCTCACTCTGGGGTACCTTACAGAGCTGTTGTTGTTGCTACAGGATTGTTGTTGCTCCTGTTTATCCCTTAAAGGAACATTTGCCCATGTACCACTGTAGGTCTTCCCTTAGTTCATTTTATGAACAGTTTGGAGACTAGGGGCATTTAACACCAAATTTACATGTGCCTTGGCCATGCTGTTGTGAAGGTGCACTTTATAAACTGCCTCTGTTAGTTTAATGCTGCAAAAAGCAAGCATCAATGGCAAAATTAATGGCAAAAAAAGGCAATTAATGGCAAAAAGCAAGCTCCTGGGTCTCAGGAATATGGCACTCCGGAGATTTTTCTGCCTGTCTCCTTCCCAAAAGTAGATCCTACATCTGTAAGGGGAAATGAAACTTCCAGCTGAAAACCTGCTCCTTACAGACAGCTGTTTCTAAGGAGCCAAGAGATCTGTCCCAAGAGGTCATTCAGGAGCAGCTAGGCTGCACATCTCTGAATGATGGCTGCTGGAAAATACAGCTGATAGAAAGCTGTGCTAAGTGTGCCCAAAATTTTATCACTTGTGGCCATGGCTAAAAGAATTGCTCAGCTCTAAACAAACCACACCTCAGCAGTCAACTAATCAACTGTGCCACCAGCAACTTGGGAAGGATGGTAGTAGAAGCTCGCACAGACAAGTACCAAAGTATTTCTTGGCACTGGCCTCTCTGGGAAAAAGAGTGCACTTGTCATCTGACTTTGGAGAGAGCTCCCACTTCCCCTGGATGGACTGAGACATGAGGCTTCCTCTCAGAAAAAAACTGATTTGCATTATGAGGCAAATATTTTTTCTTTCTTAGGTTCTGGCATGAATGGCTGCAGCTCAGGGGATCAGAAGAGAAAAACTGTTTTTCCTTGGAGTGCTCAGGAGCCCCTGAAGAGCCTTGCTTCAGTGGGTGACTGAACTCTGTCATGCTCCATTATTCATATGGCCTTGTGAGAATGCTCCAACACCTCCTGAGGGTCTTGTTCCCTCAAGTGCCATTGCAGTTCAGTGAAATTTGCATTGGTCTCCAGGTGAACAGAATGTGACATCAAACATGCTGCATCAGCAGCAGGAAGATGAGTCTGACAAATGGAGCAAGGAAAATAGGAAGCACGATTTAAGGAGGAATGAACCTAGAATTAAGGAAAAAAGAACAATTCACAAAGCAATACATTAATTAAGCAGTCTAGGAGCAGGAGCATGCAAGACAAGGTGAGTTTGTCTAAGAACCAAGTCTTGAAATTGGATTGAGTTTGCGATTTAGAAGAAGGTGATGGTCTAACTATTGTAGAGGGCTTTTCTTCCTCCATTTCACTTGAAGAGCTGACCAACAAATTATTCCCCACGCTTGTTAATTAATTTACCTACCTGAATGCACGTGGAAGTGTGTTTTTATAAGTTCTGCAGTTGTTTTATTGTAAAAGTTATTCAATGTTAGTTAAGTACAATGGTTCAATCCATGTACCGCAGAAACTTGGTTTCTCCCAAGTTGTTTACTCCTAAGTTTTCCCGCCACTTGGCTGTCACTCAGTGTGCCCATCTCCCTCTTCCTCTCCTCCTTTCTTTGTATGGCCCTGTCTATCCAGGTTGTGCTCCCCCCACCTCCTGTCTCTCAACCAGAGCCATCCATTTTATTCCAGAATGTTCTGTGTCAATCACCCTGTTTCTAAGCCCTGATTTGTCCTTAAGGCTCCTCCCCTCCCCTGTGTTACCTCTATTGGTTTTGTCAGGCTCCATACACCTCCCCATGAGTTTCCCCGTTGGTTGTGTGATGTTCCCACCCCTTAGAGCAGCTCCCTTTAAGAACCCTAGCTGGACCCCTTTCCTTTGTTACTTGTTCCTGCCTCATCTCTGCAATAAATTTTCTTTGGACTGCACACAAGTGTCCTCTCTTTCAGCTTTTTCCCTCGGGATTCTGGTGGTGTCCTGCTGCAGTGTCACCCATGCCGCTGCACCCACTGCCACCTGAAAGGCCTTGGTAGAAGCTCAGGGGCAGCCTCTCTTGTGTGTCCCTCTGGTCACTCAGGGAGCTTGCTAGCCAGCATTCCAACGCTCCGTGACCGCAGAAGAGCCACAAATGTGTTCCCAGGAATTGATAAGCAGAGATTTTCTATTTTTGCCTGTGGAAGAGGATTTAATTTTCAGTAATCATCAAATGCTGGAATGCTTAATTTCTGCTCTGACAGCCTAAAAAAAAAAAAAAAAAAAAAAGGTTTAGGAATTTGCAGCTCAGGATTTTATAACAAAAGACTGGAGAAAATTAACACTGTAGAGTGTGTTCCTGTTCCATGAGGAATGTTTACATATTGGAACATCTTTGTTCCAAGAGCCAATGCTGAGATATTTTGTGATCCACAGCATCTCCATGGTTCCTTGAAGAGATTTCATGGTTTCATGCTCAGATTTTCTTCTAGAAAACAATTTCTGGTTCAGCTGATCTTTCACCTGTGCCTAAAAGTCATCCTTTTGTATTTCATGCAGGCAGCTATACCCCAGCGCTCCTAGCTCATAAATAGCTTTCTCTGCTGTTCCATTATAAACAGGAGAAAGCTGACCTAGCTGTGGCTTCGACATGTTTGAGGAGTACACACTTGTATGGAAAAAAAAATTAATATAGTTTTCTGGGTTTTCAAAAAAGAATAAAAAACTAAGCAAAACTTTATTATCTGTTTCCTAATATGTTAAAATAACTTTTTTTGTAGACAGGGAAAATTTTCTTGGTTCTTCCCTGAGTTAAATGACACCTTGTGTCTTCTCTACTCCATATATTCTCAATGGGGCTATTTCTCTCTAAGCTCACGTATGACATAAACTAAATCAGCTCTAAAGTTGTTATCACTTGGAAAGGCTGATTGTAGAGAGCTTAGCAGGGATAGGAGCATTCAAGAGAGCCAATTCCTTGCCTGAGCTCTTTTTTATCACTGTGCAAAGCTGTTCCAGTGGAGCCACCCTCACGGGGATGCAGGTGGAGGAAATCTCCTCTTTAATCCACAGATCTGTTATTCATGACACTGCTGTGTATTTGGCTGAGAAGAAGAGAAGAACCCTCCTCAGGTTAAGCTGCCCTCTTCCCAATTTTCCAATGCACTCTAGCCCCAGTGTGAATGCAGCTTTTTTGCCAGGGTTTGGAAGCAAGAAGCAGGCATCCTGTCATGAAACAGGTTAATGAAATTTTGTATCCTGCCTGGACTGCACAGAAAACCATCTAGATAAGTCTTACTTGGGTTTGTTTCAGGGCTATGAGACACGGAGCGGGATGGCATCCAGCCATCTGTTCCCATCTGGGAGGTGCTTCTGTTTTGAGTTTTACTTTCAGATCCTGGATAGTTAAGGGAACCATCAGGGTAACTTCTTCTAGAAGGAAAGAAAGGAAGGCAGGCCTTCACCTCTGATTACTGCTTCAGCATTACAGAGAGAAGGGAGGGGACGACAAAGGCTGACTCCCTTCAGGACTGGTAGAGAGGGTTTTGTTTGGTTAGAGCACTGAATACCTATTTCTACAGGGGTGTAAGCTCTTTGAGACAAGATTACCTCTCACAAGGACAGGAGCTGGTGATTTCTGGGCAGGCACACCTTATCAAGTAAAAAGTCATTAAAAAGAAGACAGCTTTGTACTGGTGCTTGCTATTCCAACAGCAGCACAGGCCTGTGAGTCACAAACCACCAGTACAAAAAAACCCAGAAGCAGGTCTGGCAAAGTGCAGCCGGGGCCCTTTGGGGTCACTTCCAGCTTGTTTGGCTCCAAAGCTGCTGCTGGGGTCTTATTAACTTAGTACTGGGAAAATATTATTCATAGGGGTAGGGAATTTTTTGAGGCCCTGGACAGAGCCAAGAGCACCCGAATGGGCAGTGATCTCCAGAGAAAGGTGGGCTCAAACTAAATCTGCTTTATACTCCTGGGCAATCTTCCCAAGTGGAACAGAAGGGCAGGGTGAGGCTGAAGAACACAGGAAATTGGTTGCAATGGTTATGAAGACTTTATCAAGCCTGAAAGAGAACATTTGGACAAGACGGGGTTTTGTCTGCTGAAAGATGCAGGGAAACAAAACATCTGCAGCAAGCAGAGATTTAGCACAGAACTCAGATTTTTTTGTGTCAGTGACATCTCTTTTAATACAAGATCAGCCAAAGATTAAAAAGTTGTCAGGGACTACATCAGTAAGTGGAAGGAAAATGAGAAAACACATTAACAGAAAATTACTAAAACATGCAAAGCTCAGACAGATTCATCTGCTGTGGCTGGATCCCTATATAGAAGCATTGTTGAATTGTTTAACCCCTAATTGACCAAGGTCACTTAATAAAAAGATGTTAAGAGTCAAATCTACTGCTTTTGGGGGAAGGTAAAAATCCATACATGAGGAAGAAAAATCATGCTAATTTGCTGGTGTAGAAGTGTTTTCTGACAGAGAGGACACTTTGCTGTTGAGGTGTCTTGGCCAGCAATGTTTCTCTGAGAGTATTTCTGATGTCTCTACTCTACAGTGTCTAAGAAAGGAAAAGCTGGGAGCCAGAGAATCCTCACATTCTGTTTGAGACTGCACTGCCTCTGCTGACAATAAACCAGTATCTTGATCTCTCTGCTCTTTCTTAGAAATGCAAATATCTCACTTTGCTCTGGAGACATTACATTAAATACCAGAAATCTGTTTGGAAAAAAGGGCAAAAGAGAAGAGTGATTTAAGACAGAGTTTCAAGTTGAGTGTGAAGGAAAACAGAGGCTCTTGGCTGCAGCTTTTTGCAGCAAACTCCAGCAGGAATTCAATTGTTGCGGTTCCCTTCCTGCTCACACACCCAAAGGTGGATGTGGACACCCTCCCAGAGGAATGTTATTGCGCGTATAGAAGGACAAAGCAGTAACACAAGTGTAACAGAGGATGGCTGTCATCTATCACAAAAAAATGTTGAAGACTTGCCCAGAACAAAGCTGCCTTGAGAGGTGGCCACCCCCAGAGCAGCAGCTGGGAAGAAAACAGCTTCATCAGAAAACAAAACCATCCTGCCATGACCTCGGCTGGGGCAAATAACTACTAAATAAACTCAGGTTATTTAAGTGCCAGCATCTTCATCTGCAAAAACAGAATCTGCTTTTCTAACTACTCACAGTCAGGGCTGGTGGCAGTAATACTTCCTAATGTCTCTTTTGTGGCATTGCACCCTAAATATTTTAATTCTGCATGTTTAGGAATGTTAAAGTGATTAAGAAGATGAACGGAGCAGGACACTCATTGTGACTAATTCTCATTTAAATGTGCAATATTGTGGCTAATAGGAATGCTGGGAAACTAGATTTAATTCTCTGATGAATGCACTGTTTTCCTGTAAATATAGGTATTTCAGGGAGGGTGATTGCCTATCTGGGAATAAGGGGCTTGTGAATAAAGTGACTATTGTATTATTGCAGCACTTGGCAAAGGAGAAGAGAAGATCACATGAACCAAGAAGGGGAAAAACAACTGAATGGATGTGTCAGAAGCATTACTTAGTGAGCAACTGGAGTGATTGGCAGAGTAGGAAGCTTTGTCATGGTGAATTACAGAATTACTCTTAAAAACAACCTGAACCAAACCAGAAAAAGGTCTCTATTTAGAATAGAGTTGTTATTTAATGTGGCTATTTGCAATGGATATTGGACTCGAAACCCAGTATAACTGAAAATATAAAAATTAAAGTGCCCATCTGCAGTGTTCAGCTTATTGCAGTATGATTCAATTTGGAAATCAGGGGAAGCTGTACAGAACATCTGTTGTCAGGCAGGACTGTCAGGATTCTGAAGAACAGACAAAATTATTAGATTGTGGCTGGAATTCATGCTAAGCCAAAATAAACTTTTGTTCCTTTGAGTGCAGAATAGTTGTTCTGCTTTTAATTTTCTTCCAACAACAGGATCTAATTGCAGCCCAATGGTGAGCTATCTGTCAGCAGGGAAAAGAGACTTTCTCTGAGTTGTTTTCTTTGGAAAAACCCTCCAGAAGATTTGTTTTTTCCTGTGAACGGCATAATGGGAGAATTGAGACAGAATGGTGCTATTCCCCATGGCAAGACCAGAGTACCACTGATTCCTGCATGAAATTCAAATCACAAAGCAATAGTCCAACACTTAGTGGTAGCACCTCAGTGAGCCTGCAATGGCTTTTGCATGCAAGAGCTTGGAAATGAAGACATTTCTTTGGTGGATTTCAAAGGTTGTTGGCAAAGTGTGTGACTAAATATTAGTTTATATGTAATTGTGGTGTGGTACTAAATGTTTCCTTGATGGCGTTGTGCTGTCAGCTTTAGTTAGCAGAAATTCACCTCTAAGAGCTTGGTGTGTAGGATTACTTGTGCCAGCCTGGACCTCTTTATTCTAAAAATCTGTTCAAGAAAAGGACAAAAAAGGAGCAGTCTTCCTCTGAAGAATCAATGCCTATGGTGGCCAGAGGTAATTTTAGTATTCTTTACCAGAGGAATATAAAGAAGTTCCTTCCTATACTAAAACAATGTTTTAGTTTTTGAAATTCTTGAAGGTAGAGATTCTAAGTTACACGTGGTGGCAAGCAGGCACTGGGATGTGCACTGGGCAGGTATTTTCTCTAACCCAGCACTACATTACATTTCTAAATAACCTCAAGTAGTAGAAAGTACTTCAGCCCCCAGTACTTCAGCCCTGATCCACAGAGACAGCTGCAAGCAATATTCTGTGTTTCATAAGATGTTTATTTATTGCCTACATAGAAATATTGCAATGGCAAGACTCTCAGCACGTGCTCATCCCTCAGAGGAGTACGTCCCATTTAGACCTCCTGAAATTCTTCTTGATGGAAGTCAGCAGATCTCACCACAGAAGGTTCTTCTGTCCTGGTGTGTGAGGCTTGCAACATGCAAGATCTGAGCAAAAGAGCTTGTTCCACCTGGACAATATCAAATGAGTAATCATAGAAAATTCACTGGACTTGTAAGGAAAAAACAATAGATAAGCATAATTCCATTTAATATAAGCAATAAGCAGTTCTATTATGTTAAAAAAATTTTAAAATGTGGTTGACATGACCATCCTATTTCTATGCACATCTTCCTCCTAAAGTGATTAAATGAAATTATACAGTATCTGTTGTAAAATAGTGTGCTTACAAATCCATGCATAGAGTATGCAAAGTTTTACTAAGGACTGCTTAAGGAATGCAGTAATTTCGGGGGCTGCACTTGAACTGACACATGGAAACAGACTTGGGGGAAGATGAGCTTGAGCTGGAGTGCCTGTGCTGAAAGGGAGCACAAGTAATTCAGCCTTGCCAGGGTTTCTTAAGTCTGTGTTGGTGTTTCACAGTGTGGCCATTTCAGTTCAAAACCAGGCAGAAACACTAATTATGTGTAGTGGTTTTGGTTTGCTAATTTAAGGTTTCACCAATTTTAAGATTTCCTGGCCTAATGTACCAAAGAGTGTGGTGGGTTTGGTGCTGGCTAATCACCAATGCACTCACTTCCTGCTGTGAGACAGGATTAGAAGAAAGGCAAAGCAGGTTCAAAACTTTAAAAGGGTATACAGAAAATTTTATTAAAAGTAACTAAAAGGAAAAATAGTAATAAGAATTAAAACAAACCCTTCAGAACACTTCTTCTCCCCCCACAATCTTTTCTTTTCCACTGACAATGTAAAGAAACGAAACCTAAAATTTCCAGTTAGTTTTCCACCTCTAAAATACTCTTTTTCAATTCACTTAAGGAGAGCACTCCCTCTTGTTAATGTTAACGGAGACTTCTCCACAAAAGGAAACAACAGTTCTCTTGTGGCTGTCAATTTCATCACGAGTAGCAGAGCAGCCGCCTGGGGAAACCTGCAATGTTGAAGTCCCTCCCCTTTTCCATAAACCTTCCCACAGCTTATTGATGGGCCATGTCCATTTATGGGGTATTGTTTTAAAGATGAGCTGTTCAAAGGTGAAAGTTCTCATTATCTATTTCTAAAATCATCTTTATCCCTGGGAAGAGAGATCTTCTTAAACTTCTCCTGAGGGCACAGGACTACTCTCTTTCTCTGTTCAAACTTCTCATGGGTCACAGCTACTTTAACATCTGCTTACTTTACCATGACAGCCTTTGCTTGATATCAATTTGAACACTTTCATCTCCCCATAGTTTCATGCGTTACGGAGAAAAAGAGTCCTTTTTCCGTAGCTTACAAGAGGATTTCAGCTCCAAAAACAAGACATCTCCTCGTGCCTCCCATCTGGGACTTAACTTCTTCTGAGCATGATAACTACTTTTTGTTCTTTTGCATGCTTCCATCTTGTTCCTTTCCCTCACTTGAGGGAGGACTTAAGTACTGAAAGAGTTAACATGTTGCTTAGGCTCTTTAAATGGTTACCTGACCTGCGGGTAACTTGTGAGAGCTTCGACTGGGGCTGTGTCAGGACTGGCTTCATGGCTGGTCTTTGGTTTTTCCTGCCTTCACTTCCAGCTGCAGGACCACTCCGCACAGGCTGCAGGGGCCTCTGGCCACGCTGGGGTCGAGGGCTGACAGCAAGATCAGCCCTGCTCCAACCACGGCTCCACAGCCTCCCCCAGACCTCTGGAAAGGGCTCCAGCCCCCTCCCCGGCAGAACCTGCCCGGCCCAGCCCAGTACAGGGCACAGTGGGCTTCCTGAGCCCAGCTGGGACCGGACCCTGCAGGCCTGGGGCATGTTACCTTCTTGCCAGCTGAGAAAGAAAGAGGAATTTCCCAGTTCTTTTGTTTTTAACGTGTCTTTCACAGAGGCATATCCAGCTTCTCAGTAATTCAACAGACTGTCAGCTACACAAAAAACTTTTACATCACTTCCCTAAACTTCCTCCCTTTCCAAACCACAACACCCAGGAAATGTACACATTTGGGGAAATACCCTTGGAAGAGAGGGGTTTGATTCCCAAGGAAACTGCTTCCCCAGGAGCCCCCAGCGAGGTAGGTGCAGCTGTCTCCCTTTGACTCCCTGTGTT
>JAYDZK010000128.1:11539828-11551271 GCA_034509185.1 Euphonia xanthogaster | reverse complement strand
TGTGCCAGGGTCTCTGAGCCCCCTGGCAAGGGTCCCAGCAACTCCGGACTCCCAAAGGGATGTCCTGAGTTCCGACACTACATAGTTCACCAGTCCTCTGATTAAATTCCTTTAAATAAGGCTGTAATATTCCTTGTGAGCCCATCTGAAATTATACAGAGAAAATAAAATTAATAACTCAAACCAACTAAATGCCTGTCTCTAGTCTTATCTGCATACACTAAGTTGTTACTGCCTACCTAAGCTGTATTTAAGTCCTGCCAATTAAATTTTATTAAAAGAAGTGGAAGAGAAAGTGCCAGGATTTGTTTTGCAGGTGTTGATGATATGTCGTCCCTGAAACTGGCTCCAATGTTTCTGAAAGAAAGGGCAAAATGCCCTACCATTTCTAGTAGAACAAAGACACTGTTGAAGAGGATTCTAAGCTTCGGTTAAAAGTAGAAAATAAGTAATTCACTTAGGAGTTTACACATAATAGAGTTTTGATTTGGTTTTAAGGAAAAATCTGAAGCATATTGAAAATATTTTATTTTTTTAATATTTTTTACTGATCTAGCCCAAAAAGATGGCAGCATAATGTAGAAAACATCCATACAGCTTTGCTAAGACATGTGCCTGTGATCCAATGGCTAAAGTCAACATTTTTGTAATGAAAGTTTCAAGCCTTGATTGACTATTGATAAAATCTCAAAATTGCTAATGGATCTCAAAATATTTTGTGGGATGTGATGAAGGAGCAAAATCTGTCTATTAAAAGGAGGATCAACTGATAAGCTGTGTTGTGAATATACCTTTACAGGAAGAATTTTAAGGTTATTAATGAACTCTGGCCTTAAAGAGAGCCCCTGTAAGAATCTACCTCTTGGAATAAAGCCAAATACCCTCAAAATGAAATAAAGGATTTTCAGGCATTCACACAAACCTGTGGTGAGAAAGCATGCAAAGGAAGTTCCTTTTTCATATCATGTTTCAAACACCTGGATGAAGGAAAATAAATATAATTGGGAAATTCAAATTCCAAGAACTTCCCCAACAAAGCAGACCAAGATAATTTTAACTAAAAGTGTTCTTCCTGCAATGTTTTATTCTCATCACCACTTCATTACAGGCTCACCACTGTGATGTCTATAGTCATCATCAGAACGAGGATGGGCTGAAGAATGTTGGAGTTTCCAAGCACAGAAAGGTAGCCTTGAGGAAGCAGGAGAGGTGACAGATACTTCTCTTGGGTCATCTAGAGGGATGCATTCTGTCAAGGAAAAATAGGAATGAGCCAAGTCCTGCCTTGCATTCAGCTCTGGAGTTTCTATATTTGGGTTAACAACCTTCAACCAATATTTGGGAGTAAAACCAGTTTTTCACTGCTTACTCTGCATGCTGTTTGTGCTCCCATCTGGACAGAATGTCAAATAGACAGCACACCCCTGTGCTGACTGAGAGCAGCAGAAGGGAAATTTCTGCCTCTGGAAGAACTGGAAAAGTAACCAGAGCTTTTGCCTCTTCATGGTTCCAAGTAGTACTAAGCCATGCTTTGGTAATTAAATCACCTAAGGTCATCTGTTTATTGTCCTTTATTAGAAGATAATGATGTTGGTGATGGTTTAAGCTCCAGTTCCTTCACTGGCACACAGAGGCTGCTCAGTTTCCAGAAAGGTTTCAGTGTGATGGAATACATTCTTTGCATCTTCCTAAGGGAGCTGGTGAGGGAACTTTACGCAGCACGATTTTTTCCAGAACAAGATGTGAACAAGGGGAAAATGTAAATTTTAATTTTTCTCGGTCAGTTTTGTGATGAGCCAAGACAATAAATACTAAGGAGTAGTAAACCATAAGTTTCAGGAGCTCATTTACCTTTGTGGGAGAGCTTAGAGCATCACCATTGGTAACTCTGTTCCCTGGATTTGTAAATTCCAAGGTAGCATTTCCACACTGACAGCAGTCTTCACCAAAAGATCTCTGCCAATACTGGTTTGTTGGTCTGGTGTCTATCAGGGTAAAAACATGAGAAGTGTCTGCTTTATTTCCTATTAGTGTACTGTATAATGTATCTGCAGCCTTTTTGTGGTACTGGACCTTGTAAATTTTTGTGCTAGTTATATATCTTATCAAAACCAGTAAATGACAAGAAATAAAATTCAATCTGTTGCTGGTTTGTGCTAATATAAATTATTATAATGTTCATGGGACTGTATTTTAACTCCTCAGTTATTGCATCATTTCCTATCAAATGATCAATTTCATATGTTCTTCCTTTTTAAAATGGCTTTCTAACAGGTGCATTTATCACAAATCATTATATCATTTTTCATTATATATCTTTTTATATCATTAATCAGCAAATGAAAGCAATTGTCTTTAGTAAACCAAACCAACCCTGGAGAATGGAATCAGATAAAAATTAACAACTCTCAACATAATTGTCCTCTGTCAGTCCTATTTTCCTTCACATAATTCATGTGGTCAAATCTTAAACAATGCTGAGCAATAAATATTTAACTCCATCCTCAGCAGATTTGCCTTTTATCTCTTTACTATTAGATCTTCTCCAGTCTGGAGGCTTTCTGCTTTCCTGACATTGAAGGTCATATTGATCTTTAGCTGTGTTTTATTCACATATACATGTGAATCAATACCATTATTGATTCCTTTTTATCAACAGTTAAATGACTGGCTCTCCACAGCCTCCCAGGGTTTGTGTCCCTGATTGTGTCTCATTTTCTTGGCATCTCTGCATCATATTTGGGAACTAGCTGAAAATCAGAATGGTCTTTCTTCTGTGTTGATTGCAGAGTCAGTAATTTCTATCTCTGTTTCTAAGCTCAGCTCTCTTTCTCTCAGTTTATTTGAATTATTTCAGAAAAATTTTAAGATAGGAAACAAGCACAGCTCCAAACCCCTGGATATTACAACAGCACATTTACTTACTTAGTTCCCTTTCAGCACCAAGGATTTCCTTCATTCTGATATTCCTCCTAGGTGATTTGGTAACAACAGCTCTTTTGAACCTTTTAAAACATAACATAGTTGTCTTGACTGCTTGAACAATTGGAAGTAAGTGAAATCCTTACTACCAGATGACCAATGTGAATGACATCCTCTCTCAGCTACAGATGTTCAACACTGAGCAGACAATCTGAGCTGACGGTGTCCTCAGCTCCAATATCTCAGGATTTAAAGAAAAATCCCCTGAAAATTCAGCTTTACTGAGTTCTGTCAGGCTGTGCGCAGTTGTGGGGGCAGAGGACTTCCAAACACTTGGCTGCCTAACAGCAATTTTTATCAATGTTTAAATGTTTTTAGTCTACAATGTGGATATAAAAAGCAACAGCTGGCAACAGGACATCAGTGGGAGCACCATTCATTCTGGCAGGACAAAAGTAAAACATTTCCAGTGTGTGCAATATGAAAGAACAAGTTTTCACACATGCCACAAAAACCAATGAGCCTGGACCTAAGTGCCACAGTGCCCTGGTCATAGAGAGGGGTGGATCTCTGTGGAAGGGACCTCTTGGGAGTAGCTTTCCTCTTGTCTTCATCACGTGTTTCTCTTCTGAAAATCTAAGCCAGCTGTTTTTTCTCCAGGAGGCAAAAGCAGAGAGCTGAGTGGCGTCTGTAATAGGGATGTATTTGCACATCATTGGGATTTAGCCAGGGAAGAATGGTGGGACTGCCTTCTGCTGATGTTCTGTGACATGCTGTCAATACTCTGGATGCCCCAAGAGAAAGAATAAGTTTGAGCAGCATTTACTTAAGGTCCCTGTCCATTGCTCCAGCAGAAATTTACAGCCACTGGAAGAACCAGAGAAACCATTACAGGAGACACAGGTTTTCTTTATTTTTTTTCAAATACTGGAGAAATGAGAATGATCACCTGCCACAAGCATGAACACCCCCTGCAGGATTACTTTGTGAAAAATTGATACTGGTTTATGTTCAACAACTGCTTAGTGCAAACCTTTATACTACACATAGGTCTTCTTCCAAAAAGATGTACTGGAGAGCTCTGAACCCACATATCTGAACCCCTCTTCAGCCTTTTCTCCCTCATTTCTAGGCCCTCTGCCTAAAGTATGTGAAAATTTTCCTTTTCCTTTACGTTATTGAACAGAAAAATGACTGACAGAAGAACATGGTGAGTGGAGCCCTTCAGAATTCATTGCAAATTTTCGCCTGCTTTGGAGATTAATTATAGAGAGATTAATGCAGAGAGCTAGGAAACAAGGGTACGTCTTCTGTAAATGGAATCTTAGTAATATATAGCTGAACAGCCTTTTTTTATAGATGAGGAATAGTTATAATCATTCCTAAACCACTTTCAACTATACTGTTAGCCAGATTTTTCTGCTTTCTAGTAGGAAAAAGCTCCTTTGCTGAAATTGCTGTCATGACTTGTACTGTTCCCAGTCATGGCACCAGCAAATTCAGTGGAGTGCCTGCTCCACAGGGATCCTTATGCCCCACCAGCACCCTCGGTTGCTTAGCCATCATGCCAGAGTTAAGGTGTTTTTCTTGCATTTTACATAGTTAACCAGAATTTACCCCAAAAAGCATTAGGGAATGTGTGTCCCTGAAGCACTTCATGGAGTCACACATGGAATAGTCAGCACAAGCAGCAAACAGCTTGTTCATATCTGGTTACACAGCTTGTTGTTCACCCTGAAGAGATGGAATTATCTGTTTACTTCAGCTAGTAATCTTCCTGCTTTAGTGATCTTCCTGCTTTCCTAGCAGAAAGGCAGGGCAGGTTGTCAGAGTTAAAAAAAAAATCAAAAATAATTTCTTATTAACAGATTCCAGTGCCTAAAGAGCTGCCAAACCTCTTCAACCCAGTCTCTATGCAGATGCTTCCCTCAGAAAATCTTATAGAATGTCTTTTCTCAAACATCCTTACACTTGTCAACATCTTTTAAAGGAATAAATTAATGGAGTCTGTTTTCACCCTAGTGACACTATCAGGATGCCATTATATTAATTGTCACAAGAAAAGGGGAAAAATATTTTTCAACTGAATGATTGGCATACCTAGGAATATTTTCACCATTTCAACATTTTAGAGTCTGTACAATCCCTTATAAAGGGCGTGTCAAAGTAAGTTTGTTCCTACAGAAAAATGGTGCTGAATAAAATTCACTGGGAATTAGTAAGATTCAATGTGTTCTGGGATGTATCCCTGATTTCTTCTAAGCAAATCATCACGGAATCCTCATATTACTATGCAAGCTCATGGATCTTGCCATTCATTTGCACTAAATCTTGGTTGGGTTCCATAAAATTACTCTGGATTAAAAGAAATATTATATATAATACATTTTAAAAATATTTAACACATAAAAATACTCTAGAATACACTGGGCTCACATTTGTTGAATTGGACATTGTCATTCCATTCTTTTGGATTGTTTTAGTTGATTGTTTGGTTGAGGTTTTTTGGTGGGATTTGTGGAATTTTCTGTTGTTTGGTTGTTGCTCATTTTTTCCCTATGATTTGGAATCCACATAATTTTGCTGAAGGAGATTAAGATATGTCCATGTTAAAGTCCATTTCTTTTGGGGGATTTAATAAATGCTTGCAGTTCTTAAGATTGATCAAAGATGCTGTGTTTTGTTTAAAAATATTTAATTTGGGACATTTTTTATAAGATCAGTATATTTCTCTTTAACCTCAGCTTAGACTGATGTGTCAGATTTTTTTTTCCCAGTAAAAAAAAGTAAACAGTATGTGACTAGGGCAGGAATTAAACACAGCCTGCTACCAGTACAGTTCTTTACTAGCCCTGAAATGGAGCGGTCAAGCAGGATTTCAGTTGCCTTCCTCTGGAGTCCTGGTTCGTCTCCAGGCAGAGACTCCAGAGCACTGGGCTGACCTCAGTGCACCTCCTTGAGAGAGGAGGCTGCTCACATGCTGCTGAAATTGCTTTGAAACCACAAGTTATCACTCCACATGAGTGATGACTTAAGCAGACATGCTTCCTACATTTTTGGGAATGCTGGAAAACCTGCAAGAGTTCACCGGGCAGATGAGCTGCAGGTTCCTCAGGCACATAACCACATACTTCACAAGCCACAGCCCCCATGATGAATGCTCAGTGCCCTTCTAGCAGGTGTGAGCCACCAGCCTTGACTCTCTTGTGACACTTTCCCAAACTGAACATTTGTCAAAGTAACTCCACCCTGGCCAATAAATAACCAATTTTCAGTTTACTTTCCTCCACCAGGCTTGATCCCCTTCACTTGGGATGGTGTTTTCTCTCAGTGCTCCCATTTTTTTTATTTCTGAACAATTATGAGCTTTCATCTGATTTTGAACCGAAAATGGCAATATGACTGCAGACTTCCTGACTTATCAATCCTCATATATCCAGCCAAGTTTTTCAGTGCTTCTTGGTGCTTGCTGTCCAGTGAGTAGAGAGCAGTAATTTTCGAAGACCTGTCCTGCCAGACCAGGAGAGACATCGATGCTGAGCTTGCAGCTCTCATACCTGAGTGGACTCTTCCAATCTGTCAGACCAGAGCATCTCATTCTTGGCATTTCAAATTAGGACAGGCATCATCTGGCACAGTCTTTAATCAGTCTGTGCTGCGTGCTGGATGAACAGGAGGACAGAAAGTTAGGATTTGTTCTCTGTTTCTTTTGGTGGATTATGACTAGAAGTAACTTATTCTTGAAAAATGCCAGCGACAGGATATTACCAAGTTCAAAGTCAACCTCCAAATGGAAATGCAGCACTTCCAATGGTTCACAGAATCTCTCCATACTGGGAAAAATAAAACAAACCAGAACTCTTCAGACAGGATGCTATTTGGATGTATTTAGCTTTCAGTGGTGTGATATTGTGGTTTCTTTTGTGTGTATGTGTTTTTCCTCACAGTAAAACCCTGATCATCAACTTAAACTGCTTTCACTGCTATATTCGGCCCACAGTGCAGCATTCCGGCATTATAACAGTTTTCAAAAGAGGTGAAATTTGGAGTAAGCAAAGGTCATGTTTTTCTGTTCAATTGACCATTTTTTATACCTAACTTGGACACTTTTGTATTTTTCTCCTCTGATTATGCAATCAGCAAACTAATTATCACTGGAATTTTATGAAAAGTATGATCAGTAAGAGGGAGCAAGAGGAGACAGTGGAGCAGATTCTACTGTCTGACTGTCAAAAGTACAAAAGCCAAAACAATGAAAAAAATTAAGAGTATTGATGCAGTGGTGACACGTTCAGACATTCCACTTTTGCTTTCCTGTGTGTTCCCAACACTGCTTTGCAGGTGAAATCATGTAAATCATCATTTGGGATAGGCCAGTGGAGACAAGATGCTATATTTAGCAAAAATTCTATCAACTTTTTTTTTTTTTTCAGTTCCTCTTTAGTAGGAAGAACCTTGTCTCTTTTTCTCCTTGTTTGCATTTTTAATCCCACATCTCTATCTTGCTCACAGACATTAGCATCTCATTGTTAAGCAACCCTGAAGCAGCTGTGGGGTGAATGACTCCTTACAATAATTATATTAATTCACTGTAAACCAGGTAGATCTCCACAGGGGTTTTCAGGTAACTTTCCAATATTGTCTTTAAACCACTCAAAATAATTTTGCTGCCAAAAATTCGGGGGTTTGTTTAGTTTCAGCACTCTCTAGAGCCCTTACATCTCGGTGAGTACGTCTACAGCTGATGCCATGTCACACACTGTCACCTTTGTCAGTGCCTAACTTCCTGCTCACATACTCTGAACTTTTGTGACATTTCCTGAGATTTTTTGGTGTAGTTAATCAACTTCCTTACAGACATTTTTTTAAATGAATCATTTTTCTCCAAAAAGGTCTCTTTAAGAATGTTTGCGGCCAAAAATTATTTGCAGGTGCAGTGAGACAAGCTTTTGTTTGAAGAATGTTTCAAAGGAAATGTAATGCTAAATGGAGCAATAATTCTACTTTTGTTTGTGAACACTGAAGTGTCTTTGACATTGTTCATGTAATTAATTATTCAATGAAACAGGTGTGTAACACAGTCATGTTTTCACCCCTAATAAAATATTTTCAGCTGAAGTAGGACACAGAAAGAGTGCTCCTGGGCATGCTAAGGATATGAATAAATAAAATAGCCCATACTTTGCTTTTCACATGTGGTTAAGAGTCTCTGGGGGTAGGAAGCCTTACCTGCCACAGAGGACACAAGTGAAAGACACTGATGTGATCCTGAGCCATGGAGCCTTGCAGAGAGATGAGTTGTGCAGCATCAGCTTGATGTTGCTCTCCCACGTGTATATGGCATTAATCATACCAGAACAGGGGCAAAGCCTGGAAAATCCCAATTACTGAGAAAATCCCAATTCCTGGAGGTGTCCCCTCTGCTGTAGGACACAAAGAGACGTGCTGCTTGCTGTAGAGCCTTGAGCTGTCAGTGAGCTTGGTCAGCCCAGGATGATTCCTGTTGTTTTAATCATTTGAAACTGCAGAGTGCAGGATCCAGCCAGTCCATATCTGAGAAAGGGGCTGGAGTGACATTGGCTGGCAGCAACAAGGGCAGACAGAATGCAGCAAGGCTCGGGAGGAGGGGAGGGCAGGGGAGAGGACACCAGGCCAGATTCTTCCCTCTCTTCACAGCAGTGAGTGCTGGAGCCAAATGGAAATAGAAATATAAAGCAAATATTTCTGTCAACACAAATTCAAAAGCAAGTCAAACTCTTATAAGAGGTTAAACTAGTCTGTAGATATTTTAGTCTCCCTCCACCTCTCCCCTTGCCCACTTTCTATTTTTGATCCTTTTAGAACCAGCTTAGCAGAGGGAGACCTTTTTAATAAATAAATAATAGGAAAAAACTTCACCTGGAAATTAAATCATATTTTATACAGATATAGATATTTTTATAGAAATGAACCTCTTTTTTTTCATTCACTGCTCTTGGAATTGCTACTTTTACAGCATCTGTATAGACACAGGCTATCTAAGTAAACATTTTGCTTTTTTATTTCCACTATATATATCAGGGGAAAAGTAGGTTGCTATTTATGCAATTCATGAAAACTTCCATTTCAAAGCTCTTTTTTATTAGATATCTTAATCCAATTCTCTTTATTAGATTGGGAAATGAAAATAAATTCTCTTGAGCACAAATAATAAAAGGCAAAAATAAAATTGGTGCACACACAGCTCAAGCTAATAATAAAGAATCAGCAGAATCAGTTTAAAAAATTTATTTGTCCGAAGCAGCGCTTTCAGGGGCCTGAAGTTCTGTCTGCTACCAGAACTAAAGTTGCTGGGTAGAAATTTCCAATCTTCTCAGTTTGATTTACACTTTTTGTTTGAGATTTTCTCTCCCTTGCTGAATTTTGATTCTCTTGAGATGTTATAGAGATATGAATCTGTCTCATTCCTGGCATGTGTCGATATTTTAATTTCTCTTTTGAGACATTTCCGGTTATGCATTCTTTTTTTTTTTTTTTTGCACAAATTTATTTTTGTCTCCTGGGACATTTAGTTTCCTTGTTTTAAATATAGGCGTTTATTCACAGCTGAATAATTTAGTAGGAATGTTTAATGGCAGGATAATGTCTCTATTTAGGCAATTGTCAGGAAGTCTTAAACATTTATAACAAAGGCTGGTAGAAACTTCAGCTTTCTTCAGCTGGAATGGAAGAGGAATATGCTGGCAAATGCAAAGACTTTACCTGCAATGTGTCTGAATTATATGTGCAAATTATTTTATTTTCTTGAAACTCTGGCTATTCTATGCAAAAAGATTGAGTGCACACAGTTTTCATTAGGCAAAAAAAACCCCAAAACCCCGAACAAACAAACAAGCAGAAAACCCCAGCACACATTTTTAATTTCCTTTCGACAGAATACTATAATCATGAATATAACCCAAAGTCTTTGCTTGGTCCCAATGGCCTCAAAGATGCTCAGACCTGCAAAAGGCTTTGATCATGTAATTGAATCAAGGTCCTGCAAACAGGTAACTGTTGTTAACCTCACTGTGAGTGACAAGCTCATGTTCTGTGAGATGCTGAATTCATTCCTGAGATCTGTGATTAATATGTATCAAATTTTAATTACTGACAATGCTCCAGGTGCAAGTTATGGCTGAAATCCTTTTGCAGTATTTATCAAGACTGTGTGAAGTAATTATAAGTAATTTGGAAATATTGGGCCCTGAGAGAAGAAAACTCTGAAGGATCCCTAAGTGAAAACTAAATCTACAAGCATTTAAAATATTCTCACTGAAATGTTCTGAAAGACAATCAAATAGCTGTTTTGCTGAAACCTTTTGTGCATGAGGAGATTTACTCCCCAATAGCAGGTTTTGCTATTTCTGTAGTAAAGTCAATATTATTACCTACAGAACTTCAGGGTCAATACTGAACTATGGTAGATAGTTATTTCCTTGTTTCCTTAATTAAGCAAATGATAGCGAAAAGAAACAGGGAAGGAGATTACCTAATTTTTTGCTCTTAATGGTGTTGCAAATGAAGTATATTCAAATTCCTCAAAGAAACTTGTGTCTTGCTTAAAACATTAAGGAAGAACATATCCATCAATATTAAAAAATCACAATTTACCTTTAAAAAGGTATTAATCATGGGCTGTAGACAAATCTGTAACAAATGTCTCATTGTGCCCAGGGTTTTATTTCCGTTCTGCTACATTTTCTGTGACTGGGGTCATCAGTGTGGTGGTTTGGGGTACAGAACACCAGATCCAGGGAATGCTGCCTCTCATCTGCATGTCTCTGTGCCAGCACAGAGGCTCCAGTAGCAACCCAAGCATCTTCCTTCTTATATTTTGATTTTCCTCCCTTTATGCACCTCTGTGCAGCAGGCTCTCACTTGCTGCCAGCAGCCACAAACAAGCCCATCAGCCAAGCTCTTTTGTGGGGATGGTTTCCCTGTCCAGGCCGAGTCACTCTTAAACTTCACAGGGTTTTTTGGTCTTTTGTTTTTTGTTTGTTTTTTTTTTAGCTTGACGATAAAGACAATTTCCCTACACTTAGCCAATCATATTCAAAGATCCAGTAACAGAAATTAACTCACTCTTACACAAATCCTACCACTCTCTACGCTATGACTGGTCTAAAGACCTCTTTTTTTCCTAGCAAGAGAAGGTCAAACTTTGCTCCTGTTGCCAGAGTGCTCATCATCTTCTCTTCCTGAACAGGCAAACACATCCTTGGTTTCAAAGTGTGTTTAGGAGCTAGGTGTTGCTGTTTGATGGTGCTCTAGAAGTACATTTGATCTCTTGCATTTGGTAGCTACAACAATGGGAAACAATATTGCTGGTGATGGGGCATTGGAGGCAAAGTGATCACCCTTTGTTATTCCTTAAAAAAAGCTAGAACTGTTCACAACTCTCTCAGATAACAGTCCTTATGCTTCTGATTTCAATCCTTCCACCCTCCTGAAGAAATGCATCCCCTGTCTGAGAGGAGCTGCTCTGCTCAGATCGGAAGAG
>JAYDZK010000128.1:11462178-11477266 GCA_034509185.1 Euphonia xanthogaster | reverse complement strand
GTGGAAATTAGCACAGTGCCTGTCTTTCAAAGACAGGGACCTATGGGAGTCATTGGAGTTTCCTGAAAGGAAGAAACTCCCAGGGACAAAAAGCACCATTTCTAGAGCACTGTCAGGGCAAAACTCCCAGCAAGATGAAGACATCACAATAAAGAGATGAGTGGGATTCTGGGCCAGGTTTGCCTGTGATGGCAAGGTCCTGCTCATGACGACTGGGGAACAGATGGTTCCATTGCTCCTTTTTCTAGGTCTTTTTAGGACCCAGAGGAATCCTGATTGAGTCTGTGAAGCACTGAGCTTGGAAAGTCATGGTTCACTGTTCTTTGTTGTTGTTTTTTTTTTTTTTCCCTCTCTGGACAGCATCCATTTGTAACTGCAGCCAAGCCAGCATCCACTCTGGCACCACTCATCAACTCCGTGAAGAAGAAGAAGGAGGAGGAGTGGAAAAGAAGAAGAAGAAGAAGAAGAACGTAACAATCAAGATCTTATCTCCATAACCAACTTAGAGTAGGATTGTAGAGTAGGACTCTAGAGTAGGATTGTTGAGTAGTTTTGGTTTATAGAGTAGGTTTATAGTATAGGTTTATAGAGTAGGATTGTTATTAAATAAAGTTTCTGAATTTATCAGCTCATTTGGAAGATTCCCCTCCTTCTGGCCCCTTCAGAAAGCTCGGCGTTTTCTTCTGACTTGCCTGTTGTTTTTAAGTGGTGCTAAGTCACACCTATGGCTTTTTGGTATGATTTGTAAGTGGAGAAGGTTCTTCTTTTCATTCATCCTCTCCAGACCACACTGCCTTTGGAATATGGCCCACTGGCTGGTTTTGGCACAGCTGAGGTATTTCTAGCTGAGGCAGAAAAGGCAATGGCATTTGCAGGCAAAACCAAAGAGAAGTGGGGCAGCCAAGACATCTGGTGTGGATTCAGGCTGAGAGGAATAGTGGATTTGTCTTTACAAACAAGCTGTGGGTCTGCTGGTAGATAAAACTAGCTCTGGAAGATAAAAGAAACAATGAGAAGGATTCCACTGATTGATGAATGGAAAAAGAGATTTACTTTTACAAGGAAAGTTTAGGTTTGCTGATCAACGAAATTAGACATTGAAAGATGAAAGAAACAATGGGGAAGAAAAACCCCTAAATTCTGTAAGAATTAAAAATTAAAAGGGAGGGTTATACATTAGAGTGAAATCTTTGGGAAATCTTTGGTATCAGGCATATTGAGGAGTCCTTACCTCTCAAGTACCTCAGCCAATGGGAAAAGAGAGAAGGGAAATGCGGCTGGGAAATTAGGATAGAAAGGAGGCTGCGTCCTCTAAAAATCAGAGAGATCCCAGGCGAATGTCCCATGGCCTCTCCCTTTATTTGGATAAAGCCAAAAAGGACTCCTCTGTCTCCTTTTTGGACATAAACCTCTGGCATTTGAGGATTAATTTTCATAACAACTGGGGGTTCTTCCGGGATCTTTCCACCGTGCGGGGCGTTGGGCAGTGAGCAGAGCTGGAGGTGCGCCTCACCCAGTGTGGCTGCTCAGCTCCCCTTGGTGGCGGCCGGCTCCGGGTGATTCATTGGGTTCCCGAGACTGTCCAGGAGACAGATGAGTGGCAGGCCAGGGGGGTCCGTGAAGAGTCCACCGGGAAGGACCACTGAAAATCTCACCGGTCACTAAAACGGATCTTCGGGGAGCAAACCTGGCAGGGCACCCATGGAAGGTAGCACAGGTAATCCTGAGAGGGCACCCATGGAGGATTGCAAAGGTAAAGCCAAGAAGGGGCCCCAGCAGAAGGGATGACGATCCCACAGTACGCCCGGAGAGTCCCCTGGGGAGAATGCTGAGGTCTTGGAACAGGTTATACATTCACCCAGAGTTAAGTACGGATATCATGGTAAAATATTATTATGCTTATTTTGTGTGGCCAGAGTATGAGTTGCCAAAGGGGAGTTGCACTCATATGGCCACCTTACGAAAGAGACAGAATTCGTTTGTGTTGAATTTTGTGGAGTTATTTAGAGGAGAATTGCAAAGGAAGGATTGAAAGGGAATGTGGGTTGATATGGATTAGACAAGCAACAGGAGAACTCGATGTATTAAGGAAAATGGGAGAAGAGGAAAACGGTGAGGATTGGGATGTTTTCCAGCACCTTCCCCCATCTTGTCCTGCAGTGTTGCCAGCTGACCCAGGGCCAGCTGCAGGTCCCCTGTATCCTCAACTCCCAGTGCAAGGGGAGTAGGGAAATGTTGTTCCTACAGCTGCACCTGAGAATAATGATGGTGTGGGGGGAGGGGAGCAGCATATTGTATCTCCCGCTAGAACCAGAAGAGGAACTCAATTTAGGACATCAGAAGCCCCCCGGACCCAAGAGACAGGGGTACACCAGATGCCACTCCGCCAAGTTCCTTTGGGGGGTCAAGGGGGAGGCTTTGGGTTTGTAATTGTACCACTTACTACCCAGGATATAAGAGGGTTGAAAAAAGAATTACCCCCATATTTGGATGATCCCATAGGGGTGGGGGAAAAGACAGAGGAATATTTGGGAATTGCAGATTATACAAGGAAGGATTGAGATTTTCTTTTGGGGATTTTGTTTGCGTCATCAGAGAAACGAATGCTTTTGCAGAAAGCTCGGCAGCTGTGGGAGGATGAACATCCACAAGCAGCAGGGAGTGCTGGACCTAATGTACCTACAGTGGATGATGCCATCCCACAGGCTGACCCCCAGTGGGACACAAATAACCAGGCTAGTCTAGCTGGCCTCCATGATTACTGTGCTTATTTGATATGGGCTCCCAGAACTAACAACATAGCTAAGGCTATGTCGTTAGAACAGGAGAAACATGAAAGCCCTTCTCAATGGTTGGAGAGGATTAGGGATGCCCTGCAAAAGCATGAGGGGATGGATCCTGAGGGGCCAGCCTTTGACACATTGCTGAAGGTACAGTTGGTTACTAAGGCCTGGCCTGATATAAGGAAAGGAGTACAGAAAGATGAAGAGTCACAAAATAAGCCTCTGGAGGAATTGGTTAGAAAAACACAACAGATACATGGAAGAAGAGATGAGGAAAAGGTTAAAGCTAAGGCAAAGATGATGGCAGAATTTTTGCAGCCTTGGAAAAATAAATCACAGAGTCCAAGGGGTCCCCCAAGACAGAGGGGACGGACGGGGTCAGCCACACAGAAGTGGCAGAGGCATTCCCTCCCCAGCAGGGGAGAGCCAACCCAAACAGCGGCCGGGGAGAAAGCAGTGCGCTGTCTGCCGAGCAGAAAGGCATTGGAAAAGGGAGTGTCCGCAGAGACAGCCGGACCTTCAGGAGGAGGAAGTCCAGAAGATGATGGAAATGGATTGTTAGGGGTGTCAGGGGCTCCCATTACATCAAGGACTTGCCACTCTGGAGCCCTTGATAACTTTTAAGGTGGGTCCGGATCGGGAGGAGGTGTGTTTTCTGGTAGACACAGGGGCCTCTCGATCCACCTTGAATTTTATACCTAAGGGGGGGAAATTATCAAAGAGCTCATTGGTTACTCAAGGAGTGAGTGGGAAGGATGAACGAGTGCATTTTATTCAACCCCTATTAATATAAATGGGAGACAGGTTTGAAATGCATTCATTCCTTTTTGTCCCTAACTGTGATTGTAGTTTACTGGGAAGGGAGTCGATGGCTAAAGTGGGAATGCAAATTAGTGTTGTAAAAAATGACACAGAGTCCAACACTGTGATATCTTTGTGTAAAATGTCTGAGAAGGCTTTTGCTGAAATAAATCCGGAAGTGTGGGCCGCCCCAGGGAAATATGGAAAACTAGACGTAGAGCCTCTCCAAATTACTTTGGAACAACCAGGACAAGTGGTGTCTAAAAAGCAATACCCTCTTTCATGGGAGGGGAAGAAGGGGTTACAGCCTGTCATTGAGTCCTTGCTAAAGGCAGGTCTCTCGGAGCCATGTATGTCTCCCTATAACACCCCTATCGGGCCGGTTAAGAAACCAGATGGAACCTACAGAATGGTGCAGGACTTAAGGATAATAAATGAAATTGTTAAACCAAGGCATCCCACAGTTCCGGATCCTTACACAATCCTGAGTCAGATCCCTTCTTCCCATCACTATTACTCAGTACTGGATTTGAAGGATGCTTTCTGGGGGTGTCCGGTTACAGAGGACAGTAAACAGTATTTTGCCTTTGAGTGGGAATAGGAGGAAGGAGGAAAAATGCTAAAGCAACAACTGACATGGGCAGTTCTTGCGCAGGGATACACTGAGTTGCCGGTTTTGTTCAGGCAAGCTCTGCAGAAAATATTAGGAGAGTTTACTCCACTCTCAGGAGTTAGGTTGTTGCCCTATGTGGATGGCTTGCTTTTATCTGGGGAAGATGAAAAAGTGGTTGAGGAGGCTACTGTAAAGCTGCTTCATTTTCTTGCTAAAAAAGGGCTTAGAGTATCTGAAAGAAGGCACAGTTGGTAGAGGAAAAGGTCAAGTATTTGGAACACATTCTGACTGGAGGGTTACTGTGTATTGATCCAGACAGAATGCAAGGGATTTTACAAGTATCATTACCCCAGACAAAAAAGGAGTTATGGCAGTTGTTAGGGTTGGTGGGATACTGCTGAGCATGGATTGAGGATTTGTCTCTTGTGACCAGACCTTTATATGACTTTTTGACCCAAGATGGTCCTAATGTCATGGTATGGACACCAGAAGGAGAGCAAAGCTTTAAAAACCTAAAAGACAAATTGGTTAAGGCCCCAGACTTAGCTCTTCCAGGCTCAGAAGAGGAATTTGAACTAGATGTGGATGTTAACAGGGTCATGCTAAAGGAATTTTGCTGCAAGAGCATGGGGGAAGAAGGCGGCCTGTTGCTTATTTTTCAGAATTGTTAGACCCGATGGCCAGAGGCTGGCCCCGTTGTCTGCAGAACTGTGCAGCCACAGCCCTGATGGTGGCTGAGGCCTGAAAGCTGACAAGGGGAGGGCATCTGATTGTTAAAGTTTCACATCAGATTAAAGCTTTGTTAACTGAAAGAGCCTCTAAGTGGATGACCAGCGCTCAGTTAGTACAGTATGAATCTTGTTTAATGGAACAGGAGGATTTAGAATTTAAAAGTGGGGAAGGGTTCAAGCCAGCCTCCTGTTTGAGCAGCCCTGGAGACAGGGGTCAGGAAGAAGCCCATGACAGTATTCAGGTGATTGATCTCCAGACGCGGGCTAGGGAAGATTTGCGAGATACTCCCTGGCCTGAGGGAGAAAATGTCTTTATTGATGGATCTTCAAGGGTGATAGAAGGGAAAAGACTTAGAGGATACTCTATCATGAAAGGAAGACAACTAAAGGAAGGGCGGAGGTTACCGCCCACCTGGTCAGCTCAGACAGCTGAGCTGTATGCACTCGTGAGAGCCTGTGAATTATACCGGGACAAGACAGTGAATGTTTTTACTGATTCTAAGTATGCATATGGGGTGATACGTGCATTTAAGAAATTATGGGAAGAAAGAGCTTTATTAACCTGCAGGAGAAAGACATTAGCTGATGAGAGCTTAATCTCTCGCCTATTCAAAGTAGTGAAATTACCAAAAAAGTTAGCAACAATACACATCAAGGGGCACCAGGCAGGGTGCTCAGAGGAAGTAATAGGAAAGCGAATGGCTGATGAAGAAGCTCGGAAAGCTGCATTGTTGCAAAAAATCTCTAACATGCTTCCTTTGCTCCCAGTAACTGCACCGCTGCCAGAGAGACTGTCTTTTCCACCCGAGGAACTTGAGATAATTAAAAAGAGTGGGGCAGAGGAAAGAGGAGATAATTGGTTTACAAGAGATGATAAGCAGCAGATACCAAAAGCTCTGGCCTTGCAATTGTTAGAACTTCATGAAGAGAATCACATGAAGCGATATCACAAGGACTGGCAGAAGCCTTCCTCAAAACATGTGCTGCTCTGGGTCTTTTTATTCTGGCTAAGCAAGCTATTGAGAGTTCTTTGATTTGTGCTAAAACTGTTCCAGATTGTAAGGCAAGACGTATTCTATTACCATCTGTATGGCAGCTGTCTTGTGTCAAGTGGGCAGTTCTCCTTCTCTCTCTCACTGAGTGATCACAATCACTCCTCCCTGGGCAGGGGCCATCTGCTGATAACAGGCTATTGAATGTCACTGCATGGCTGATAAGAACTATAGCATCCCATTGTGAGATGCTCCGCCCAGAGGGAGGAGCCAAGCATTCCTACCCAGATGTAATCCGGAGGTTCCGAAGCACCAGCATGGCTTTCTCCACTGGATTCCCCAGAGCAACAGCAGCTGCCTCTTCTTCCACTGGATCTTTGGAGGAAGAATACATCCTTTTCTACAGGACCCCCTGGTCCAACAGAACCACACCTGACACTTCAGGAGGACTGCAGCCCCATTTCCAATTGGACTGCTACCAACACCCTGACCAACAGGGTGTCCAGGTTGAGTTCTGACTCTCTCAGTGTTGTTCTAGTGTACTGCATTGTTTATTTTATCCTTTTATTTTTCTTCCCTATTAAAGAACTGTTATTTCCTGCTCCCATATTTTTTGCCTGGGAGCCCCTTAATTTAAAATTTATAGCAATTTGGAGGGGGGAAGAGGGTTTACATTCCCCATTTCAGGGGAGGCTCCTGCCTTCCTTAGCAGACTCCTGTCTTTCCAAACCAAGACAAAAGCCAGTAACAGAGTTACAAAGAAACTTGCCAGGGCAGGGAGGCCTTGAGCTGTACATCCCTTCCAGAGATGCCAGGTAGATTTTACTGAAATGCCCCAAGTGGCAAGGTTCAAATATCTTCTGGTAATAGTGTGTCAGTTAACAGGGTGGCCAGAAGCATTTCCAGCTGTTTCAGCAACTACAGGATCAGTTATTAAGGTATTTTTGGAACAAATAATTCCAAGATCTAGAATTGTGGAAGCAAGAGACTCAGATAAGAGAACTCATTTTACAGGAAAAACTCTTCAAGGAGTTATGACTGCCTTAAAGACACAATAGAGTCCCCATACCTGCTGGCACCCCCAAAGTTCAGGCCAGGTTAACAAGATGAATGAAGAAAGAAACATCTCCTGAAAGTGGTGATAGAAACTAAGATGCCGTGGGTACGGCTGTTGCCACTGGCTTTAGCAAGAATAAGGGCCAGACCCAGGAGAGATATTCAATTTTCTCCCTTTGAATTAATGTTTGGAATTCCTTACCCTTGTAATTCTCAGTCTAGTGGAGGCATAGAGATAAGTGATGTATCTTTGAAACAATATGTGGCCAGCATACTGTCTCTTGTGAAATCTTTTTGATAAGAAGCTCAGCTGGCACAGAGCCTACCTTTGGACTTTGCTGTTCACAACATCCAGCCAGGAGATTATGTCCTAGTTAAGGAGTGGAAAGAAGCACCCTGGTGGCGAAGTGGCGTGGACCTTTCCAAGTGTTGCTGAGCACAGAAGCAGCTGTCAAGACAGCTGAACACGGGTGGACCCATCAAACTCGGGTCAAAGTCTCTGAGGCCCCGGAGGTTTAGATGTCTCAGCTAGAAGAGAAAGATGAGAAGCTGCGACTGACACTCCGCAGGGGTGGAAGGGAGCAGTAGCCAGTGCGTCGACATCGGGGGAAGCCCTGTGTGCCTACCCACAGATGGCCTGCTGAGACAGTTTGGGTAAGCAGCCCTGCTCTCGGATCTCCCGTCATTGGGGCCCAATCCTCGCTGCCATTGTTTTCTTTATGTTAAGCTGTTTCTGTGCCTTCTCTCACCACAGGTGGTGTAGAAGAGACTGTGAAAGTGAAAATTAGGTTAGGAGATTAGATTACACCATTAGAATGTGTCTCTTAATAATCTTACGCTTCTATTGTCAGTTAGGTTAGGGCCAAAAGTGAGAAAATAAATTTTTAACCTTAAGAGAAGAAGGAGCGAAACCCTTTACCCTTAGCAATTGTTGAGTCTGCAGAAGGCCAGGGAGATCTGCAAGCTGGCCATCGGTGGCCAGCCCAGTCGAGCCTAAATGGTAGGTTAGTACCCTGAGTGAGGTCCATAATGGAACAGGATTATGAGATGAAGAAAGAAGTCCATGGCAGCTTCATTCTTCTGAAAGAAGCATTTATTGTCTAAACAGAACAGGAAACATATGTAGGAAAAAGCATCTGTGACTAGACTTTATTCTAGGTTAAGATTGCTGGACCCCCAACTGCTGTCCTTATGACTGTTCCAGGTATCAAGGCAGACAGAATCCAACAGATGTTAAGCTCACTAATAGTAGCTAGGTAAGGTGCTCCTTCCATAATTACCGGAAAGATTTTGAAGGCTGTAAAGCAGTAGAGAAAGAGAAGTTTTTTGATGCCTTATTTTTAAGCTGCCCCCGAGATAATTCCACAAGTAAGACACATGTAGTCCGTGACTATCAGTGGAAGTAGCAACACCAGAATGGGACTCCAACCCTTTTTAATAGGTTCTGGTCCAGATCTAACAAAACAGGCCTGAGATGTAACTGCAGGTGGAAACCTCAGGTGAGAGCTTGGAGATGCAAATACTGTGATTCTTACGGTAAGGCAACCATTGTCAGGGGACCACTAGGCCGAGGAAGCAAGCTGTATTTTGACCCACCTGTTGATGATGAAAATTAGAAAGGTCCCTTTGCCAACAGGACATGGGCTTTAAGAGGGCATTACTAGATTTGTGGCTGATATGCTTACCGCAAGTTACCGCCAAACTAGTCAAAGATATGTTATGTACGGTATACTAGAGCATTGTTCTTTCTGCTACCACAAGTTCAGGGAAATCAGTTAGGAATCAAGGTATGTGATGATCTAACTAGAGAAAAGCAGTCCGTTGATCTGTCCCTGGTTGCAGGGAGCACCCAAAAATGGAGTGAAGATGAATGGCCGCCTGGACGAATTATGCAACACTACGGGCCAGCCACACGGAATCCTAATGAATTAATATTGAGTGCCAGAGAACCCATTTGTAATTTAAATCAGATAATTAGGTTACAAACTGTCTTTGAAGTAATAATGAACCACACAGTTGCAGCTCTTGACCACCTTGCTGACCAATCTACTCAGATGAGAAGTGCAATATTATAACATCGGATGGTATTAGACTATTTATTAGCAGGAGAAGGGGGAGTGTGTGGCAAATTGAATGACAAACTGCTGTTAGCAAATAGATGACAATGGAAAGGTAGTGAAAGAAAAAAGAAAAGAATAGGAAAATTAGCCCATGTACCGCTCCAAACATGGAAAGGATAGAAATGAGAAGAGGACATGTTTTTGTGGTTACCTAGTAGACTATGAGTTAAACAACTGTTTTTTTTCCTCAAATGTGCTGTAGCAATTCTAATCTTTTCACCATGCACGATCCCTTGCTTAGGACAACTTATTCAACATGTGATCAAAAAGATGCAGGTAACAGCCATGCCTACTGATCCAGAGATGGCTACAAAAGAACAGAAATTGATGTCTCTGCAAATAATTGCAAAACAAAAAAAAACCCCAGGAACAGAAAATTAGGTCAACGATAACTGAAGTTTGTAAAGGCAATTATTAGAAAACAAAAAGAAGAGGGATTGAGAGGAATAGTGGATTTGTCTTTACAAACAAGCTGTGGGTCTGCTGGTAGATAAAACTAGCTCTGGAAGATAAAAGAAACAATGAGAAGGATTCCACTGATTGATGAATGGAAAAAAGAGATTTGCTTTTACAAAGAAACTTCAGGCTTGCTAAAAAATGAAATTAGACATTGAGAGATGAAAGAAACAATGGGGAAGATAAAACCCCTAAAATCTGTAAGAATTAAAAATTAAAAGGGAGGGTTATATGTTAGAGGGAAATCTTTGGTATCAGGCGTATTGAGGAGTCTGTACCTCTCAAGTACTTCAGCCAGTGGGAAAAGAGAGAAGGGAAATGTGGCCAGGAAATTAGAATAGAAAGGAGGCTGCGTCCTCTAAAAATTAGAGAGATCCCAGGGGAATGCCCCATGGCCTCTCCCTTTATTTGGATAAAGCCAGAAAGGACTCCTCTGTCTCCTTTTTGGACATAAACCTCTGGCATTTGTAGATTAATTTTCCTAACAAGATGCACACCAATTTGATCCAGGGATGTCCTGAAAGCGCACTGCCTATCTGCCCCTGCTGCCAAGCACCACGCTCCATCTCATTTTCCTGCTCAGTGGATTTTTGGGAATCTAGGGGTTGGTATGGATTATTTGCTACTGCAACTAATGGAATACATTTGCTTTGCAAGCCCAGTTGTGTCTTAGGTTCTTTTGTGCCTGGGAGCCCGAACCTGTGGCAACGACCGCCAGGGACCTACAGGACCCTCCTGCTCTGATGTCAATAAATTCTGAGAAGTGATTTAAATATGTCAGAAAATTTGGGGTAATGTTTAGCCTGTGAGTTTCAGCAAAGTATTGGCTATGTCTTAGTTCCATGGATACAAACTAGTAAGCGAGATTGCTGGGTGTGCAGGGGTTATGGAAGTGATCCCCCACACACCCAGCGCTGAAATAAACGAATGCCTCCTTTCTAACCCTGAGCTGCCAGCAGGCATCAGGCCCTGCTTGGTAACTTTCATTTTGGTAAACTTGTTGAGCAGGTATGAAAGGTCAAAATGAAATCTTTTCCAGCGGTTTCCCTCTGGTCTATCTTTATAGGCTGTGACCTAGTAAATGATCTAGGCAAGTCCTGTGTGCTCGTAGCCAAACGGAACAGAATTTTCAGCTTCCTGAATTCTCCTTAGACTCTTGACTTCCAACCAGTCATCAGAGCAAAAAACTTCACAGAAGTTGACTGGCTTTGGAGTTTTGTCTTTTTGGTTGGGGATTTTTTTTTTGGGGGGGGGGGGATGTTTTTGTGTTGTTTATTTTTGGTGCAGGTTTTTTGTTTTTGTTTGTGGGGTTTTTTTGGTGGAGTTTGTTTTTCTCCCTCCTGAAGGAGCCCTTCTGCTCCACGTCTTACTAATGTCAATTTTATGACTGTTACCACTACTACATCTGCAGTTTATTTTCATGAGAATGCTATATTTTTGTCAATAAGAGAATGCTATATTTTTGACAATAAGAGCTACTTTGAAAGAACATCAGGTTATAGGACAAATAGAGAGCAGGAGGTGTTTTCCATGTGCCCCCAAAGAAAAAAACAGATACTTTTATAACAATCTTTATTTAATATCCTAGTTCTGTGCTTATCAAGATGTGTCCAAGAGACACATCCAAGTGGCATGATCAGATAAAATTGTACTGCAGGCATTTCCCAGGAGAGAGCCTCCAGCCCACCCACAGTGTATTCCTCAGATCCATGGCACTTCTTCATGTCCGATTCCCACTCTTTCCCATGACTGTTAGAATCCTAGCCATTGGCCCAAGCCCTGCCCAGATCAGTCTCTAGGAAAACACATCAAGTCCTTTGTGATTCTGCAGCACAGCCCAATGAATCTGCTTCTTGCCCGTAAGAGCTGCCAGTGCTGTGCTCTCAGAGAAGACCTGGTGGGGGCTGAGACCAGAGCCCAGTGGATTCTGTGTCTACCATGGCCTGTTGGGACAAAAAGGGCATTGATCTGCACCCCGGTGTGGCTGATCTCAAAGCCCATCCTGTTGTGTCCTGAATGCTTCTTCCCACTGCTTGTCAGGGCTCATGCTTGGCCTTTGCCAGCCTTGTTGTGCTAGCTGCCCTGTCCCTGAGGGCTGGTGGGACTGCAGAGGCTGGAGCCTTCCTTAGCTGGGAGAGGGGCATCTTTGAGCTCAGCCTGCTCATAAACAGGTGAGGGTCCTGATGCTGAAAGCCCCGTCGGGATCGGTTATAGCAAGAGCTGCTCTGGTTTACAAATGGAAAGGAATTCTTTTGGCAAACTGCTGCAAGGTGGAGAAGATGTCCTCCTCTCCCGGGAATGCATGGACCTGTGCTTTGTTTCCTGCCCAGAGAACTCTTCAAAGGACTGTACAAAATCAGTCTCTGTGCCAGGCATCTGCACTGCAAGGCTGCCTGTCCTGCTGCTGCTGTTGTGCTGTGTGTGTTATCTGTTTTCTCTCTCAGTGCCTGCAAGGACTGGATTTTCTTCACTCAAACCACGTGTTCCACTGAGATGTGAAGAGCTGCAACATCCTTCTCAGAACCAATGGCTCTGTCAAGCTGGGTCAGTATATTTTAGGTCAGGTGCAGTCTTCCAGGGATGTGGGGTGTGGGGCCGCTTTGAGGGACTGCCAGCTCCCCAAAAATGGTGCTGGTGGCAGTGCAGGGACACCTGCTATGAACTGGTGACATCGTTGCAATGTGCACAGAAGTATGACAAGGAACAAGCAGTCAAGTGTGGTGTTGATCCCAAGCAAGAGCCTGTCCTGGCCCTGTCCAGCGATGGACAAGGACTTGACCTCTCACCAGGTGACTTTGGGAAGCAAAGGTGACCTCTTCTTCTGGCCTAGCTGTGCTCACTTGTTCCCCCAAGTGTGGCCATGCGGCTGTGGCACCCTGAGGGAGGGCATCCCCTGGGCAGGCAAGGGCACCCAGTGGATCGTGGGCACTGGAGGTGGTTGTGCAGAGACAGAGTCTGCGCTGCTGCCACAGCTTGGAGAGGGAAGGGCCAGGGCTGGGACAGCTTTTCCCAGTTCCACACCAGCTCTCAGGAGCCCCACAGGCACACGCCAGCTGCTGCTCCTTGCCCAGGATGCCCCGTGGCTCCGCAGGGCGCTGAAGGCAGGGCAGGGCAGGACAGGCTGCGGCAGCGCTGCCCTGGTGTTCTCCGCTGACGGCCTTTGGTTCCCTTTCCCTCAGCAGCAGCAGCAGCAGCAGCAGGGACCGGTGGCAGGGTCAGGACAAGGAGGAGGTGGCTGCCCTGGCCCTTTGCTCCCGGGCCCCAGCCCAGCAGGGCTCTGGCTGCAGCAGGGCACTCTTCGGGCAGCCCCTGGCAGCCGTCTGCACGGAGCACGGCACGCTGCCCCGTCCTGCTTGCGTCACTTTTCTCCAGCAATACCCTAGCTCCTCTTTACAAGGAAAAAACTCCAGCAATGCAAACAGAGCTAATTCAAGTACAGTTTTACCTGCCTTTGTATTGTAGTTCAGGGCATATAGTTTTTTTCTATAATTTCATTATTTTTATGAAAACACACATTCATATCTTCACACTTTTGTGTTTTTCATTATTCATATACCAAATACAAAAATACTTCTTTTTTAATTCTTGATTTATTGCAGTTGGTAATTTTGAGGTAGTATATTTTAAAATGTCACAAAACAACACCCTTTGGGTACTTTTCCTCACTCTTAAAAATAACCTCACAAGCCATTTTAGTCTCTGTCTCTCAATGTTGTTTCATACCAGCCTATTTTAAATCAGGGCTACAAGGCTTTTATAGGATTGAGAGGTCCATGAAATGCACACCAGTGATTCCTCTTGTGCAATGTCATGGCCCTGTCATAAGCCTCTTTCTTCTTTTTCTTTTTTTTTTTTTCTCTCATTAGCTCAACTGCAAAGACATGTTTTGTTGCAAACTTAGATAAGATGAGCAAAGTAAAAATGACTGGATGGGCCTTTGGGAACTCCTTGCTGATCTGTCTGCTTTTTCAGTTGAGCAGGGCTCTGATCCAGGCAAAGAGATTGCAATTAGTGCTACAGAACTATTTGGCTGGAACTCTGCTGATTTCTAGGAACACCTGGAGGCCTGTATCTCCCCAGGATGTTTTGGCTGAGCCAAGCTTTGCTGGGTTTTGGCTGCAAATACCATTGCCCTTGCTTTCTCATATCCACAAATACCATGGCTGGGCAAAACCTGCCATATTCCAGAGGCACTTTGGTCTGGAGTTTGTGAATGAAGAAGACCCTTATCCACTTCCAAAGCACATTTAAAAAATCATGAAAGAGATCTTCCCATCCTTAACAAACAACTGACAGTTCAGAAGTGGATGTAGAGCTTATTTACGGGATGAAAAAAAGGGACTCTTCCAATGGAGTTGTGGTTTCTGGAGTTTTTCTTCTGACTCCCACTCACATCCGGCACTGGAAAAAAGGCACGTCTCTGCAAGTGTTGGTGTCTTCTGTCTGCCATGAATTATTTTGCTGCAACAATCAGAGGCATCAGGCTGGAGAGAGGCTCAGCTGATGTTAGGAACAGGAGCTGCCCCAAGGAGAAAAATGGAAATGAACTTTTACCTCCCAAACCTATCTCCCCAGAGGCTCAAGCAGGATTCCTCTGGTTCCCAGAAATACAAAGAAATAGGGCCGAGAAGACCACCTGGATCTATGGGCTCATGCCCAAGATCTTGCTGATGCCATTTGGGTTTTGCCTTTTTTTTCTTTCCTATGTTTTCTGTATTCTTTGCACATCTAGTTATAGCTCTTCTGGGTACTCTATTTGTGACTAGTTTTCCCAGTACTTTGCCATGGCCTTTGCCTAAGCAGAAAGACAAACTTCCAGAGCTGCAAGTGCCGGGGAGTAGAAGGCCCCAGTGTTATCTTGGTTCTTCCTGGGACAGACCCCTCCAGGGAGCTGGTGGACTCACCATCCCTGCAAGCCTTTAAAAGAAGACTGGATGTGGCACTCGGTGCCGTGGTTTAGTTGAGGTGTTAGGGCATGGCTTGGACTCGATGATCTTGAAGGTGTCTGTCTTCTGAGCCAGTGATTCTGTGATTCTGTGACTGAGGGAGATTTGTGAGCTTGAAAAGGGCTGCGGGGGCCCTTGGCCAAGGACAGAGATCAGGGCTCAGGGAAAAGAACCAAAGGGCTCAAGTTGAAGGCCGAGAGGGCAGAGCTGCCACAGGGCGGCCCAGAAAGAGCCTCATGTCCTCCTCCTCACCCCGCGCCCTCTGCGCTGCCGTTTGCAGCGCCGGCGGCTCCTCTCACTGCGGGGCTCCAGGCCGTGCTGGGAGCCGGGCCCCCCGTCTTTGGGAAGCGCCGGAGCCTCGGAGGCGAGCGGCTGCTGCTGCGGCCGGGAGGGGAGAGCTGCGGCTGCGGCCCTGGGCACGGCGAGCCGCCGCTATGGCCGGCTCCTGCCTCTGCTCCGGGCTCTGCTCCGGGCTCTGCTCCTGCCCTGTGCGCGCAGACACGGCCGAGGGCTGCCCGGGAGCTCCCTGCCGGTCCGCAGCGGGCCCGCCCGAGCTGCTGCTCTCTGCGGCCCCGGCCAGATCGGAAGAG
>JAYDZK010000128.1:11378559-11391130 GCA_034509185.1 Euphonia xanthogaster | reverse complement strand
TACTTCACTTCTCATCAGCGTTCAGATACAACCATAGATTCCTGGGAAAATCCTAAGAATGGGAGTGTGAACAAAAGGTTCTGCAATTTCAAGGAAGACAACAAATTGTCTAAGTTACTCTCAGCTGATGTCACTGAAATAGCAGTAATAGTAAGACATAACTTATGGCTAAGGAGCAGCATAAATGAATTTAGGTAATTAGAAATTAGGAAGACTGTAATTGTGAGAGGCTGGCCAGGTTAAATTTGCAGTAGCAGATATTTGCACAGTTTTAAAAGAGTTTCTCATTTGTAATTTTTCTTTAGTGTTATTTTGCAATATTTCCCTGTAACTTCACTAAACTTCACAGTAGGCAGGTAAACTAATTAATATAATGTGAATTGACACTTACTGTAGATGAGGAGAACACTATTTTCTTCTCTTGAAAATAAAAGAAAACAATGAAAAAAAGAGGCAGATCTAAGTAAACTGAAAAAAGAGGTTCCTCAGGTTCCTCACAAAATTCTGTTCTCCTTTGTTCTGACCCAGGACTTATAAAGGATGTGCCTTTCTGCCCAGATTGAGTTATTTCTACTCTCTGGTTGTACATTTGAAATTGGATACAAAAATGCAGCCCAGTAAACATGAATTTTGGTAAGCAGTGCCTCAGGACACCTCTGGCCTTGTCATGACCTCAGCTGTTTCATATTTTTAGTTGAGACAGCAACTGTCAAGCAGTCAGGTAACTATGAACTAAATTTGTTTTAATTTTTACTCAGTTTATAATGATAACAGGTAGTTGTTCTGTGTAGATTGAACTGTCTGTGCCAGTAGATGACACTGTGGCAGAGAACAGATTTGGGACCACAGGGCCCAGCCCTGACACACATCACAGCTTTAGGGAATGAACTCTTTGCACATTGAGCTTCATTTGTAAAAATACATGTGGTTATCTGGAAGCAAAAAGTGTGACAGCAAAATATATCAAATATTTACACAAACAGATTTCTTCTCTAATCTTGTCCCACTCTCAGATAGGGAATATGCACTTCTAATACAGAGCCATGCTGCATTTTGATCTCTTCATAAGGTTTCTGCAGAATGCATATTTTTTTCTCAGAGAAATGTCATACTTTGTATTAAAGGAATAGCAGTTAATGTTTCTGTGTTTCTTTCCCACTTCTCTCACAATTTAGGCAAAAAAAAATTAACTTGTTAGAACACTCCAGTATTTTAAAAGTTTTTTTAAAGGCCTTTGAAACATCATACCCTCAACATGAGGTATCCATCCTTTGAGTTCACTGCATGAACAGAGGGTCAAACAAGCTGGCAGGCACCAGCAGCTTGAAACCAGAATAAAAACAGGGACCCAGACACCTTCCACCAGTCCAGGTTGCTTCAAGCTCCACCCAGCCTGGCCTTGAACATTTCCAGGGATGGGGCAGTCACAGATCCTCCAGACAGCTTTTGCCAGGGCCTCACCACCCTCACAGGGAACAATTTCTTCCTGGTATCTAATATAAACCTGCCCTCTCCCAGTTTAAAGTCATTGCCTTCATCTCTTCATGAGCAGCAATTTACACAGTAATAGAAAGGACTCCTCTGTTTGAGTGAGAGAAATGTATTCCAGCAAATAATACACCTGCAAAAGAAGTGTAAGCTTCACTTCAAAAGACATTTCTCACAAAGAGATGTTGTCATTGTGCTGTTCCTGGAAAACAATAAGCTGTCAGCTCAAGAAGAATTAAACTCTATTTCTAAGTTTTAGTCTGTGATTTATTTTACTTTTTATTTTTCAGACAGAAGTTGTAAGTTTGAACCAATAATGAGGTTTTAGTTCGCCTACCAAACTCATGCATAAATACTAAAAGAAAAAAATCCATAGGGATTTTACTCTGTTATTTCTTGACAGAGTAACATAATTAGAGTAACCTCATGCCTGTGATTTCCTAGCCAAGCAATGCGGGAAGTAATTACTCTACAAATACAAACTGAATCTCCGTTTTCTTTTCTGGTACTTCTCTAACAGGGAAAAGAAAATACTGTATCTACCCATACCCCAACATGAGAGAAGGTGGTAGTGTCAAACTGATTTACCTTGCTAGGACAATGGGTCTTCAAAAATAGTGCTAATTTCGCAGCAATGATATTTCATCATCATCTCTCTACAGGTTATTCTGTTTAATTAATCTGCTACACAAAATAAATACAGTTTCAATATTCTACATAATATTTTTTTTTAATGTTCTACATCATCTCTTGTGGAAGATATTGAGTCCAACTTGGTATTTGGGGCAGAATTCACTAATTGGAGTTGTTTGGTCTTGGATAGTGAAGACTTAGAGTGCACTGGGTCTTTATGGTTTAGGAGAGCAGTTAAAGCACAGAGGGTTTGCTGGATGTTGCTTCTACTCAAAATGTTGGGTAAACTGAAATGGTTGCATGGGTTTCTAATAATCTCAAAATACTACTTTGAATATACCAAATTTAAATAGGTGGAAGTGACAGAGGTTCTGTAGTTTTCCCTAGTGGAAACAGCAGCAAAGAGAAAGAAGGAGACGTGCTAGGTCAACCTCCTGAAAGGCTGAAGTCCTAAATACAAATCAGAGTAATGAGGATGCTTATGTCTTGGCTTAGGAGTTTTATACCTATTTTAAAAAACACCATGTTTAGGATCCAGCTGGGCATGGGCTGGTTTTGTCCCTTTTTTAGCTTACCATCCTGAGGGGCTTTCTGAATACCAGCACATGGAAAGGGCATTAGTTGTATTTCCCTTCACTAAAAGACAGAAAAACACAAAGCAGGCAGAAGTATGAGAAATTTGACCATTGTCAGCTTCAGCTTCCCACTTTTAAGCAAAACTTCTAAATACAAAACGCAATAGTGGGTATCACAACAGAGCTAAAAAATTTTGTTGTTTCAATTAAAAGAAAGGGACTATTTAATTTTTATTCTATTAATCATAATTTATTTGGTGATGCATTTTATTCACCACATTTTAGGGGGTTTTATTTACCTGTATATTTTAATTCTATTAAGTAGGATATATTCTAATTACCAGCAACTCCTGGCAAATCTTTCTCTGTTGCAGGGTGAGGGTTGCCAGAAGAGCTTTATGCTGCTAAAATTGTTAACCCTTCTCTTCAGCAATTCTGCATAGACCAAGTATAGGTGAATACCAAGTACATATGATATAACTATTCTACTTTAACAGAATTATAGAACTGGAGATCAGATAAATCTTTACATACTGCAATGCTTGTTTTCCTGATTTGGCATAAAAATTTACAAGCACAGAAGTTGAAATTGAAGGACAGGCCTTTGCAACCTCTGACATCTTCATGGTTTAATCTATATTTTGTTTTGGTCATACAGAGAAAAACAACTGAAAAAAAAAGATGGTGGTAAATTTTTTTGCTGTGGAAGAAGCAGCATAGCAGCTCTGTGCTTGGAGGCTGCTGCCTGAACAACATAAAAAGCTATCAATAAAAAAAGGCAACTAAACACACCAGTTGAAATAAAGTTGTCAATAATGGAAGTGAAACAAGCTTCCTGATATAATTCTATATTTTAAATTACTGTCCTCCAACTCAAAAGTTATGGTGTACAGATAAAATTTTTCTGAACAATTATGAGCTCTGCTTGCAAAAACTCTCTCTTGTAAGAATATGTATCAGTCAAAATTGAAAAGGAGGCCTGGACGTGAAAGCAAACTAAGGGAGGAATGTTCTACAGACCTGATACTTCTTTCACTGCCTTCAAGGAGTGTGAAAATTGTTGTTTAGGACAACTATTTACAATGAAAATTTAACAGCTTTTTATTTAACAGGAATATGTGACCTAATGTCCACAGCTGCCTCTGTTCAACCCCAGAAACAGAACCATAAGCATTATTTTAATTTGTTTAAAAACACTCTTATATTTAAACAGAGTAGCTTTCATTTTTAAGGAGACAAACACTTCCTATTTAATTTCTCCCAAAGGATTTTTAAAGGGCTTATATAGAGCTTTTAATGGATGGAGGTCTCTGTTAAAAAGACCTTGTCAACTCTCTCTTTTATCTTTCTGAAGTAAATGAAAACAGAGGGCTTTCCATTAACAGAGATAGGCTTATTAACCTTAAGAAGCAATTAAAAAATTCTGAATTTTTACAAGTTACACATGCAGTAGTGTGAGTTTAGCAGATTAAATCAGTTAGAGCACTGATTGTCTTGTTAAAAAATGCATTTTAAAGTTCATATTTCCCAGGCGAGAATAGAAACTCAGAAAGACGCTCAGATCCTCTGCCATAAAGCTAGACACACACTCCTCTGAGGTTCTCAGCTGAACTAGAAGTAGTTTGTAGTTTCAGGGGGTTTCTTTCTTTTTTTATTTATATATTTTTAAAAACATCTGTGAATCAACTGTTAGGTCAAAGAATAACATTATTCATGAAGTGTAGGGAGTTTGAAAGCATGTAATTCTGTGCAGCACTGTTGTACTCATGTTCTCTCCTGGAACATCTTGGGGTTTCTTTGTAGAATAATTATTGGGCTTTTTTAATAGAATATGTGGTTTTGTTTCCTAGGATTTTTGGCAGCACTCTCTGAAGTTTATTTCTATTTGTGTTTTACATCAGGCATTTCTGTGGATTTACTTGTTCTCTTTTGTTTTTAATTGTTAGGGAACAAAAACCCAACAATCTGCTATTCCTCTGGAACTTGTAGTTAACATTCTCAGGAGAAAGACCTTATTAAATAAGTGTGCAAACACAGAGAGAGAAAAAAAGATCTTTTACAAATACATGCCAGCAGGACTGCAGAACTGAGCAATTCCTAATTTCCAAGTATGATTTTAGCTTCTGTTTTTGCTATGATAACCTCAGGCTTTTTAAGGTTGGTGTTGTTTTTTTGGTTTGTGGGTTTTTTTGTTTGTTTTGTTTTGGGGTTTTTGTGGGTTTTTTTGTTGTTGTTTGGTTGGTTGGTTGGTTTTTTCTTTTTTTTTTGTTTTGTTTTCTTTTTTTTGAGGAGCCTGTTCAGCCAGGTATTACTGTGCCAGGTGTTCTGGGACCAGCAGTGAAGTGAAGCAAACTGAGGAACAAGGTTCCTGTGAAGCTCAGTCATGCTGGTCAGCCTCCCACAGTGTAACACCTAGCCAAGGGGAAAAAAATATAATCCTGTAAATATTTCCAAGTGGAAAATGAAGAGAAAGACAGGAAGAACAGGAAGAACAAGGCCCTGTCAGGTGTCCTGTGGAAGGTAACTTTGTGCCCCAGCACTGTTAGAGGACATTCCCTGTCATTGGTGCAAGCAGCTGGAGACAGAAATACTGATTGATTTGGGGGCCACAATCTTGCTAAGTGCAGAGGTGGTTCCATAAGGTGACAGGAGGGAGTTCCCTCAGAGTAACTGGGATGCCTGAAAGAGGCGAACAGCTCCCCACAGCCTGGCCCGCTCGGCTGCTTTTCCTCCTGACCCTCCTGGGGAGGCTCTGAGATTTCCTCTTCCCTGATGGAAGTGCAGCTGCTGCTGCCAAGGGAAACGTCCCCCGACTCCCTCAGTGTTCCCTTTGCTTGCCAGATGTCCCATCTGCTGTTCCTGTCCAGGAGAGCTGCTCTGCACGGGAGGAAGAGACCAAGGGAGAGGCTTTGAAGATGGGGCAGCTGCTGGGATCCCTCTGTTTGGAGCTCTGTTTAAAGATACACAGACTTGCGTGTTACAGGGATTATTATATGAATATGTACATATGTAGCCTGCTATTTGTACAGGCATATTTCTATACATACGGTGTTCTATTTATGAAAGTACTATATATATGTATGTACGTATAGATACCTGCATACATACAGGTTTGCAGTTACATATTTGTGTGTATGTGTGACGTTGCGTCTCGGTCGCAGGAGACACCTGGAGTGGTCGCCGGGAAAGACCGTGCCCTGCGTTACCCGCTGGCAGGCAGGGTCACAGTTCAGCCACTGGCTGGGATCCTAAACCGCCGAGGCGGCTGCCAAACCTTTGGACCCAACGCTGAAGGATCGAGATAAGGGAAAAATGAAGGACTCTCTGCTTGCTTCTTCAAGCTGCAGAAGCGGTGCCGGGGCGGTGCCGCTTGGAACCGGCAGCATGGCACAGGAATTATTCTTTCCCGCGGCAGGCGCAGCGCTGAAGCGAGGCAGGTGACGCCACCTCGCGGGCAGCGGCGGCGCGGCGGCAGCCTCTCCCCCTCGGCGGGGCCGCACGGGCAGCAGCAGAGATCCCCCCACGGCAGGAGCCGCGCCTGCAATGGCAGCGCCGGCAGCGCCGGTCATGCGGGCGGTGCCGGCGGTATGAGCGATCTCTCTCTCGCTCTCGCTCTCGCTCTCTCTCCCCCTCTCTCCCTCTCTCCCTCTCTCTCGGCAGGAGCCGCGGCGGCGCGGGGGGAGCACCGGGAAGGGAGCGCGGGAGCGGCGGCGGCTTTCCTGTCACCGGGACAGGGCAGCTGATGCCGTGCGGGTGATCTTCTCTCTCGCGGCGGAGAGCCGTGCCGGCTGCAGAGGGCTGCGCTGCGGCGGGTGCCCGTGGGGTGCGGGAGCCGTGCAGCTGGAAGGGGGCGCAATGGCAGAGAGTGGGGAAAAGAGGAAAACAGCGTCTTTTATGCAGGAGGGAGGTGGAAATCCGAGAAGGGGCTGTCTGGCTTGCTGTAAGCATGACGTGAAGCGGGAAGGACACAGACTAATCGCAAAATGGAAAAATCCTCACTGACAGGGAACTCTCCAGGAAAAGGGGCAGGATCTTTGAGGATAGACAGGGAAGAATCTGGAGTTATTAACTGCCATGGCGAGACAGGGGGCAAACAACTTCAGACAGAGACCAAACATCTTCAAACCGCCAATGCCACAGGCAGGGAGAGACCAAACATCCCCAAACCACCACTGCCACTGAGGCAGAGTGGAAATTTTCCAGAGTAGAAATCCATTTTGATTTAGGTGAAATGTACATCTTTGAGTTAAGTCTGTAGCTTGCTGTTAAGTCTGACTGCCAGTTCTCGAAAAGAGCCTGTGCTTAGAGAGACTGCTGCAGATGAAGGACCAGACATAAGGGGGGAGCAGGGGGGCAGACAGAGCAGGGCAACCTGACCCAAGAGTTCTTTCTGCTAAAGAAGAATTAGCGGCAAGTGTCAGGCGAAATCAATGGAATGAATATGTATGAACCTATTGTGAAATTGCATGCATATGTATTTGAGAGGGAAATAAAAGGGGATCTGGAGTTCCCAGAGGTAAGCATGTCATTTTAAGGGAATGATTCCCACATGTGTCCAGTGCTATAATAAACATACCAGTTTTACAACTTTCACAAAAGTTGTGGAGTTTGTTTGCTTCCACAAATCATCCTAGGCAGGGCTTCAAACCCTCACTGCCACATATATGTATCTAGTTCTTGATGTATGTAGTAATATCTGTGATTAGATTTCCATATGTATACAGTTGCGTAGGTATCTATTTGTACTGATGTAGTTTTTGGTATATGTCTTTTTAAATAGCTATATTGGTATTTGCATCAGTATATATGTCTGGTTTGATATTTTTAGGTGTATATTGATCTATTTCTATATATGTTATATTTACATACATACCCAGATGTATAGCTGTATATTTGTATCGATGCAGTTGTACAGATATTTAGATTGGTAGTGCTGTTTGTCTATTTATAGATAGGTGTTTTTTATGTATATGTTTCTGGAATGTAATACGTAACATTTAATCTATATTCATATCTGTATATTGTGGTGGTTATATATGTATTCAGTTCTATTTAAATGTCTATGGAGTTGTATAGTGGTGGAATTCTATTTTGTGAGTTGTTGGTATTAGAGAGAGATACTGATATTTTTGTATTTATCTGTGGGGGGCTGTACACTTGTCATAATATGCATTAAATGACGTTGTTAATTTTCTGTTGATCTTTGTGTATAGTGAGTGTTTGTAGAGGTTTGCAATAAATTAGTTTTCATTAACAGAAGTTGGTGTTTTTTTTTTTAAATAGTGTGGTATAACAATCAAATTAATTACTTTTTTAAACTTTAACAGAGATCTCTATAGTTCTATGTTGTCAGTGCTGGTGTAGCAATTAGTAAGAAATGCCATTTGTCAACTGAGATGGATGTGTTGCAATTTGTGCTACCCAAAGCCATGAGCAGATAGAAATGCTGGAGGATTTTGGCCATGAAAATCTCCAGCCATGCCCAGCACATGCCTCACCTGCCCTCAGGCTGGGCAAGGGAAGCGCAGATTTGGGCTGGCAGCAGAGCCCCGCGTTGGCTCAGAACTCGCTGCAAAGGCCTGCTGGCTTAGAAAATGATCAAGGATACATTTTATATATTCTCTTTATTACAGTATTATATAGTATTATATATTCTATTTATTTAATATATTTAAAAATTTATTATGTAGTATATTGTGGGAATCCTTAAAATCAGACGGTTTTGGGAAAACTGCTCCTCAGCGAGGAGAATTTCTAGCCTAAAGGAATATAAAAATAAAAATGAAGACCATGGGCAGTGCCATTGCCGGAGGCCCAGGCTGTTAAAAGGAAGAATGAATAGTCCCCTTCGCCGTCTGTAGCTGATACCCTTGTAAGTAATAAGTAGCAGCTCCAGGGACTCCTGGGCAAGGAGATGAGAAACTCTGAGAAATGTTTTTTTAGAGAGTTCTCAGGGCCTGACAGAAGGCCCACACAGTGTGCATCCATATGCAAACTTTGAGACAAGAAATGCTCACTTAGATATGCCCATGGAATAGGACAGATATTGTGGAGAGAGAGATGGAGCTAGAAAAAAGTTTCAAAGGATGGCCCTGCAAATGAGACTTGATACTTTGGAGAAATAGAACTATGAATGATGCATTGTAGTGGGACCCACGAGGGGTAGTTTTAGGTGATTGGCTTTAAGGCATCTACAGCATGGTGTGGCAAAAAGCTGATAGGCCAAAAAACGCTTCTGGTGTATTGGAATTAGGAAATGGTTGGCTTCTGATTGTGATGGCGTGAACTATAACATCTGTATTGTACCCTTCTCATGAGACTGAAAATGGAATAAAAGTTTTTAAAACGCCGCTCAGTTGCCCCATCTCTGGGTCAGGAATAGGGTATTGTCCCACAGGGCTGGAGACAAATCTCTTGCCGCAAAATATTGACAAATAGTTGGCGAATTTTTCATCTCTTATGTCGAAAAGACCCAGTGATACCTTTGCAGCGGTTCTACTCTATTGATGGCTGGAACCAAAAAGGCAAATCGAGGAATATCCCCTGGATGAAGTGGAATGTTGAAAAAACAATCTTTTAAGTCAATGACAAGTAGAGGCCTGTCTCCTGAAATCACTGAAGGAGAGGAAAGTCCAGGTTGCAGAGGCCCCATGTCCTCTAGGATCTCATTAATCTTCCTCAGCTCATGAAGCAATCTCCAAGAATCGGAAGTCTTCTTAGGAATGACAAAAACTGGGGAATTCCAGGCACTGTTTGTAGGTTTGATGTGGCCTTTTTGTAGTTATTCATTTACTAATTTTTTGAGAATATTCCATTGTTTTTCTGTTCAAGAGGCCATTGATCAATCCAAATTGGCTGATTGGTTTTCCATGATAATTTCAGAGTGGCAGGCGTTGCTGTGGTCTTCATCAAAAACCCACTTCTGCCTTTGCTCCCCACGTCTCTGCCCCGTACTGTGATGGGCTTCTGCACCACGAAGGGACAGATGGTTGCTGTCCTTCCCTCGGGACCTGTAACAGTAATCATGAATTCACTTTGCAGACACAAGGCAGCTCCTCCAATTCCTGTGAGAGCACCCATGGGTGTCACCAAATTCCAATTGCACAGCCAGGATGCACGAGAAATCAGTGACGTCTGCCCCTGTGTCCAGCATACCTGCAATATGAATGGTTTGACCGAGGTGTGTTAGACTGCATTTCAGCTCTGGCCGTTCATTGCTGACATGTTTTATCCAAAGAATATTAGGCACCGAGCCAGAACTCCCAAAAGGCATTTCTCAGCACACAACTTGCTTATTTCTAGTCATTGGAAATGCAATAGCAATAGCTATTGTTGGTTTTGCTTTAATTACCATTGGAGCATTGCAATTACATTACAATTTGCTGAGATGACAACTGGAAAAACTGAAAGTCCAAGAATTTTATTACTGTCCTTGCCTATAATGAAAAAGTCTTGTCTTTGTTGTGAAGTATCAATAACTCCTGTGGGAATGTATTAATGGCAAAAGTTTTTTAAAAATATATTAATTTGGAATTTGCAAGGTCACATTGTGCCCCTGGAGGTAATAAGCTGGGGTCGCTTGGAAGACTGCTGGCGATTGCACAGATTGCACCTGGCCCAGGTTTTCCCCAGGTACCTTCAAGGCGTTTGAATGTACTTGTGATTGAGCTGCCATCATTTGTTTCTCCCCGCGATGACACTGCACGCTGTTTTTTGGGTTTCCCATCAGCGGTTTTCCATCTCTTTCAAATTGGGAGCAGCAAACATTGGGAAAATGCCTTCTTTTCCTGCACCAAGGGCAAACATTAGGTGTTTTTGTATTTTCTGCAGCCTCAGGACAGTCCTTTTTCAAATGTCCAAACTTATGACAGTGAAAACATGGGCCTTTAACTGAATCAATTTGCAAAGCAGTGAGGGCTTTCGCAATAGCTTTTGTTTGCGTTTCAAGGGCTTTTGCAAGCTGTTCCTGCAGCATATTAGCTTGCATTGTAGGTACATGTAAAGGTGTGCCCAGCTTACTACAAGCAGACAGCATTTGGGGAACTGTGGGGAGTTGCTCTGGCAGAGCTAAAATTGTTAGCGTTCAGAAACACATAATCAGGGAATGATTATATGCAGCTGCTTTTATTGAAGAGCTCTGAGTGTCAGGGGTACAGACCCAAATCTGACTCTGACATGGGTCTGGGATGAACACATTTTTATACCCTTATGGTTATATAACTACATATTCATTATTAAACTTCTATTGTTCTATTGTATATCTTGATTTCGTCCAAGCATGGATTTTGTAATTTCCATCAACCCCCCCAAACATCGTTTCTCATGATTCTTGTTACAATTAAACAATAATTATATCCAATTACCAAGCAATCATCTCATTTAACAATCACATCATTTATCATAGTCATTAAATGATTATACAGGCACAGTTTTGCATGATCCAGTAAAGCCTAGCATTTTCCCAGGGCCTACCCTAACATTTTCCCAGGGCCTACCAGGCCCGACCTTTCTTTCAAACCCCCCCTGAATATCCCATGATTTTAGAAACATTTTATCCCTATACTATGAAAATGACTTTTTTACAATCATCCTTTGCGTTTGCGAAAGCGAGGCTTTTAATTAAAAGCGGATGGGCTGCCTCATCCAGACATTGCCTCTGAACAGCCTGGGTTAAACGATCCAGCAAAGAACCATGGGATTCAGTTTCTCCTTGCCGAATCAGAGAATGAGCATTCTCATGAGTTCCCGCAGGCTGTACAGTTAAAAGGGCCCTCCAGGCTGCTTTCTTAATATCTCCAAGCACAGCCCGAGACAAAGCCTCGGCCTGGTTTTTGCCTCTGCCCTATGGAGCATCGTCAGCTAAAACACCAACTGGGAGTTGAGCATTAGGACCACCAGCATTAACTCTCAACCAATTTGTTAAGACGCTTTCACCATTCTAAATCCCATCAAATATACTGCGAGTTCGTCAAAAACATCAGAGGAAATATTCTTACAATCTGACGGTGTTAGGTCATAAGAGTCAAATCTACTTTTCACCACATTGTTAAAATATGGGGAACTCAAGCCACCATTTTTGATTTCTTTCCTTAACTCTTTGATATCATAATGTGAGACGGGCTCCCATCTGGGGTTAGCATTATTCCTTCCATACCTACCTGGCATTACAAGCAAGTCTCCAATAGGTGAAGGAAAGTCTTTAGCTTGCCTGTTCTTTACATCTTATCGCAGCCCAATCAGCCAGTCTCTTTCAATTATTTCCCAAATCAAAACCAGGTAGACCATGCTCCCTTTCTGTTTTTGCAGGACCAGCACGGAAAAGGTTAACTTCTTCTGAAGACTCACTGCAACCACTAGAGTTACTGTACTCCTTCTCCCCCATGGCCTCCTAAATCACAGACCATATCTGAGGAATTTCAAGGCGACCAGAACCTGTTTGCTTTGTAATGTTACCAGAGAAATCATCCTCCCTTTTGCTAGCAGAGACACCGGTACTGAGAAATTTTCCCCTCTTTCTCTCCCCGTCCTTTTTCTCACAAGGGGCAAAGAGTTTGCCTTCTGGGGGGGCAGAGGGGGGACCCAGACACGGCTCGGAAAATGGTGAAAGTAGGGGGGGAACACCGCCGTGGTAGGGGTGGAGGTGTCACAGCTCCAGTCTGAATTTCAGGGTCTTGAGTTACGGCTGAAGCAGAGGGGGTTCTGGGGACTCAGCCCGAGTGTCGGGGGCAGGTGCAGACGCAGCCGAGGAAGTGGAGGGTTTAGTTGCGGCGTGGGGACTGTTTCCCCTTTTTCCCGCAGGGGGGGAAACCCTGGGCTGGTGCTGGCAGGACGCCAGAGGGGCAAAGAGTGATCCCTTGCCCACTAGCGCTACCCCT
>JAYDZK010000128.1:11362632-11378459 GCA_034509185.1 Euphonia xanthogaster | reverse complement strand
AAAGGAGATCTTGCAATGGAGAGAGACTCCCTAGAGCTGCTGTGGAGAGCTGAAGGGGGAAGCTTTGTCCCTTAGTCTTGAAGTCTTGTTGGGGATGCGAAAACAACTGCTCACTTTTAAAATTTAGAAAGGTTTATTAAATCTTAACAAAAATACAACAAAGGACTTCATAGGGAAGAAGCTGCAGAATCGCCCCTCATGCAGTCCACGTGGCCAGTTCATCGTCAAGCTGGATCCTCAGCCTTTTATACCCCTGGGGGTTGCGTCAGCCAGCCTTGACCCCTCCCAAAGTCTGTCAGTCAGCTGTCTTTGCCATTTATCAGTGGAAACTGCTTTCTTGTAACTTGACTGGAGGCCAGGTGTTGCCATGCCGCACCCCCTAAGCGCCAAGCTTTTCCATTCCCAACTGCCCCAGGTAAGGGGCACACGTGCACACCTTCTTTTTACTTATCCTAGACAACCCCGGCTGTCTGATGGCAACAATACAGGGGGAAAAGGGAGCTATGGGGAAAACAGAAGGCATCTAAACTACAATAACATAACTTTATATCACTAAGGCTTTTATTCATATTCACACAATAGTTATCTTTTAATTGCGAGAGCCGATCATCTCGTTATCCATCTATAACAGGAGCTTCATGTGTTCACCCTGGCGGTAAATTCTTGGGTGTCATGATTATGAGCCTGGATTTACCCAGGCTGTTAAGTGGAGAAAACTTGGAGACATTTTTCTATGCAGTTCCTAGAAAACAAAGCTCTGTTTTCAGTGGAGGTTCTATTGTATTTTGATTTGTCTCTGATGGACTTGTGGGTTTATTTGCTGCTGGAGTTGAAAGGAGTTGATCAATAGTTACCTCATGTAAGCGTGAGTTAGTTAACTCTTAAGAGTCAGCAAGTATTAAGGACAAGCCTAAGGAGGAGGATGTGCCTCAGCCTTGTCAAGAGAAGAGAAACAGAATGCACCTTGTTAAGGTGAGAGGAACAGAACCTGTTGAAACTGATGCAGAAACTGGTGGCGAAGGACTGCCGGTGCTTCAGAAGGAAAGGTGAAAAGTGCAAAGTGAGGAAGACTCCTGGCCTTCATGGCAGTGACCCCTGAGGAAGACTTGCAGCCTTCCTCAGTGTGACCCCCAGAGTTCAGTGTGCTTGCTCATCAACTATGTTAATGATATTAATGACTTTGGAGAAATAATTTGTATAACCACGCCTATCCCAAGGAATGTCATGAATATGCACGAAATCTAACCATAAATTGTGCTGTGTAGAAAAGTGCTGAATGTATGTGTTAGGAGGAGCAGTCCCCACGTACCCAGCGCTGAATAAAGCAAATACCCACCTCCCTGATTCAGTCTCTGAGGTGACTCTTGGCTCACTGTTGGAGTGAATCAGAGTAGTTGCTGAATAGGAATCATTTTGAGTAACGTGCTAGAAGAAAATACTCAACTGAGAGGTTGAGCATCTCTTGTTCACAAGTAGTAGTGGCTTTCCAAAATGCTGTTAGGGTTAATTAATTCTATGCTTTGAGGTTTAATTTTGTTTTGTTTTGGGGCTTTTCTTTCCAATGGTTTACGAATAGCTAGCATAGAGTTTTGAATAGGAGACGGCCCATTGTGGTATTTTAAAATAAGAAGGATTCCATTAAATAGTGGAAGCTGGAGTTTTTGTTGGAGTAGTGAAAAAATGTATTTAGTGATGTAGTCAGTCACTTCTGCATATAAATCTTCAATTAATATAGCATTAAGAAATATTCTAGGTGTATAGGCAATCTATTATTAACAAGATTTTCAGTGTCTGGAAGTTGGTACATCAAGGATCTCTATTTTTTGCTTGCTTCTAATTTGTACTGTTTCCAATTTGGGGTTGCTTTTTCATTGGGTTGTTTGTTTGTTTTTTTTAACTCAACATTTGAGTAAAAATCTCTCTGCAGTGATCTTGTCTTTATGTTTTAGGCTGTAGCAGATCTGAGTCACTGCCATCAGGATTGAATTGTTCTTGTGAAGGGTGGTGTGAAAATGCTTAAGGGCAGTCTCTGACACAAAGAGCTGCATCCTTTGCTGTTCTTAGTCCCATACTTAAATAGTTGATGTGAGTCTGTGCAAGTGCCATCTCCTAACAATCCCGGTATAATATAGTGCTGGCTTACAGATGAATCCTGTGAAAAACAAATTTCAGATGTCTTTCAGGAGATGCTCCTAAACAAGAGATTTGTAGTCCGTACTTTGACAAGACCTGTAGAGTTTTTGGGAACTGGGTAAATGGTGTTCTGCTGGTGAATCACAGGCATCCTTTACGGACCATTAGTGTGGCATGACCTTGCTGGATCTACATCTGCCTCAGATGCAACACTCATTTAATTGTTGGCATTTTGTAGCACTTTTCCCTGTGTCACATTAAAATATCCCCATGGACAAGGTTCTGCATTGAGGCTGAGGTATGGAAGATGGGAGTTTTGCCCAAAATCTTTGCATTGTTTCACGTTCTGTTGTAAGTTAGAACTTTGTTCTGGCACTTGAAACAAACCTTTTAAGAAACAGTCTCTAACCGGTCTGGCTGCAAACAATTCATTTTCCATGTCACTGCCCCTTATGCAGTAGGATCTGGATTGTCACTGTAAACCCTGAATATTCTGCCCTAATGTCAGTAAAGTCAGCAACAAGAAGAAAACCACTACACTTCTTAGCTCACGTGGAGGCGGCCGGTCGGGGGTCTGATGGCTCGACCTGGACGCCGCAACTTTCCCAGAGAGGGGTCCCGCAAGAGACAACTTTGAGGAGTCTCAGGCAGTCCTTCAGCCGCAGGGTAACCTCAGCAAGGGGTAGGCAGCGCAGCTCTTAGCAGTGATTTCAGCTCTTAGTGATTTCAGCTCTGCCCTGCGAGGTGTACCCTGGCCAGCAGAGGGACAAAGAGACAGGAGCACCGTGTGGCTGTTCCGCAGAGGTGGCCTTTATTCCAGCGCCCCGCGAAGGACACCAGCGACGGCAGCTCCCTCCTGAACGGGGCGGAAACTGGGGGTTCTGTGGGGAAAAGTGGGGGTGGTACCAAGGGGAAAAACCAATCGGTTCCAACAAACCTGCGTGGGGTTCCAACATGCTGGGAACTCACCATGGCCAAGGAGGATTTCTCAATCCATGAGAGCTTGAGAAGATCTTATCATAGCCCATTCATCTGTCTCCACAAATTCATATATACCTGAACATCCTATTTCTGGCCCCATATGTACACATAATCATTCATGGGATTACAGGTTAAACTCAACAAGCCAACACCTTAATACTGAGTGTGAAATACATAGAAATGTTAATGTATGATGTTGTTTGCCTTTTCAGTATGTGCTTCTAAACCAGTTACATTTTCCTTTCTGAATACAGGTTTTTTTGTTGGTGGTGGCTACGTTGATTAAATTCATGTCAGATAACTGAATTCATCTTAAGAAATTAACATTTACATCTGTTGTATATCCTAATCTAGATGAAGAAAAGTGGACAGCCCCTTGCTTTTTGAGATATTGTTTTTGGGGAAATGTAACTGCCCATTTGACTTGTGGAGCTTGGTTGGAGCTGATTTGAAGGTATATCCTCATCTTCCCAGCGAGGCTGGCATTTAATGCTGAAATCTGTCCTTAGCAACAGGGTACCCAAATGAGGACTGAACGCTGGACTGAATGAGGACTGAATTCCACAGAAAAAAGCAAAGAAAGGTGTTTTGAGAGAATTGAGAGGAAGAACAACCAAGGCCCCAGGCAACTTGCTGAAAGGACTTTTTAAAGGGGTTATAGTGTTTCTTGTACTCTGGGTTAAATGCATGGGAGAAAAACCAACAAGATATTCTCAAGGGTACAAACAACTTTACTGGCAGATTTCAGAAAATCAGCGAGCTTTGGCAGAAGGTTTGGGACAAGACTCAATCAACATAAAACACTTCTCAGAGCATTAACTTGACCCATTCCACCCAGCAAACTTTAAACCCATTTGATGTTAAGTTACTCAAGATGTTCCAAGAAGAGGCAATTAGAAGAAGAAGAAGAAGAAGAAGAGAAAGAGAGAAGATCTACAGCAAAGCACACGCATAGATACAAACTCCTGAGTTCCAGCAGTGTTCAAATAGATGCTTCAAGATGAAGGTAGCATCAGGACATGTGGCCTCGTGCTGAGCCTTACATAGCCCTCGGCTTTCATGGGCCCAACCCCCCGGGTGCCACTTCTGGTCATCTGGCCACTCAGAAGCTGGGTCAGGGGCTCCAGGCTGGAGCGTGGGGCGTTTCCTCCAGTGTGCCAATGACTGGCAGCTCAGCCAGGTGGGGGTGCAGGCCCTTTGGGGGTGTGAGGCGTTCACTGCCTTGCCTGGGGAAGGCCTGACCTTTCCTCTTCCACACACGTGTCCCAAAAGCTCTCAGAACATTGATCTTTCCACTCCCTGACACCACCACAGGGAATTCTGCAAGGATAAATCTGCTCTTGTTTCAGGTGGGCAAGTTCTCAAACAGAATAGAAGGGCTGATGTTACTTTGATCGTCTTGTAGAGACCTCCAGTTCATATTTATTAGAAGTGAGTACTATGACCAGGACTAGAGGGGTTCTGTCCCCAGCTGAGGGGAGGAAAGAGACAGCCAACTCTCCAGGACTGTGTGGATTGATGGCCTGGCCCGTCAGAGCCACAAGAGCAGGCGGCTTTCGTTGACACCAGTGCAAAATGTACCCTGATGCCATTGAGCTGTGTAGGGGCAGGATCCATCTCTGTTCCTGGGGTGACAGGGGGAATCCCAACAGCCGACTGTACTGGAAGCTGAAGTGAGCCTTCAGCTGGACTGGCCACAAATGGCAGAACAGCCGTGGCCCAGAGGCCCTGTGTATCTTTGGCATAGATTACCTCAGCAGAGGGTATTTCAGTCATTGGGCTTTTGGGATAGCTGCTGTGGAGACAGAGGAAATTAGAGAGCTGGTCCCTGGTGCCTCAGGGGATGCTTCTGCTGTGGGACTGCTGCGGGTCAAAGAACAACAGGCACCGGTCGCTCCCCCACCAGTGCATTGTCAAAAACACTGCCCCAGGGGGCTGCGTCACCCCCATGCATGAGATGGTTGATGAACTGGAGAGCCCAGGAGTGCTCAGCAAGACTGGCTCAGCCTTTAGTAGTCCCATATGGCCTGTGCATAAGTCTAAGGGAGAGTGGAGACTTACAGTGGAGTATCATGGCCTGAATGAAGTCACATCAGCGAGTGCTGCCGTGCTGGACGTGCTCGGTCTTCAGTGTGAACTGGAGTCCATGGCAGCAAAGTGGTGCCACCATAGACAGAACTCCTGCATTTTCCTCCATTCCTTGATCAGGACGGTGCAGGCACAGTTTGCTTTCACCTGCAGAGGAATCCAGTGTAGCCCCAGGGCTGGAAACACAGCCCCCCACTGTTCACCATTGCAGGGGAAAAGGGTGAGGCTCCAGAACAGCTGCAGTACATCCATCATACCATTGTATAAGACAGCACAGCAGAGGAAGTGTTTGGAAAGGAGAGAAGATAATCCAGATCCTCCTGAAAGCTGGTTTTGTCATAAAACGAAGTAAGGTCAAGGGAACTTCACAGGAAATTAACGGTTTAGGAGTAAAATGTCAAGATGGATATGCCCCGATTCCAATTAATTCAGTCAACAAAATAGCAGATCTGTCCCCACCAACCAGCAGGAAGGAACACAAACTTTCCTAGGCCCTGTGGGTTTTTGAAGAATGTGTATTCCAGAGTACAGTCAGATGTGACATGGAGGAATAATTTTAAGTGGGGTCCTGAACAAATTAAACTGTTTATGCAGTAGGCCTTGGGGCAGTCAGGAGAGGACAAGATGTTAAAAATCTAATGGATTGACCCTGGATGGACCCTGGCCAAAGCCACTGTAACATTCCCCTCTCCCAAGGGGGCAGGTAAGAGAAAATATGGAGGCAGGCTGAGGGCATGGTCCTGTGACAGGACCAGCTGCCCCTGGTGCCCTCTCTGCCTACGGCATCTGCTGCTCCGTGGGTGTGCAGCTGCAGCAGGAAGCTGTGGGAAGAGGTGCTGCTGCCGTGGCCCAATGGCTCTGGGAGCCCATGGCTGTGCCCCCCAGCACCTGAGTGCCACCCACGGTGGGGCTTAAGGGGAAGGGCATTAGAAGGGAGAGAAAGCAGCACACAGAGATTTTGTGAGGGAAAGAATTTATTTCCTTTTCCTTGAATAAAGGGTTGAAAGAGCCCTGCTAGAGCTGGCAGTGGGGCAGCCTCTGGCAGGCCTGGGGAGAGCTCTAGGGTCTGGGTCCCCTCTTTTGTCAGATATGCTGGGGCCCAGGGGACAATCAGTCCCTGCCCTGGGAGGGGGAGCAGAGGGGCTGCGACTGCCCCCCTGGGCAGGGGGAAGCCTCTGATGTACCAGCTTCCTCCTCCTCATCAGAGCCTGTGGGGCTGCTGTCGGGAGTCCCTTGCTGGGAACTGCTGGAGCTGCAGCTGCTGTTGGAACTGCAGCTGCAACTACAACTACAACTGCAGCTGCAGCTGTTGCTGCTGAAGCTGGAGTTCCTGATGTTGCTGGAGCTGGATGTGCTGAAGCTGGAGATTGTGGAATTGCTGGATCTGGACCTGGAGCTGGTGGAAGTGGAGCTGGACCTGGAGCTGGTGGAAGTGGAGCTGGACCTGGAGCTGGCCACAGGGCCGTTGTTCTCGTCCCTGAGAGCAGCAGAGGGCAGGAGCCTCTGGACCTCCTCACGGCACTGGCCCATAACGATGCTGATGACATCGTGGACCAGTGGTGCCGTGTGTTCCTCGAGGAGAGGCTGCAGCACCTGGACCAGCATCTCAGCATTTGGCCCGTAGATGCAAAGGGCGTGCAAGATGCTGCTCTCTACGGCGTCTACCACCCACCACCAGCCCTGGTATATTCCCTCCAGCCTCTCATGCAGCCAGGGCCGCATGGAGTCCAGGAGATGCTGTCGTTGATGGAAAATTTCTGCCCAGACCTCAGGCAGGACACTGCCCACAAACTCCAGCCTTGATCCTTCCTGCTCTGCTGGAGACACTATCCCCTGTGGAGGAGGGGAAAGGGACACCACAGGAGGATGGGAGCTGTTCTCATCCAGGCTGCTGAGAGCTCTCCCTCCCTGGCTGCTGCCATCTAGCAGCTCCTCAGGGACTGTGATGGACGTCTCCAGGTAGTCATCTTCTCCATGATCAGAAAATCGGACAGTCACTATTGTTCTTCTGCAGAGTGGGCACACTGGATTTCTCTGTGTCCACCGCAGGATACAGCCCAGGCAAAACTGGTGGTGACAGGGCAGAGTAGAAGCCACATCCTCACAAGGGTCCTGGCAGATGGCGCAGTTGCTGTTGCTCTCTGTGGACATTTTTGTGCTCTGCAGCACGGTCATGGAGAGATAAGGATCAGGGGCTGTTTGCCCTCACTGCTGTCACCTCCCGCAGGAGGGAGAGGCCACGATCACTGGCTGTCCTGGGGCAGGGAGGAAGAAGTGGCCAGGCCCCTGGAGAAGGCCACCCTCCCAGCTCCCTGAGTCCCATCACCCACCCCACAGCCACCCCAGAGGGACATTTTCCCTCACAGCTCACCTTCAGTGCTGAATCGGCAGTGCTTGGCTGCCTGAAGCAGGCAGGGCAGTGAAACAGGAGTGATGGCTCTGAGACTGGCACCAAGATCTGGCAGTAACAGCCACCACCCAGCACTAGAGAGGCCTGCCTTGATCCTCCACTCCACAATGGTGCTTGGAGGGAGTTCAGGCTGGAGCCAGACTGGCCCAGGCTCTGCCAACTGAATATAGGCAGTGAGGGACACAATGTCATCATCCCTTCCTTCTGTGATGTCACAGTCCACTGCTCAGTGACATCAGCCTTCACTCACCAGTGACAGCAAATCAGGCATTTCACCAAGATAAGCAGTGAGGGCAGTAAGGTCACAACCCATTGCTAAGGGATGTCACAGTCCACAGGCTGGCAACATCAGCCTCCTCCACCCGGTGTTGTCACCGCAGGCCTTCCATCCCTGTACATAGATGGTGCTGGAGGAAAAAAAAGAAATATAATTTCTTGTTTCCAACTTTACATTCCCATGTTGCTCTCCCTTGGTCACCTGCATCATATGTCTGTGGCCATGTGTCTCATCATGCTTTTAAAGTTCTCTCTAGGATACAGTGACGGGGCACAAAGGGATAATTCAAAGCTGTGCCAGGAGAGGTTGTAATTGAAATTGGCCAAATAGAAACTTTCTAACAGAGTTTTGAGTATTAGAAAGCAGGCATTCTTTATTACACCATGCTGGTCACTCAGAGGATCTTCCTCTGAGTGCCCTGAGTGTCAGGTGAACAGAGCTTTTATCATACACACTGATTACCCATTCATTAGCTATCCCTGCTTACTTGATGTATATCTATTACTTTATTTTACAAATTTCCACCCCTTATTGGGAGTCCTCATATGATTCTTTGGGGTCTGTCTTCAATGTCCGGTGTCCTTTTTAGGTGGCTGTTCCTTACCCCCCGCTTTGGAGTAAGCACAGTATCATTTCTTGCACAATAACTTCCGCTTTGTCAGCCTTGCAGAACTGAGCTGGCATCCTGCTTGTGTTTTGCATGACTTCTGTCTGCCTAAGTTACATCCTTCATCCACTTCTTCAAGGCTGTGCTGCTCTGTTCTGTGGTTGTTACCAAGTGCCCCCTTTTCTTGAGACAAAGTTCCTTATGGGAGCTAGTTTCTTAATACCTATCATTTCATTTTACAGCATAAGGCATTACAACAGCTATAGACTGATGTTTTAACCAAGTCCAGCTGGGTAACCTTGAAGTGAGTTTGGTCCAGGTTTCTTCAAATCCCAAGCAGATGTTGTCTTGAGCTAAGGGGCTTTGGCTCTTTTGATTCTGGAACAATGTATCCAAGATTTTATTCTGTCTGTTTCAATGCAGTAAAATTGTCAACAGAGCTTGCAAAGGTCCTGCTTTGGCTGCAGCAGAGCAGTTTCCTCGGTCTTTCAAGTACACCCGAGCTCTTGGTTGGAACGTGTTCACTGGTATGTCCAATCCTCTTGGTCTGGAGATGGCCGCTGCTTGCTGTAAATCCTGAAAAGTTTTGCAAAGAGAAATGAGGTAATTATTCAAATCAACCTCTCTTTATATGTGTGTGTTTCCTGAAATGTGTGGTACTTGGTAGGGTCAACCATACAGCAGCTTATAGGGCAGATTTTACTGGTGCCCCATGGCTGAATTCTAATTCAAAGCAGAGCAACAGGTAAGGCTTGGACCCATGTCAAGGAGGTTTCCTAACATATTTTACCCAAGTTCAATTTGATTGCATAATTCATTCTCTCTACTTTGCCACTAGCTTGGGGCCTATAAGGAGTATGAAGATCCCAAGCTATTCCCAAGGCTTTCCTAACCTCTTGTAGCCCTTCTGCAATAAAGTGGGAGCCTCTGTCTGATGGCATTCCCAAAGGTACCCCAAATCTAGGTATTATTTGATTCAACAGTATTTTAGCCACTTCCCTAGACTGGTTGGTATGACAAGGGAAGTCTTCCGGCCACCCGGAAAAGGTACCCACCAGAACCAGGAGGGATTTCTACCCCCACTTTCTGGGAAATTCAGTAAAACCCATCTGCCACTATTCCCTTGGAACACCTCCAGGTTCTATGGCTCTTAGCACTACATTGTGAACTGTGTTAGGGTTGTCTCTTTTACAAACTAGATGTTTTTGGAGTCTTGATTGTACAATCTGAGCCATTTCAGACCCAATTATAGATTTTCGCAAATGTTTCAAAAGTTTTTCAGTACTCCAGTGAGTGGCTTTGTGTTTGCAATCCACTTTTTCATGCAAGAGTGATTCTGGGACTACTCTGTGCCCAGCTGGGAGAACTGCCTGGCCTTGTAGATCAAATCTTGCTTCTACAGTTTCAATTAATTGACAGTCCCTGGCATTATACTCTGTTTTTCCTACTGGGAGAGGTATCTCTGGCAAGGGTATTAAAGATAAATCTTTGGTTTCTGACATGTCTTTTTTGTAGCCTCGTTGGCTAAATGTTTCCCCAATTCCAGTTTGGTCTTATCCACTTGCTGTGCTCTTATCCAGTTTGCTCTTATCCACATGCGCTCTGCAACGTCTGATGGCAACTTCCTCTGTTTTCTGGATACTTTCAAGTATACCCAAGATTTGTTTTCCATTTTTGATCAATGTGCCTTGAGATGTCAGAAGGTCCCTTTCCTTCCAGAAATCCCAGAAATGTGCACATACCACTGCAAAGGTGTATTATGAATCAGTTCAGACGTTAACTCCTTTTCCTCTACTCAATTGCAAAGCTGGATTGACTGAAATGAGTTCAACTTTCTGGGCTGAAACATCAGAGGGGAGTGCCCCCGACTGGATTACCTCGGGTTGTGGAGTCACTGTGCATCCAGATGTTTGGATAGGAAGGCCAAGGGCATGGTCCTGGAGAGACCAGCTGCTCTTGCTGCCCGCTCTGCCTTTGGCATTTGCTATGCTGCAGGTGTGGCAGCTGCAGCAGGACTTCCTGCGGGACCAGCTACCACGGCTGAGGCGGCCCTGGGACCCCAGGGGCCCATGGCTGTGCCTGCCAGCACTGGGGTGTCACCCACGGTGGGGCACAAGGGGATGGGAAAAGGCATTAGAAGGGAGAGAAACCAGAGTCTGGGGACTATGTGAGGAAAATAACAATTTATTTCCTTTTCCTTGCATAAGGAGTTGCAAGAGCCCTGCTAGAGCTGCTGGTGGATTGGCCTCTTGCTGGGGCCCCTCCTCGTATTGGGACACCAGGTCCACCTGGGCAAGTGGCCCCTGCTCCAGGCAGGAGCAGAGGTGCTGTGCCTTCTGCCCTGGGCAGAGGGACCTGCCACTGTCAGCAGCTCTTTCCCCAGGTCATCCTGGTGCTGGTCCTGCCCTGCAGGGATGGGCACAGGTGGGGAGCGGCTGTGACACCCAGGGCAGGGGCTTTAACATTGACTGCTCTCAGTGACGTGTCTGGAAATGACAGTTCTGCCAACCCAGGCTGTCGGTGTTTCTGTGTTTGTATTAATAAGAAGGGGAGAGTGTGGGTTTGTGGTTTAATGGAGAGCATTCATGTCTGAATGAAATTGATTTCAGTTCTTTCTTTCATTTTTGTCTGTGAAAAGTCTGAAAATCAAGGACATCTTTTTGGAATCTGCTGTCTGTGACCTTGATACTAGCCGAGTGACCCTTCAGAACCTTGAACTGACTAAGCAAATGCAGGAACTCTTTTAGCTTTTTTTACAGGGAGGGAAAAACCAAAGCCAAACCTGTTTTCTGAATCCTCGGAAAATCTGACTTATCCAAGAAAGTATATTTTGGACTGTACAGATTTTCTGTTCATCATTCATTCAGATGCCTGTGAAACCAGACCAATAATGCTCTCTTTAATGATTTAACACAGCTGATTGACATCAAACCGCTTGAAATGTTGGCCTCAACTTTCAATGATATTTTGAATATGAGAATTTCCATTTCAGGGAGGAACAGAACGGATTTGCATGGTTCCATTATGTTTTTTTTTTTCAACACACAGATTCTCTCATTTCCCCTTCTTTAGCCTTAAGCATTGAAGTCGACCATCTGCTTTGGAAATGCAGCTCAAATGTAACTCTTTCTGCTATTTTGCTTAACTTTTTTTTAGGGCTGAAAATATTCAGTTGTAATTTGCTTTATAGAATTCTTTGTCACTGTGGGACTGGAAAAAGATCACAGGAATTTCTCCCATCACAGATTTCAAAATATTTTAAAATGTTATTATAAAGACTATTTGGCAATATTTAATTTTTGCTTTCTGTGTAACTTTATTAAATCTTTACTTTAAAACTAGTCTTACCTAGCAGGCTTTCAGTTCAATTCCAGAAGTTGCTTTTCAGCAGGCTGATTTTCCTGTAGGACTAGACAAGGAAAGGAACTGAGGAAATTGGGTTTTCCACATTGTTGCGGCGTGGGAATGGTATTCCCTAGTCTAGTGCTCACACTGATGCACCTCAGACCATGTGCCACTCACTGACTTCCCCACCACTTTCCCTGTGGCAGGATGGAGAGAAGAGCACAAATAGGTAAAGATCAGGGGTTGAGATAAGAACACTTTACTGGAAACAGCAGTGAAAAAAGAACACAAACGGTAATAACAACACTAAAAGGAGAGTGCACAAGAGGTGAACGAGTCCCACATGATCGTCCACCACACTTGGCAAACCCCATGACTTACAGCACACCGGTGGAGGAAGAACAAACCCCTTCCATTTCCCCCTGCCACGTGGCAGGTGCTATCCGATTACCCCAAGGCCCTGGCCGTGCTCCTCCTGGCTGCTGCAAAGATTTCCCTCCGGGTCGGATCCAGGACACAGTGTCTGCCCCACGGCTCCTGGCTCTTGCTCTGGGTGAGAGACCCCCATGGCATCTGCCCCAGCAAAAGGGACTTCAGGACAACCTCTCACTTATTGATATTCCCCCCTCTGCCCCCGCCCCAGCTCTCTTTTTGCCTGCAGAACGCTTTGACCAGAAGTAGCACTGAAGTACAGTTCTGCACATACTGAACCGGCAGGAAGGTGACCCACATGTGGCTCTAGGCACATGTGCACCAAGGACAAAGAAAGTTTTTGAGGGGCTGGGTCTCAAGGCATTCACTCATGCAATACGAGCACTGTTTCTGAGAGGCACGGCCAACAGTGGAGCAGTGAAGCGTGGAGAACGGGGGGATCTCCTGAGCCAGGGAAGCCCTGGGGGAGCAGAGAGACGCGGACACCGGGCAGACACCAAGCGACGCCGGCTGCTGGCGCGCAGGCACCGCGGGCTCACGCACGCTTCGGTGTGAGCTTGCTATGCTTTACTGGCAGAGCCAGCCCTGTGTCGTGGCTGGCGCTCTCCGGGCTCTGGCTGAATGGAGTCGAGCCCCGAGCTCGGCTCAGCGGTAGCGGCGGCGGCGGCCTCGGCTGCGGTGCCGGCGATGTCCGCGGCGGCGGAACACGGCCCGGCGCCTCCTCCGCACGCCCCGGCGCCGGGAGCGCCTGCGGCTCCGGCTCCGGCTCCGGCTCCGGCTCCATCTCCGGCTCCGGCGCCCTCTCCGACCGTGGCAGGGCATGATGGTTTTGGACGAGTGCGGCGTGTGTGTCTGCCCTGCCTTTTTATACAGGTGCCGGTGTGGAGCGCATGGTGACAGAGCCAACACCAGCGGTGAGGTCACAACGGAGTATGCAGTACATTTGCATTCTATTTCTCAGAAATCATTAAATATGCATAAATTGCTCGAGTCTGCACAGGTAGTCTCTGAGGGTCTCGTTGGGGATCTTTAGAGACCCTGGGTGTTCGCTGAGCTTTTGGACTTCGGTTGACCTTTCATTGTGGTCTTCCATACAGTAGTCATTTTCATCTTGGTTATCTGAGCTGCAGAATGTGTTCTTGAACAAACTGCGTTGCTCTGGCTTGGCTTGGGACATAGATAGTTTCGGAGCTTTCAGTGTTCCACTACCCACCACTTCCTCCTAAGCTGTTTGCAGCAATCTCCCACATAGATACTTTCAAGATTTGTCTTGGAAGTCTCACTTCTAAAATTAATTTTCTTTTCTATGATAATAATGTTTGTTATTTCAAATATTTGCAAAACATCTCATGAAAGCTGAAATACAATGAATTATCACACAGAAAAAAAAAATGCAAACAGCAACAATTCCAACACAACACAGGTTCTAAATAATTCTTAAAGCCTTTAAAGGTCTGGTAGCTGTGAGGGAAGCCAGTCCCACCAAGAGTGGGGACATTTAGTCTTCTCCCATTCTTACATTCCTTTTTTTGATTGATGATATTCCAAATTGCTGGATATCAAATCGGTCAGCATTCTTGTAACAAATACAGCAATTTGTAGCTTTTACACAGGGTTCAAGGCAGTAGCTGTTTCTAGCACCACGTCTTTTGTTCCAGGAGTACCTCTGTTTCTTTCAGATTCTGCTCAGGGATAACCAGTCACCTCCTTTTTGCTCTACACCAGGCATAACCGTGTGCAGCACATAAACTGTCACTTCTTTCCCATTTATTTTCAAGTATATTCTATCAATCGGGACCATGGTAGCTCCTGCTCTGAGGTGCATTGGCCATCCCTCAAGTACATAGTTTAGTTGCTTTTTGAGAAATACACTTAAAATACCACAGGGATCCTTCCTTCGTTCCCAGTCTTCGAGCTAAATATGGAGTTACTGTCCAAGGCAAAGGCACTCATGTATGAACAGTGCAAAGGGTTCCATCAAATCTGGAAACTCCAGAGCAGGGGTTGTCATCAATAACCTTTAAAAGATATGGATAGGCTGTTGGACATTCCAGAGTCCAGTGTAACACCTCCTTGGATTCCTTTCATGGTTCATACCAAGGCTTTTCCAATAGTCCATAAGCGGGGATCCATAATCAACACAATCCAGTGATTCCCAAAAAGGGACAGAGTTCTTTTACAGATCTGGGCTCTGGTGTTTGACAAATTGCTTCCTCCCTTTCCGCCACCAAACTACACTGTCCTTGTGAGTGTGGCAGCCAGGAGATCAGACATGGGCAAATATGGAAAATGGTCTTGAAAACAAATACAAGATGCCATTGAAAATGAGCTTTGCAAGGTCATCTTCAACCCATTTTCAATGACACGTTTCATTACCTCTCCCTGTAATGACTGGAGCACATGTATTTTTGGTGCAAGCTGACTGAAATCAGGATTAAGCTTGGGTATGGGGAACAGGACAATAAAACCATCATAAACTGAGTATAAAATGTTTTTCTACGTGTGTCAGGAACTTCAATGGCCCCCTGCAGTCAGCACAACTGTCAGCCTGTAATTGTGTTCAGGGCCAGCGCTGGCCTTTCCATGTCAGCTCCTCCTGCAGAGCACCTGCGGCCCTGGGCATGCTGCTGGCTTGTTTCCTTTGAGGAGCCTGGGATGAGGAAAGGTCGGGGGTTGTGTCAAAGAGATGATATTTGAGTGACCATGTATGTGCTGGAAGCCTCACAGACTGACGGGCCCACAACAGGATCGCCCAGTGCTGCACCTTGCTGCCCTGCTTAGAGGTGTTAAGCTGCTCCTTTGCCTCAGAGAGAGCCAAGTGCAGCACTTTAGTGCAGAAACACTTCACTAACCCTGGTTTGCACAGTAGATGCAGCCACTGGGGTTGGTGGAGTGCCCCTTTCTGCACTTGGAAATGAGCACAGTCAGTCATGGCACAGGGCAGGGCATTCCCTACCTGTGCCCATTGTGAAATCCCTCTGCCCGGACTGCGTCACATCCCGCTCCTCAGTGACATCCCGGCCGGCCAGGCACATGGAACTCCCTGTTTCCGAGGACGCGTGGCCATTGTCACCGGCACGGGGCAGGACTGCTCAGACCCTTCGGCGGCTGCAGCCAGAGCGGAGGTGTCAGAGCGACTGCGAGTGTTGTTCCACCTTGGTTGGTTCCAGCACCCGTTGTTCAAGAGGCCGATCCACCCACTGAGTGGAGGTAATTATTTACAGTTCTGTGCAGAAAGGGGGGCTCAGGGACAAATTCACAGAGGCAGCAGCACAAGAACCCAGAGTGTTTGAGTATTTCTATATTTGGGCAAAGAAGGGAATTAGTGTTCATTGACTGCAAGTTGCCTGGTTCTCTTCATAACGAGTATTCTGTCTGCTGTTGGGTAATGATCCTCTCACTTCTCATGCTCAACAGTCTGCATGCTCAGTCTCCCCCTTCTTCTTAGTGAGTGGTTTCTTGAGTGGGTGGCCATGGTCTGCCCCTGCTGCAATGGCCTTTTACTGTGCCAAAGCTGATTCAGCACAGGTGCTGTGTTGGCTTTATCAGTTTGT
>JAYDZK010000128.1:11275632-11288638 GCA_034509185.1 Euphonia xanthogaster | reverse complement strand
GGCCCACCAGGCCAGGCTGCTTTGTGCTCTCTGGCAGACAGCAAGCGCTGTGCAATGCAGCTCTGAGCTGCTGGCAGAGAGGGAATCGGGGATGTGCCTGAGGGTTTTGCTTGAGGAGTCAATTGATTTGGAAGGGAGCAGAATAATTCCAGTGGGCAATCTGTGTTTTCTTCATTAATTTCTGAAAGAAAATCACAATGTGTTGCACACAGGTAGGGGTTTTAGAAAAGGAAGGCCTTCTAAAATCAGGCCTTGCTCTGCTAACTTCCCAGCTGGCCTGTTACGTCTTCTACTTGCAGCCAGCTAACTTCCCATGGGAAAAGTCCTAAGAATGAGTGCAGTTAGCACAACAAACTACTGTGCTAAGGAAGCTGTTTGCATCTGTAATAAACATGAGCGTCCACGAAAGAAAAATGTCATCACCTTAGTGCGAGTGAGTCTTAGAAAGAGAGTCTTAGCATGTACACACCAAAACACCTTCTAAGCAATGAATTCTGTGGCAAGAAAACTACCAGCCAGTTGGAGTTGAAGACGAGGTCTGTGAAAACAGTATAAAAATGAGTTCTGTGAATAAAGAAATTGCTTTCTCTGCATGAAGAAACTGAGTCCCAGCTGCTTTATTGACACAGCAATGTGGCTTCACTCAGCAAGAGCACTTGCAGGGTGTATTGATGAAACACTTCTGTTTGATTCCCAGAATAGGAAGGAGAGGCGTTAAGTGTAATAAATAGGGTTTAGTCTTGTGAATTCCTTTAGCTTTAACAGGCAATGCTGAACCCTGTATTCCCCCACTGCAGTGCCTAATGTGTGCAAGTGGATATCTTGACCTTGAGCATAAGGAGAGTGGTCCTGCTAAGAAGGGAGCTGGAATGCATTCAAAGGCAAGAAAGTGTTTATAGGAGGCTCTTGACCACCAAAGGAGAATTTGAGCAATGGGATGTTTCCCAAAGAACTGTGTCAGGAACCGGAGTTGTGTCCGAGGCCCTGCCATATTTGATCCATGTTTGAGCAGGTTGACAAGACAATGAAGAAAAGTGTATTGTTTAACAGGTGGGAACTTGCCCCTTGAAAGAGAAACAATGTATTGATCCATCAGTGGGCAGTCAAGCTTTGAAAGGGGAACAGTGCAAAATGGAGCCCTTGGTGGCAGGGAGTCATGGAGTCATCATGGCCTCATCTCACAGCCAGCCATGTGTCAGCTGATGCTGTAACTGGGAAAACTCCACTCCTGAGCAGGAGCTAGAAGCCTGGTTCTGGGGTGGAGGGGTGAGAAGGATGAGATGCACACAGTTTGGAGCCAGGGGATGTCCTGGAAGTGCACTGCCTACCTGCCCCTGCCACCGCCACTGAGCACCATGCTCCATCTCCTTCTCCTGCTCAGCAGATTGTTGGGAATCCAGGGCTTGGTTGTCAGGACCCAGGACATCCCTCTGGCTGTCCTGAGCAGCCAAGACCACTGCCAGTGGTCTCAGAGACTCGGGCATGGAGCCCAGAAATGCCTGTGGTTGTGATTATGACCCGTGGAGCAAGTTACCAACCTTAGATGAAGATCTGCAAGCCACGGGAAATTAAGTAGAATGATAGTGAATTTATCACGGGGTGAAAAAGTCGATTTTGGGGTTTCTAGAATGGGGGTTCAGGGGGCGAGATGGAGGGATCTGGGCGTGTCCTGCCTTTCTCCTTCTTCTTCTTGGCCTCCATCTTCTGCTGTGATGTTGGCATATTTAGATTGGTTTAGAGTAGAAGCTCACTGTCTAACATAGGTGATAGGCATTGGAAAGTAATTGCAAACATTGTATACGTAGTTTTTAGTATAAAGACACAACACCGCCCCGGGGGCAGGCAGAATGCCTCTGACTGTCTTGCTGAGCGGACCTCGGCAGGACAGGAGAGATAATTTTATAGGTAAGATCCAATAAACAACCTTGAGACCGAGAAATGAAGAGCCCTGAGTCCTTCTTCAAGCGCCAGGCTGGGAAAAGGGACTTTCCAACTTTTCTCAGGATCACTCTGACAAGCTAGAGACCCCAAGAGTTGGTATGTATTATTTGCTACTGCAAAGAATGGAATGAATTTGCTTTGCAAGCCCAGTTGTGTCTTAGGTTCTATTGTGCATGGGTCTCCTCCTGAACCTGTGGCAACGACCACCAGGGACCTAGAGGGCACTCCTACTCTGATGTCAATAAATTCTGGGAAGTGATTGAAATATGTCAATAAATTTGGCGTAATGTTTAGCCTGTGTGTTTCAGCAAAGTATTGAATATGTCTTAGTTCCATAGATACAAACTAGTAGGTGTAATTGCTGGGTGTGCAGGGCTTAGGGAAGTGATTCCCTATGCTCCCAGCGCTGAAATCAAGTCATGCCTCCTTTCTAACCCTGAGCTGCCAGCAGGCATCCGGCCCTGCTTGGTAACTTTCATTTTGGCAACTTCTGGTAGCAGGTAAGAAAGGAGGTTTCAAAATGAAACCTTTTCCAGCTGTTTCCCTCTGGTTGATCTTTTTAGGCACCAAAGCCTGTGCCACGGTTGGCCTTGGTGTGTGCAGAGCAATGCAGCCCCCACAAAGCCCTTGGTTTCCCCACAAGTTGCCAGTTGGACTCCTTCCAAAGGGCAAGAAAGGCAGAGACATACATCCCCAGGTGTCGGGGGCATGTCCAATAAATGTGCAAATATGTGGGAAGATTTGTTAGGAATGATTTCAGCTGTTCTGCCAACAGTGCCTTCTCTTCTGGTTCTGTGCGCTCTAGGTGAGTAATGTAATAGTTGGCTCTCACAATTAAGAGATAGATGTTATGTGGATGTTCAAATGTAAAGTGATGTTATTGGAATATGTCCTCCCATAGTCCTCTTTCTTATTCCCCTTGTAGTAGCCTTGGTAGTCAGGGCTTTTGGGGAGGGCTGGCTTGTGACCAGGAGGCGTGGCGTAACAACACCTGACCTCCAATCAAGATGTAAGAAAGTAATCTCCTGCAATGGACAGCAGAGAAAGATTTGACTGATAAAACATTGGGAGCGGCTAAGGGTATGAAAGGCAGAGCATCCCTTTTGTAGATGAGCACGTGGCTGCTAGTCATGGAGACTCCCGGTGCTGCAATCTTTCCTTATTCAGTCCTTCCTTAAGGTTTAAGAAACCTTTAAAAAGTTAAAAATGAGGCTCGTTTCTCAGACGTGCAATGCTGTGGGCCATTTTCTTGGTGTGGTTTCCTTTGCTTGTGTCCTATCTGAGTGCTCAGTTGGGGTACAGGCTTTAGGTGCTTGGGGCACTCTTGGAGTTACTCTTGGATCCCTTGAACAACAGGCTTTGGACCACCAGGGGAATTTGTGCTGCTTTGTGACGGAGGAGAACTTCCCAGGCTATTTTCTGTTTGCTGTAGGGAAGGTTGGTTATTGTTTGGCATAAATTCACAGACCAGCATAGAACATTTCCTTTGTGATGTCAGGGCATGGTTGCCACGTTGTCATAGTGACATCAGAAGGTTGTCCTGGTGCACGGAAGGCCTGAGTGTCAGAGCAGCCCTAGAGCTTGCTCAGAGCAGGAGCATCCTCCTGCTTGAGGCATTTGTCAGTGCGCAGCCGCACACGGACAGGAGCCTTGTGTTTCCTGCCATTGGAGTAAAGTCTGCAAACTTGCACAGCAGTGTTACAATGATTCCGCATCTCGCTGCTGCAGTTTGCACTATTTATGGCACTTTTTATTCCGTATATTACATTACTAACCTGGCAAGTAAGTAGAGGTTTCCCTTCTACTTAGGTTAGGGTGTAACTTAACCTGGCTTTTGTATGTCTTCCTGTTCTTTCTTAGTGACTGAGTTTCTGATTATGAAACAGAAAGAGCTTTAGGATGCCACTGGTTTGGTGAAGCTCCTGTAAGCACATTCAGCTATAAGGAAGGTGTCTGTAGCCACAGGGGCAGCATTTGCAAGGGAACCTGCAGGGGTTCTGGTCCCTCCACAGGATTCTCTGAGGCAGCAGAGTCTGTAATTTCCTCAGTTTGCTGGATCAAGCAGGACAACTTCCAAAATGCAGACTGGGAGGCCTTCTCAGAAGGCCTTCTAAAGACTTGGTAGTTCTCCCCAGAACTGAGGGAAAGCTTCTTTTATTGTAAATTTTGTAATGAAAGGATTTGACTGTCTATTTTAACCCTTGACTGAGTGCTAAAGTAGTGATTCCCTTTGCAGTGAAGTGCAAACTCCAAAGCCTTGCTTCTGAACCCCAGAGCTGTGCTGTTTCACAATAGAAGTGCCACAGCTGTGGGGAATTTTGGGAAGCTTTTCTGGGCAACTGTTTTCAGCAACTTTATGGGAATTAGTGTATGCAACTTTTTTTTTTTTTTTTAAAGTACCTGAAAGCCAAGAGAACAAAAGCTGCTTTATCTGTTGGACAGAACAGAAGCATTGAGTGTTAAAGAACAATTTGCATTTTCTTGATCATGTTTGTATTCATTTACTGGCTAAATAGGCCGAAGTGTAGGCACAACCAAGAATATTGTCCTGATCTCTTGCTGGCTGTGTGAAAGAGCTATGTCTCCTGGAGGGACGTTGAAAAAGGAAAATACTCTCTGTTTGGGTTGACTTCTCTTCTGTCAGATTCACCAGCCCAGGCAGTTTTCTCACAGCATCTTGTTCATTTCCCTTACCCACTACAGATCACATGATCCGTGTATTCAGAGGCGCTGATCCTGAGGTGAGTGAAAAAGGAACATTTCATGTCCCTAATGTTTAAGAATTGTGGAGCAAGCTGAGAGCTTGGCCTGTGTCAGTAGAGTGTCGAGGGCCAGCTGGGTAGGCTGAAAGAAAATCCATTTCCATGGCTGCAGCAGCAATAACAAAGGCATCGCTGGCTATTTCCTAATTTTCCATTTCAGAGCTTTCAAGAAATGAAAAGCTCAGTTTTGCAGAGAGAATGTTGCTTCTTGATAGTAGCCAGGGCGGAATATCTAATTCAGAACTATTAGCAATTCTGTTGAATTAGCCCATTTTGATTTAGTCACAGTGACTTAGAATCCCATTGTTATCAAAGTTTCTGATTTGTCCTTAGTACAGCTGGTTGTAGAAATAGAGCTGAATAGTCAAAAGTGCTGAATAGAAATAAGGTTATAAATTATAGGTAAGTCTCTGTCCCTCACACTGCTGTCTCTCCACAGATCACGGAATCAACAGCAGTCTCTCCTCTGGCTCCCTCTGCTCATGGAGAGGAGGCCGAAGAGGAGGCAAATGAGAAATATGACCACAAGCCTCCAGCTGTGGTCACACCACAGCCTGAACATTCTGAGCCAGTAAGTGCCAGTTGTGGGTGGTGCTGTCTTTAGTGCAAGGCAGAGCTGCAAGTTTCTGACCAGCCAGCACTTGGCTGTTGCTGGCTGAGGATGCTGAGTGCTGGAGTCCTGCTAGGACCTAGCGATTGCCCCCAGCCTGTGACAGCTGGAAAATGAGCTTTGATCTGTCATGTTTAGGCTCCAGCTTCCTGGCATTTTGATAGGGGCCAGCCTGAAGCATGAAGGCTCCCTGTTCCAAGAGCAGGGACCATGTCAAAGACACTGTGCTCAGCCTTGTCAGATACACACGGAACACTGTGGTGTGGAGAGACCTGTCCCCCTCCACAGACTGGCCAAGTAGCTGCAGGCACAAAAAAATGTTGATCTGACAACACAAGTTATTTGTGGTGCTTTGTCCCCACTTCTTGGGTGTGTTTACTTGGGAGTATTTCAGAGACACACTGGGGATGTAGAGTTGCTGCTTGAAGTCAGGGATTTTGGTGCCTTTGTTGCCAGGTTGCTCTTTTGCCTCTTCAGGCAGAGCAGGCAGTAGCAGAGCAGATAGGTGCTCTGAGTCTGCCTGTATTTTGGTCTTCGATAAACTGCAAGGAGATGACTGTGTTGTCCATGAAGCTGTGGGGGGCCATTCTTGTCTAGTGTGGTAAAAGAAACAAAGTGCATAGTTCTGAACCCTTCTTCTGAGGCAAAACCCAGACGCTGCATGTGTCTGTTGATACTTTCTATTCTGTAATCTGCTTTGAAAATTGCATTTGAAAACTGTCTTGGAGCCTAGAGAGAGAGCAAAGCTGCAAATCCTTGACTGGTGTCTAGTAATACTAAAACAAGGATGTACATGTTGAAGTGGTCCATGCTGTATCTGAAGTCAAATGGGCACCTTTGTGGCTGGGGAGCTGCGTGGGCAAAAAGCACGCGGGGCTGGCGGTCCTGAGCAGCTGAAGATGAGGCAGCGTGTGGCCAGGTGGCCAAGAAGGCCAAGGGCATGGTGGCCTGTGTCAGCAGCAGTGGGGCAGCAGGAGCAGGGCAGTGAGCCTCGCCCTGTGCTGGGCAGCGCTGCGGCCACAGCCGGAGTGCTGTGTGCAGCTGTGGGCCCCTGGGAAGCAGAAAGTGATGGAGGGGCTGCAGCGTGTGCAGACAAGGCCACGGGAGCTGGGCAAGGGGGTGGAGCACAAGGCCAGTGAGGAGATGCTGAGGGAGCTCTAGCCTGGACAATGGGAGGCTCTGAAAGGGACCTTCAGGCAGACTTCCATAGATCCATAGATCCAGTGCTCAGCACAAGGGCTGCTTCCCCGCCAAACATCCCCTGACTGCATCCAAGTGCTTTAGACACTGGAGTAGGTAACACTTTCATATTTTTGTTTGTTTATTTGTTTGTTTGTTTGCTAGAAGGAGAAGCCTTGTGTAATTTTTCCTTCTCCAGGTAGCAAAGGAGCTTTTTCTCAATCTTTCCTGCCCTTTTCCAGCACTGGCAGAGATTCTGCTAGAATTTTAGCTTGAAAGGAGGCAGTAGTTTTGCACAAGAACACATAGTTTGGGGCAAGGAGGTTGGTTCAGAAGGAGCTGTTCTGGTGCCAGGCCAGACAGTAGGGCTTGCACATCACTTTCAGGTTAACAGCTCCCGTGTCTTTTGCAGCCCAGGGAATCAGTATGTGTTGTGTTTGGGAATTGAGCAGGAAATCAAGGCCCTTGCATTCCAGCTGGTCCTCAGAGATCAGAGGAGCAGGGAGGGGCTGGGCTGCATTGCTGATTACAGATACTTTAGCACCATCAGTGTGGTCGAGTCCAGGAGGAGAGCTTGCCCCAGCACAGATGCACAAAGAGTGCAGTAGCCAGTGCAATGCCCTGGGTCTGATTGCATTCCATAAAGACCTACAGGCTCCAGATTCCCCAAGAGTGTGGTTTATTGAAGCAACAGGAGATCAAGTTCAGGACTGCTGCTGATCAGGGCAAAGCCTATCGACTGTTGATGTGTGTAGTGACAGAAAGTACAGTATTGATTCAGGGCAACTCCCATGCAGCAAATAATGTGCTTTGACTCTATGATTTAGAAGGTTAAACAAATGCTCTATTAAGCTATGTTATATTACACTAATACTATATTAAAACTGTACTAAAGGGATACTATACTAAAAAGATAGTAAAGAAAAACTCATGACTGTCTCCAGACAGTCACGGCACAGCTTTTATCTAATTAGCTAATCGATCTAAAGAACTATCACTAAAATCCAATTAACAAATCACTTTCAGTGAACAATCTCTATAACATATTCTTACATGTACGAAACAACAAGAACAGCAAGTAGAGATAAGAATTGTTTTCTCTTCTTCTCTTAAGTTTCTCACTACCTTCCCTAAAAAAAATCCCAGGCGAGAGAATGATATCTCTCTCTGTTCAAAGAATGTAAATACCACAGTACAGTAAAGAGAGATTATAAAAGTGAGATCTGTCTATCTATCTATCTATTTGAATCTTCCTGCCTCTACTCCAAAGCAGCTGAAGATGCAAAGCTCACCTAAAGGCATCCCTTCAGGAGAAGAGGAGAGACAAGTTCCATTGACTGATCCTGAGCAGGCAGAGATGTTTCCCCCTTCAGAGCTGTTTTTTTTCCCCTCATGTTTTCCTCCTCCAGCCTTTTCTGACTTGAAGCCTCCTTTTTATCCTTTAAATTTTTGCATGTCCTAAGGAGGTGGAACTATCTCATGCTGTAGGTGGTGTTTGATGACTTTGCTCATACATGCATTACGTGACACATGGTTTCCTTCACTGGCCTCCCCAGGGCTGTGTAAGTGCATTCATTAGTGGGGCCTTAGGAGAGTCTCTGTTACTGCTGGTCAGAATTCTCAGTTGACAAAAGAGGGAGAAGAAGCACTTTGGTCCTCCTCCATATACTGAGGTGGCCATAGAGGCTCTCTGAGCTCCATCAGAAGATCACTGCATGCATCCTTATCTCCTGAATGACCAGGGTTTCTAACAAGAGTGTAGATGTCAGGAAGGCAGGAATGCAGGTGCAGGCCTGAAGTGAGCTTGAACTCCAGAAGTGTCTCTCACAAGGAGTCAGCTCACACAGGAAACCACCTGCAGAGCCAGGATGGAGCTGTGCGACAGGGTGTGGTGTCAGTCACTACTGAAAGACAAACAGGACGTGACAGAAGCAGAGGGAGGCCCTCACCAGACCCTTGAGAAATGCCACACCTTCCCTGTCAGCTGCCTGAGAGGCTGTTGGAGCTTCAGTCCCAGATGGCCCCTGATTGTAGGGCCAGGGTCACTTTGGAATCTGTGCCTCCCTGGCACGGGCAGAGAATGACCCAGCAGAGCAGCAGCACAGTGCTTTGGGAACGTGTGAGCCCATCAGTCCTTGAGTCTTGGCCCACAAATGTCATAGGGGAAATTGAAAACCATCTTATCTTGCTTTCTCTGCAGGTTCTTCTAGAGAAAGAGCAGGAGCAGTCTGCTTTATCAGAGATACCATGCCAGACTCAGGGAGAGCTGTTCCCAGCCGGAGAGCAGGAAGAGCAGCTCAGGCAGCAGGTGGAAGAGCCGCAGGAGAATGGCCAGGTAAGCCTGACTGGCCAGGTGACAGAAGGAAGGGCAGGAAGAGGGGCATAAAACAAAGCTCTTGGGGATGAAGAGGCCAGGAGTCCCACAGGCACTGGAAGCACAGAGCCTTGGAATCTGCAGAGAGCAGCACTGGGACAGGAGGGTTAAATTAGAAGCAGATGTGGGTAGGGAAGCAGAGAGAAGTGGCTGAATAAATGTGAATTTGAGGCTGCAAGAGGAAAAAGCTGAGCCTGATGGCAGCTCCCAGTCACTTGCTCTGCATTTGTGTGGACAGAACATCAAGGCAGAACCGCAAGCAGAGCTGCCCGAAGCTCCGAGTGACATCATGGCAGTGAAGAGAAAGAGCAAGGACGACAGGAGAAGAGTTGAAGATGAGAATCTCCATCGGCAGAGAGGCGATCAACAAAACCAGGTGAGTGAAGGAGTGGCAGCCACACCACTCACAAAGCATTCTCTCCCTTCTTGTTTACAGACTAACAAGGACCATGTGCAGGCAGAGCTGAAGGATTCAGAGGCTAGCAACAAGGCAAGAGAGAAGAGGCTGGAGGAAGTAATGAAAATTGTCAGAGAGAAACTTAATCGCCTCCCTCAGGCTCTAGAAGTGAGTGAAAGAGGGATGCAGTCAGTGCAGTCACCAAACTGGTGGTTTCTGCCCTTCTTGCCTTTCCAGTGCAGAGCAGCAGGGAGTGGGGTGATGTCTCTGTGTGCCATGCTGCTGTAGTGTGTATCACAGTCACTCTGAAGGACATTTCCTGGTGTGCTGAATCTCCACTGCTGTCCTGGATAGTGGAACTTGTCCTTTGGCCTTTTGGCCAGCACTCATCCAAATTGATTCCTGCTGGCCTGTTCCTGCTCTCCTTGTTTCTTGAGGTGTTTTTACAGGGGAACATGGTGACCCAGATGGACGATTGAAACAAGCTGTCTGTATCCCCTGTCAATCTGTCCTTTCCCTTTCCTCACATTCGATGACTCTTGGCTGACAGGGACAAGCTGTAGTCTCTGAATGCTTTGTTCTGTTTCATTTGAGGTGCAAGTGTTGACATCTCACCGGGCAGCCTGCGAAGACTTCCCGCGAATGTCTGGCAAGGAAGGTCCCCAAGTTTGGAGTGAGGCAGAGGAACAGTGCCCACCACAAGTGCTACAGGCCCAGCACATCATGGGCTCTGAACCTGCTGCCGCAGCAGCATTACCTCGAGGAAGCCCTTCTGTCAAACCTGGTAACTCGAGCTCAGGCAGTTCCTTCATCTCTCCAGAAGAGCAGACTGAGAAGGAGTACCTGGAGATGCTGGGTATGTCTGGTGTGTTTCTTGTCTGAGGGACAGTGTGTTGTGTGCTGGTGTCAGCATAGCTGTACCAAATGCTCCTCCTGAGTTTGGTGGCACAGGGCCATTTAGGACACCCCAGAGGAAGTGCTGTGCTCCGAGGCAGCAAGAGAGCGCTCTGGGTGTTCCTGCTGCCTCTGAGGGCACCTTGGACTGGCTTGGGTTTGCCTGAGCTTCCGTCTCTGCTAAAGGCTGAAGCGGGGATTGTTCTTGGATCAGCAGACGGCTGTGACCTAGCAAATGATCTAGGCAAGTCCTATGTGCTAGTGGCCAAACTGAACAGAATTTTCAGCTTCCTAAATTCTCCTTAGACTCCTGACTTCCAACCAGTCATCAGAGGAAAAAAACTTCACAGAAATGGACTGCTTTTGGACTTTTGTCTTTTTGGCTGGGGATTTTATTTTTTGGGGGGGCGGGGGGGAGGGGCTGGGGTTGTTTTTGTGTTGTTTATTTTTTTTGTGGTTTTTTGTTTGTTTTTCTGGTTTTTTTAATTGTGTTTTGGGGTTTTTTTTTTGTTGTTGGCTTGTGGGGTTTTTTGGTGGAGTTGGTTTTTCTCCATCCTGAAGGAGCCCTTCTGCCCCACTTCTTACTGATGTCATTTTTATGACTGTTACTGTTACTGCTACTACATCTGCTGTCTATTTTCATGACAATGCTATATTTTTGTCAATAAGAACTACTTTGAAAGAACATCAGGTTACAGGACAAATAGAGAGCAGGAGGTGTTTTTCATGTGCCCCCGAAGAAAAATCAGATACTTTTATAACAACCTTTATTTATTCTTCTAGTTTATGCTTATCAAGATGTGTCCAAGAGACACATCCAAGTGGCGTGATAAGATAATACTGTACTGCAGGAATTTCTCAGGAGAGAGCCTCCAGCCATGGCACTTTTTCATACCTGATTCCCACTCTTTCCCATGACTGTTAGAATCCTACCCATTGGCCCAAGCCCTGCTCAGATCAGTCTCTAGGAAAACACATCAAGTCCTTTGTGATTCTGCAGTACAACCCAATGAATCTGCTTCTTGCCTGTAAGAGCTGCCAAGTGCTGTGCTCTCAGAGAAGACCTGGTGGGGCTGAGACCAGAGCCCAGTGGATTCTGTCTACCATCACCTGTTGGGACAAAAAGGGCATTGATCTGCACCCCAGCGTGGCTGATCTCAAAGCCCATCCTGTTGTGTCCTGAATGGGGGCAGCAGCTTGTACGGGGCTCAGGCTGGCGGTGGCTTCTTCCCACTGCTTGTCAGTGCTCATGCTTGGCCTTTGCCAGCCTTGTTGTGCTAGCTGCCCTGTCCCTGAGGGCTGGTGAGACTGCAGAGGCTGGAGCCTTCCTTAGCTGGGAGAGGGGCACCTTTGAGCTCAGCCTGCTCATAAACAGGTGAGGGTCCTGATGCTGAAAGCCCCGTTGGGATTGGTTATAGCAAGAGCTGCTCTGGTTTCCAAACGGAAAGGAATTCTTTTGGCAAACTGCTGAAAGGTGGAGAAGATGTCCTTCTCTCCTGGAAATACATCTCCCTGTGCTTTGTTTCCTGTCAAGAGAACTCTTCAAAAGACTGTACAAAATCAGTCTCTGTGCCAGCCATCTGCACTGCAGGGCTGCCTGTCCTGTTGCTGGTGTGGCTGTTGTTACCCAGCTGACCACAAAGGGTTCAGAGCCCCAGACAGTGGGGCTGCCTTTTGTATCTCCTGGAAGCTGGGATCTCTGCTTTAAAGTCAGCATCTTGCATTTTGTTTCCCTCAGGGAGAATGGTGAAGAAGGAAAATCCCGTAATGAAATTCACTGAAAAGGAACATATTGGCAGTGGGTGAGTCCAACCGCAGTTACTCCTGCACAACATGGGCCAGGCGTATTTCTGGGGGAATGTCTATCCAGCGTGAAGTCAGGCCAGCTGCAAACATGTTCACACACTGGGGATAGATGGTCCCATCTCTCAGTGCTGCTCAGAATTTGTGAGTGTGTTCAGAAGGCATTGTCAGTGACATCTCTATGCTGCCGAGGTCTTGTCTGCATCAAGGAACAGGACCTGGAAGATCTCCTTGTCTCTCAAGTGTGGGACAGCTCTGTGTTAATTTCTTTAGCATTTTTGTATGTCTCAAAATCATACTGCCCCACTAAGGAAAAAAGAAGAAACTTGCTTGCCTGAAAGAGCAACCTACCCCCTATCAAAGCTGTGAGACAACAGTTCCCAGGAACATCTTTTTCCCCTGGTTTGCGGAAGGAAACACTCTATAGTCAGGATAGAAACCACACCATTTAGAAAGTGAAACCCAAGAGGAAAGAATAAACTCCATTTAGAAACTGAACCCCAGCGCTTCAGGAGCAGGCCCAGTGCCCATGCACTTGAGAAGAAAATGCATCATCGGCCTTCTGGCAGAGCCCTCCTGCATCCTGCAGGTTTTTGACATTCACAACGGAGATCTCCTGTGTTGGCTGGCTTTCACTCTAGGAGCTAAACAACTTCTCCTTTCTCTGCTTCTTTTTTGTTTCTAGGAGTTTTGGACATGTTTGTAGAGCACTTGACAATACCACAGGAGGAGAGGTAAATGTCAACAGCCCCTGCAGACTCTGCTCCTCTTGAGGGGCTTTCCCCTCTGCTGTGAGCTGTGGCTGGAGCTTTGGGTAGAGCTGTGCTGAAAAGGCACAAGAAGCACAGACTGGTGGCAGCCTGCAAAATACATCTGGGACAGACTTTGTCCTCCTCAGCTGCTGAAGGCAGGCATGGAGGGCAGCGGTTCCTTTCAGAGAAGGAGGCGCTCGCTCGCTCTCCATTGCTGAAACAAAGGTGGTGCCTTAGAGCACCTCCCTGCTCTTTGGGGCTACAGCTTCAGAGTCCTGAATTCTCATTTCTGGC
>JAYDZK010000128.1:11255923-11275532 GCA_034509185.1 Euphonia xanthogaster | reverse complement strand
ATACTGGCTTGGCAAGAGCCATTGGCTTGAGTTGCAAGGGACTTAAAGATCATCTTGTCCCAACACCCCTGCCATGGGTAGGGACACTTTCCACTAGACCAGGCTGGATAGAGCCCCAGCCTCACCTTGGACACCCAGATCTTCAAGTGAGCACCCACTGAGCCACAACAGCAGCACTGAGCACTGATGGAAGCTGCAGGCAGTGTCTCAAAAGCCAGAGTCTGTTCAGGCAGCAGTGGGAGAATTTGGGAGGAAGGGAGGAAGGGTTTGGTTTATGAAGCATTGAAGAAAGAGGGAAGAAAAAGGAAGGGAAGATCAGATAGGAGAGGATCACCAGTCTTGGGTCCAGCATTGATCCAGGATCCAGTTAGTTCCTCATCCAGGCTCTGTGGGGGTGCCTTTTTACAGGTAAGTATATGTAGGCTCCCTGCATTGTTTTGTTACCTGTCAGACTTTTCCAGTGGTTCTGAAAACAGGAGGCAACAAGGACACTATAAAGACTCATCCTGTCTTCACTGACACTGCTGTAAATCTGTGGGAACCTGCTCATCTTTTTCCTAAAAGCTTGTCTGGTGAGATTTTTGCTATCTTGTGGCAAGTGCAGAACTGCAAGAAATTTACTGTGGAAAGGGATGGATGGGTGGATAATTAGAAATCATGCAGAGGATTGGCACTAACTTTGCGGTAGATGGCGTCTTCTTTCCAGGGTTGTGACACGGTATTCAGCTATCATGGGTTACCTCAGATCATTTGTGCCCACTTCATTACAGTGGTATTAGGAGAAGCTCTGCTGGCAGAGAGCAAGTAACACAGTATTTGCTGTCGTTTAAGTCCACAGCATCCCTTAAGAAAACACTACAAAAACTGGTGTCAGTATGAAGACAGACATATCAGCCAGTCCAGGTCTGCTCCAGAAGCCTCAGGTTGAAGACAGAGAAGGCAAACACCTAAGGCAGCAACACTTCACCCAAGTACAGAGGGCAGTTTGAGATGGAAGGTTGAGTTCTGGTCAAAGCTTTATTTTAAAACGTTTGCAGTTATTCTTCCTCTCTGGGACAGTACTTTTGACTTTTCAGTAATGTGATGTCCTCACAGAATTTTTCTGCAAGTATTTTGCAATCAATGTTATTATGAAAATAGCTATTTCGAAAACATGTATCTTAATAAGTCTTGAAGCCATTCTTAGCCTGTATATGAGGCTGTCACATTTGGAAAGGAGGAGGAGGTTCAGGTCAAGTGGTGGGGAAAAACACCCAATCCTTCAGTATTGAGATCCATCCCTTTTCTCAGTTCTGCTCCATTCCCAGCCTCTTGTTCAAGGACAGCTGAAAACAATGGCTGAGGCCAACAAGAATACCACTCTATACATCTTCATCATGTGCAGGCTGCTGGTCAAGTCCTTTGTGTGTCAGGGAGGCAGATGTCATTGGAGGAAAGCCAGCCCTGATTGACTTTTGTGGCTGTCAGGGTGAAGACTGTTTTAGGGTTTTTAACGTAAAAGATTTTCCATGTGACCTGGAGATTCACCTGGGAACTCCAAGCTGAAAACATGAAATTCTCACTATTCGTTGCTCAAACGGATAAAGACTGGGGGGCTGGCTATAGGCTGTAAATGCAAATCAACAACTACCTACATTCCTTTATATGTTCAGCCATGCTCAAAAGAAAACAGCTGGACGAGCCTGGGTTAACAAGAGAAAACAGCTGGACAAGCCTGGGCCATGACACACAAATCCTTTTGAAGACCAAGGATACTCCAGTTAATATACAAAGACTTTCTAAAGACTGGGACATCTTTTTAATCGTTAACCTGATGAGTTCTGCTTTTTGCTACACCAAAATCTTCTCACCTGCAGCAGCAGAGGGGACCACCCCAAGCACGGGCACAGCCTCACTAGCAGCACTGCAAGCTGGGATGCTCAGATCTGTTTTGCACCACAGGTTATCCCAGCTGTGAGCAGGCATGGGACAGAAGAGAGGTGACAGGCTTCTCCTGAAGCCAGCAGCTGCCAGCTCCCATCTTATTCCTCTGCCAAGGACACTGTGCCCTGTCCCACTCCCAGGGGTCTCAAGCATCCTTCTCGTCCTCAAGGATGCTCCTGCTTTTTCCCCAGATATGAACTTGCAGACTTAGATCCAAGCTACGCAGAGCCTCATGAGCTAATGTAATAATTTGCCTAATAAGTATGTGGACACTACACATCCTGAATACAGTTTACAGGAAGAGTGAAATATGACCCAGAATAAGGATGTGCTTGTAAAATGTCTGTCTCAGCCCACACTCTCACCAGCAGCACTCTTGCATGCTCTGTCAACCAGCAGCAGCAACCAGGCCAAGGGGAGGCTCCCCAGCAAAATTCACCCTGTGACCCCCATGGCAGCGTTCCTGGGGCTGCTGCACTGCAGAGCTGTAGGGACACCCCTGAGCCTGGCAAAAAAGGACCCAAGTCTCAGGGTTTAAGAGGTGACATTTTGTTGAACTTCACTAGAGGGAGAACAGAAGGGCAACAAAGGCTCAGCTGTTCAATCACAAAACCCCAAGAACTCTCAGGTATGGGGGCTCAACATCATTGCATGGAGACAATTGAGGAATTTGTAGAATACTGTCCAAGGAAGAAAGAGGCATTCACAGCCACCTTTGAGTGTTCCCAAATATTATCCTTCCTCTGTCAATTTCATATTCTTCCCCAGAAGGAGGTTACGGCCTTGCTGGTAACACTTCTGCTATGTCAGCTGAATAAATAAATGGCAGGAAACTTAGGAAAACACTTGATTTCAAAGTCCCCATAAGTCTGTGCATGAATCAACATCTGTGTCTCTCCAGAAAGGCCAATTGAGACAGACTAGTTTAAAATATGCAAAGAAATGGACAGCATTTCCATAGGGACACTTGAACCCAATTTCTCTTTAAAACCCATTGAAGTACCTTGTCTCCAACACTTCTCCATGTGTTTTACACAACTCTTGCTAAGATCTGGATATTCCTTGACTCACTGACAAGGTGAGGCCATGACTTACAAGCTGTCCTGAGAGCTGCTTCAACTGCTTAGAGCAGCCCATGTGCTCTCTTCTGTAACCCTCCAGAACAAGGTGATTTGGGGACATGGTTGCCCAAACCCCTACGCCTTCCACCACTTAAGGTAAAGATCTAAAATTAACAAGAAAGGTCGGAAAACAGGCTTATTCTAATCATAAAGAATTTCCATTTGCTGCAATCTTTTCTTAAAATGTGCACAACTTCACAGTAGAGGTAGTGGGCTTCCATCCTCTACTGATAAAACTCATTCAGTGGACAAACCTAAGTCCTGAAGAGAAGAATTGACCAGAAGAAAGACACTCGAAATAAAAGTGACAATAGGCAAAGGAGTTAACAATAATGCGACTTCTTTATTACTAAAGTTCAATACTAACTTCTATAATCTTAGAAGAACTAATCCTACATTTTTAGCAAATAATCATCTGCTGATTGCTACCTTGAAGAACCCTAAAACAACTAATCTTCTTTTAAAATAAAAAAAGCCGGAGTTCATAGATGTTCCCTTGCTGATGCAGACGACTGGTGCCAGGACTCCACTTGCTGGTGGCCAAATTCAGATGCTGAATGTGGAACAGCTTTTTGCGGAGATACTGGCACCTGTTCTTCATCTCATAGTAGTTGGGGCTACCCTATGAAGGAGAAAGCAAAAGAAAATTAGGGCATGCCAACAGTTCTGCAGAGGTTAGAATTTCATGACCTTTGCTTTAAATAAGCCTGGAGGCACACTCAGAGGTCACCAAGCCTGGCCAGCTTGTTTTATTCATGTAAAATAGTAAAAATAGTCTCAGTCTGACTTTTGAGCTATTTTTCTTTTTGAGCCACCACCCTTCTGGGAACTCTGCAAACTGAGGCTAAAAACAAACTCTAGACAACTCTGAAACCACCAGAACAACAACCCAAAGCACATCAGCTCCTAAGGAGGGCAAAACTCATTAATGCTTAAAGCCACTGATGGGAGTCAAAACTTCTTCAATCCTTTCTCCCTCAAATCAACAGGTGTGAGGCTTATCAAGCTCATGATACAAATCCAAGATGAAATGGCAATGAGAATAATAGATGCTACTTCCCAACACTCTCACACCAATGCTTCTGCTCCTCTCAGCCTGAAGACCTGGTTCTTATTGGATGACAAAATCTCCTTCCACATGGGAATAAACAATTCAAACCATGCTGAGATTAATATTTACAAGCAGTAAGTCTTTAACAAGTTGAAATTCAGTACCATGACAGACAATTACTTGTGCCAAGGATGCATCCCAGGCCAGATGCACCTGACTGGTGTGCAGGATAAGTTTGAAAAGAAAACTACAAATGCCTTGCAACATTTTGAGAGGCTCCTGACAAGCAGTAGCCTGCACTACTGCCTTCTGCCCAGTGACATTTGCTGGCAAGAGCCCTAGCACAGGCCTGACTGCAGTGCTCCCCTGCAGGGCCAGACTTGCTCTCAGCCTTGCACAGAGCATCCCTGGCCGTATCCAGCATGAGCCAGGGCCCTGCCGCACCTGCTCCAAAGGCTGCAGCTGCCCCAGAGCCCCAGAGCCCCAGGAGGCCTGGCTGCCCTTGCCAACAGCACTGCTCTGACACAAGCTGGCAGCAATTTCCAGTGTTTTATACCACACACACTCACACTTCTCCCTCCCCTCCTGCACTGCAAATACGATGGGGGGATGCAGCGCCACTGCTGCGGCTGAGCCTGTGCAATGCACTGCAGGAAGGGAGGGCCCCACCGGGCCTGACCCCGCTCGGTGCTCATCTCTGCTCCGAGCCTGGGAGGCCCAACTAAACCTGCTCAAACTCATCCTTTCAGCACAGGGAAGAGCTTGACACTGTACCCCACTGAGAGTGGCAAGGGTTAATTGCTATTTTACTCACCTCAAGTAGTCTGGTTGGTTGCTTGTTGCAGAGCATGTGGAGACAATGGAAGTATCTCTTCTTTTTCCTGCAGAGAAGCAGAATTTTGACACTCTTCATCAGGAGATCTTTAAAAGGCCAAAAGATCCCTATTAGACAGTCTTGAAAAGGTCCTTCAGAGCGTTCTTCTCACAGCAAATTGCTCAGAAGAAGCAACAACATTTAATAATAGGGCACACGCAACCATCTCCACAGTATACACTCCCGGGGTTTAGAAAGAGGGAATGGCCACTTTCTTCCACAGGTTGTGCATTCCCACAGTGCTAGCCCCACCTCAGCTTTTCTTATTTGAAGGTATGAGGTGGCATCTGCACAGCCATTCAAGTCATGCAGCAACAGATGCAGCTTCACAAAAGACAACAGCTTGAGAGAGATCAACATCAAGGTTCTAACAAGAAATAAACACGAAAGCTGAAATTCTTCTCATGCCATGTTTTTATCCCCACTTCCCTGCCAGTTCCAGAGTTTCCTGCACTCTTGTCAGCAGGAAAGCCAATTCCATTCTATAGGGCTTACTGGCACTAAGGCTCCAATACCCTGCAGCCAAAACTGAGTGCTCCTCCCTAACATGGCAAGATGGGTTTGGAAGCAGCTCTGCACTTGTGAATTGCCCTTTGGCTCTTGTCAAAGGCATTTGGGAAGCATTGCACACCTAACCTCAAAGCCCTCTTTCCAAAGAAATGTTGAAGAATTACAATGATTCTAAAAAGAGCTGTCATAAGGAGAAGTCAGCTGAAACACTGAAACAGGAAGGAACACTCAGGAGCTTGGTAATCTCTCTCTGCTTTCCATTTCAGGTTTTGTGCCAAGCATAAAAAACCCACACAACCCTTTATATTCCTTATTAGCTTCTATTTCCCTTGTTTACACAAAGTAGTCTTGTTAAAACTCAGCCATTCTTGACAATCTTTAAGCTCTGTGAGCTTTAATTCTTGAGGAAAGAGCTGTCGTGTGAGGTTCCACTTCTTTTGCTGATTTTAGTGTTATAACTATTACATGGTATAGCAGAAGTATAAAAAGAAGTGTAATAGTGGTCATAAAACTGGATAGAAATACCAATAGTCACAGTATGTTCAACACAACTTGGAAGAACAGCTTTGCTGTGAGCATTGTATTTCCAAAAGTGCATTTGCTCTCATGGCTCAGTCCACGTGAAGCTTCAGCCTAAGGCCCAACTTGAAACACAGAGCAGATTTTTCCTTCACCAGCTGGGCAGAATTTGGTAACTCGCTCCTCAAGAAAGCTGCTTGCTGTAAGCTCATGTGTTTATAGATTCAAGCAGAAATCCTTCCAAAGACATCCCAAGGTTTGCAGGTCCAGAAGAAATGTGGAAAGACCATCTCAAACCACCTGTCTCTACAAGCACACCATCACCTGCAAGAGGCATCTGCACACTCCAAACCTGCCTCCAGGCTAAACCCAGCTTGTAATTTGCAAGGTCAACCTCCAAAAGAGACAACCCACAGATTTAACAAAGCAACTGAACTCTGCCCTACTGGGTGTGTCCCTGTCATCAGAAATCAAGTGCTCTTTATGCATTTCTGTTTAGCTTTTCAATGCTGTTTTCAGTCTGTACCACTTCCACAGCTTTTGAAGAAAGAAATTCTGCAGCTAGGATGGAGAGGAACTCCCTGTCCAGTTCAAAGTAGAACTCCAGGAAACCACAGCCCAGGTTTTGTAGCTTTTGGAGAGTCCATGAAAAGGCTGAGTTCCATAAAGAACCATGCAATCATTGAGATTTGATCAACATGCTTCAGTAAACTAGTCTGCAATAAATGTGTGACAGGTTTCTGCCTTCAGCCTGCAGTCTTGAAAATCTCCTGATGGAAAAAGTGGTGTCTAAGTCAATGCTTGTCATTTTAGAAGAAATCAGATGGAAGGAAAAAAATCCATTGCTTGTGGCTTACTCGTGCCTTACTCTTCCTTTTAACCAGCTTCTCCCAACACCAATCTATTTCACATTTCTCTGGTTTTGATTGGTTTTGCACTACTTAGAGGGAGAATTTCTCAAAATGAATGTAGTATTAGACAAGGTTCCAGCAGCACAGGTTCTGGGCCTTGCTCTTGTTGCCTTTAAACCAAGAGTTACAACCTAATGCAATGGCAGGAAAAAAAGTCCTTTTGATATTTCATGACCATAGAGCAGGCATAATGGTAGAGCAGTCATGTAGAGCAGTGCCTTCATGTATCCAGTGCCCACTTTCAAAGCTCCCTTTCCACAAAGCTCAAGAGCACAATTAACAGTTTCAGAACACTGTCAAAGAAGGATGTTTCCATAAGATAAGGCACCACAACAGGAATTTGAGACAAGCACAACTGGCAAGAAGAAAAGAACTAAGCCTTGGCCTAACAGAGGTGAAGGTTTCAAATTAGGAAACCAGAGAAAAACTCCACTGTAGAGACTGTGGGTAAGGAAAATCACTGCTTGCATGGCTTCTAGCCCAAGATGTGTGGACAGCTGTGACCACCCTGTGGATACCCCCATCTTGGACAGCATAAAGGTGGTACGTCCAGAGAGACTTGGGGACCCCCACCACCGAGAAGATCAAGGGTAAAGAAGGGCCAGCGGGATGTCAGAGAGTCCATGTGGTGATGATATCTTCCTACTTAATGTCTCTCTCTTCTCCTCACCCTGCCTCTCTAACCTTATTTCTTTCTATCTCCCTAGTTTGCATTTACTGTTCAATAACATTTTTACTGCTGACTGTGGAAAAGGGTCACGCTTGCACCTTAATTTGGGCAGAAGCTTCTCTTAATAACCAAATCTTTATACCACAGTTATCCAGACAGGAGTCAGGAAAACCAGCACATTATTACCTTCATCGAAATCCAAGCGATGCAACTGCTTCAGCCTCCCCAATTCATCTTTCTTCCCATTTGAACTGGGGATCTCCTCCTGCTCCCTGGCAGGCGCTGGGATGCTGGAACTGTGAAATTTCTCTGTTGCTTGCACCACATGGGTGCAGGGGGAAATGGAGCTGACACTTGGAGACATGTCCAAAGGGATAAGAGATGTGGAAGGCAGAAGGAAGGAAGAAAAGTGGCCACCAGCTGCTGGCTGGGCATGACTGGGCTGGTGACCAATTCTCCTCTTCTTGCTCATCACAGGACTGGTAAAGTCAGAAGCCAGAGGCCGTTTCTGCAACCATAATGAAATAATTCATTCATTACCTACGATCAGGGTCAGCTTTTGCTCCTGTTCTTAAAAAGCAGCATTTCTGAACTGGCAAAGGCTGAAAACATCTTTCTTAACTAAAAAGAGCATTCAAACCAGGAAGTACTGCATGTAAATACAGGCTCTATCTCATTCCTACTTTCTCAGCACTTAGGAAGTCCTACTTCAAGTCTGTAGCTAAAATGCTTTGGGAGAAAGACACTCCCTTCAGGAGCTTCATCAAAGACTTCCCCAAAAGGGAAGGGCCTGGACATTCCCAGCACAGCTTTTACACCGCCAGCAAGTCTGCTACAATTTACTATACAGTCCAGAATGTTAAAAATGCACAAAATACCTCAGCAGATCTTGCTGGAGCATCTCTCTCAGAAGGCCCTGGAGATGTCGCTCAGCTGCTGCTGGTGAGGTTCTGAGATGGAGCTGATTTTCTGTATGGATGGTCCAATATTTCACGTTACAAAGCCTAAAGATCAACTGTCACTGTTCCTTCCTTGCAGGGAAAACAGACCTTCAGTGTCAGGACTCAAGGAAACAGCATGAAGCTGACTTGAGGGAGCTTTAGGCAGGATATCAGGAAAACATTCATGCCCCAGAGGGTGCTTGAGCACTGCAACAGGCTCCCCAGGCCAGCGGTCACTGCACCAAGAGCTCAAGAAGTCTTTGAACAACACTCTTGGGCACCTGGTGTGATTCTTGTGGTGTCCTGGGCAGGGCCAGGAGTTGGATTCCATCACCCTGATGGGCCTCTGCTGGGGCAGCATATTCTAAGAATCTTGGCTTCATTTCCCAGGCCTTTCTTCTGAAAAGGCTCTTTTCCTTCCCCAAAAGACTGAACTTACCTAGAAAGTATCAACCTCAAATTCTCTCTATCAATTTTACTGTAGCCAGGCCAGTCAGTCTGAAGGGTTCGAAACAGATGTTCCTTCAGACTGAAGGAATTATCCTTTGCATTCAGGTTGGCTACCTACAGGCAGACATTCAGGGAAAAAAAATGTTTATTACACCTATATGCAAACTACAGAAATCTAAATGAGCTACTTCAGCTGGGATGGCAGAACATGGCTCTCATTATGGTGTGAATGTCTTCAGGGTGAAAAAGCCCTGCCACTGCCCTGGGCAAACCCAGCAACAAACTTCACAGGTTCAGGCAATGAGTTCTTAAAAGTCACTGTGGGATCAACTGAAACTCTCTCTACATTGAATTTGAGTCCTTTCACTAGGTTCCAAAACATTTTCCTAGCTAAAGAAGAAATATTCCTAGTTGATGTAATAATGCTTGCATAATTCAGCCACAGCCTACGTCTGTGGGGAATATTTTAAAAGAAAGAAGGAGCATCTTTCCATGGGTGTTCATCTTATGAAAGCCTATCAGAAAGAAATAGTAGTGGAACTTAACTTGAAGGAGAATTGGAAAAGTCTCTAATTTGAAAAGGTGGGGAAGAAGTAAAATTATGAACAGCAGAACAACGTGATAGAAGAATTGCTGGCACAGGCTCCATGATCTCACCTGCTGAAGGATTTTTCCAAGGGAATCCTTGTCCTTTGGCCTGACTCCATCTCTCTGCAGCCGAGCAAGCAACTCTGGCTCCTGGTAATCCCTCAGGGCAAGTAAATGAATCACCCTGTCCCTGTAGGGTCGGCCGTAAACAGCAGCGCAGCCGCTCCAGTCGATGTCTGCAAGTCTCACAGGCATCATCCTCTTCTTCTCAGGAACAGGCCCTGGGTTGTTTTGTTGGGCTTCTCTGACCTCTGCTTTTTCTCCTAAAGTGAGGGAAAACCAGAAACAAACAGTTCAAATTGGAGGTCTGGAGAAGGCAAGGAAGTTGATTCAAAAGGATGTACCAAGGCTGTTGAACCTCTATTGGTTTGGCATTTACAGATCTAAAAGAGTCCAAACAGTAAAGCATTAAAAAGAAACAGTCATTAAAAGCTGGTAAAGGAGTGATACTGGATGGGAAGTTTTCATCAAGAATGATTTTTAGGCATGGTGCTTCTATATGATTTCCCCAGTTTGTGAGCTCTAGCATTGGCTATTTCAGGAATGACATGGACAGTGGGATTAAGTGCACCCTCAGCAGTTTGCCAACACTAGAGGCCTGGGATGCCATCCAGAGGGACCAGGACAAGCTTGGGAACTGGGGCTCTGGGAACCTCATCAGATTCAACAAGGCCAAGTGCAAAGTGCTGCATCTTTGGGTTTGTGACATGCTCTGGCACCAAGACAGGCTTGGGGATGAAGGTGGGAAGGACTTGGAGGTGCTCATGGATAAGAGGCTGGATATGACTAAAAAACCATACAGATATCCAATAAAAAATGAAATGGAAGCATATCTAAAAGTGGTGCCTCAGTTTAATACACTTTGTATTTGCATTGTGTGACTCCTTTTCTGCCTGGGTCCTGTGCTCTCTGCTCATCTCTTGGCTTTGGTCATGGCAAGCATTTTATAGAAATCTGAAGCATGGGATCTTTTCACCCTGTCTAATTCTCTTTTCTCACCTTTGGACTTGGGAGTCTTCCTCTGCACCCCGGCAGACACTGGGAATACAGAATGTGTCCAAATTCTATTTTTTTGTTGTACTTCAGGGGTGGAGGTTGAAAGGGAGCTGACACTTGGAGGCAGGTTCAAAGCTGAGCAGGATGTGGAAGGCAGGTCCAAGGAAGAAGGAGAGTGGCCACCAGCTGCTGGCTGGACATCTCTGGGCTCTTGGTCAGTCCTCTGCTTCTTGCTCATCACAGGATGGAGAAAGTCAGAAGCCAGAGGCCGTTTCTGCAAAGATGATCCCAATTAGTTTTGCTCCCATTTTGAAAAAGCAGCCATTTCTGAACTGGCAACGGCTGGAAAAACACCTTTCTCACCTAAAAAGGCCTGTCAAACAGGGAGTGCAGCAGCTAAATATGTTCTCTATTTCATTCCCACTTTCTCACCTGAGTATTCAGCAAGTCTTTCTCCTGCTCTGTAGCTCACAGGCTTTGGGAGAAAGACGCTCCCTTCAGCACCTCTGTCAAAGGCTTCCCCAAAATGGGGAGCTCAGGTTGGTTTTATCTTGCTCCCTGTTTCTGCTTAGACACACCAGGAACACACTCAGCTCTTGCTGTCACACACCCTCACCATTCCCTAAAGCAGCCCCAAGAAGCCGTCGGTGCCGTGCCGATCACAGCGTGTCCAGAGCAGAGATATGATAACAACAGAGAGAGGCCCCAGGCTGGCTGCAGGTCTCATTCCTGCTGTTCTCCAGAGGAAACCCTGGGTCACAGCCTCTTCCCTACCAAGCACACACTGCTCCCATCTGTGCACATCAGCAGCTCAGAGCAGAAGTGCCAGACACGGCTCTGTGCCAGCCTGCTGACAGAAATCCTGTGCGCAAGGAGGCAGGACATAAGAGGATGATGGGGCTTGCAGCTTTTCCTACTCTGGCTCAGAAAAGAGCTAGGGGAAAAACAGAGCTGTGTCCTCCCTCCTCTGTTTAAAGAGAATTCTTTAAGGTATAGAAAATAAACCTTTCATGAAGTGTTCTCCAAGATTCTTTCAAAAGGTTTGCCTTGCCCTCTTGTATTGGTAAGAAAACAGGCCATGCCTTGATTTTAAGTGTGACAAATCCGAGGCGTTCCCTGATGATTCAGAGTCCCCTCCTCACCCATGGATCAAAAATGGGGGCCTAAGTGCTGCTTAGGACAGAAAAACATGCTTCCTAAAATTGCCTCACTACAGGAATTTGTCCGTATTCTAGACTTCCCTAAGAAGTCCCTTTCTCTTCAAACAGTAGCACTGGCGTGTCCATGCATGTTTTAAGTACTAGAGCTGCCATATCATCAAGAACCCTGCAGAGACAAGCCAGGAACCAGAAACATGTCCACATCTTGTCCTTAGCAGAGTTCCCTGTGCACCATGAGAAACAAGTCACGTGTGCAAGCCTGTTGCAGGCTTTGACATTGCAACCATCTTGAAAAGTAGACAGGAATCCCATTAGAAGTACATGCTTCAGGTTCATATGATATATAGACAACACTACTGCTTCATATCACAGCTTGGACATCAAGAGCATGTGGGGTAAAACATCAGGCATGGTAGAGAATGTTTAAAAATTCACAGAATACCTGAGCAGTTCTCGGTGGAGTATCTCTTTCAGAAGGTCCCAGAGATGGTGACTGGCTGGTGCTGGTGGCATTCCGAGATGGAGCTGCTTTTCTGTAAACATGATCCAACATTTCAGGTTACAAGGCAAAAATATCAACAGTCATGGTTCTTTCCTCACAGGGAAAACAGACCTTCATTTCCCTGAGGGTTTTCTGAAATGCTTGTTGTCCTGACGAAACTTACTGAGAAAGGGTCACCTCCAATGTCTGTCTATCTCTTTCACTGTAGCCAGGCCAATCTTCCTGAATGTCTTTAAAGAAATGTTCCTTCAGACTGAAGGAACCCTCGTGTGCATCCAGGTTGGCTACCTAAGGACAGACATTTAAAACATACATGTTCATTACACCTAAAGACAGACTACAGATGTAAAACTGGTACCGCAAAGCTAAAGCAAAGCTGAAAAGAAAATCACGCACCTCTTTTCCAGGACTTTTGTTCAATGTGAAAAACAAAGCAGCTGACATGTAAGAGGCAACAATATTAAACAGTTGTGGTCCATTTGGGCTGTAGAAATTTGGATGTAAGTAAATGCCCAACTGCTGCAAGCATGGAGGAAATGGACACTGTGAAAACCTCTCCCTGCACCAGGGATCCAGGTTTTTTGCTCTTTAACACAGCTTTGAGAGTCAAAGCACACTATGCCAGAACTCTCAGTCTTCACCATTTGAAATACACGAAGGGGCCAGGTTTTTCCTTTCTGTTTCCTTTTCTTTCGAGTAGGACCTGAAGAACATCATCCCCATGGGCAAATCCATATTTTTCCAACCTCAGGAGGACACCGGCTGCCCTCTTGTTTCACCCAGCTGCATTGCCATGGCAGAACACAGCCTGGGCCTGTTTTCACCACCCCACGAAGCACCACAGGATGCTGGCATTTGTCCCTGCACACAGAACTGCTTTTCTTTCTCAAGTGCCTGCTCAGAGGAAACTGCAGATTCCTGTTGGACACTTGTATGAGATAACCTTCTTAGAGCTACACTTCAACAGCTTAAAAGGAACCAAGATACCCACAATCAGGAATTCACTTCTTAAAAGCAGAACTAAGGCTGTGTTGGAAGAGAAGGAAGGCTGTGAGTATAAGAGAACAGCAAGTTCACCCTCCTGGTTTTTTGTCTATACCCAAAACCAACACCACCTCGCTATGAAGTTCAGAAAAATGTGAATAACAGTTTTCAGGATGAAGTGCTGTTCACACAGGCCTTTCAGAACACAAACCAGTACCCTGAGGCAGTTCACCCTGCAAACAGGAAACTACTCTTTCAAAATCTCCTTCAACATTGACAAGAAGAAAGGGAAAGGAGAAATTTTTTTCACCTCTTATCCTCTAAGGAGCTGAGCTTTGAAATCCTAGAATCCCTTCTTTCATAGCTAAAAAAGAAATATTGCTACTTGAGATGCTACTTAATGCTTGCATCATTCAGCAACAGCCTACATGGATGGGGAATATTGAAAAAGGAAGGAAACAGCCACTGCATCCTTCAATCAATGTGAATTGTATGAATGATAAAGAAATAAAGACATAAAGTGATAAAGAAATACCAGTGGAATTAAAAGGACAACAGGAAAAGTCACTGAATAATAATAGGTGCCAAGGAAGTTGAAGACTGGATCCACGCAACAGTAAAGAACCCCTGTGCTCAAAGCTGGGTTACCACCACCTCTGTCATGGAGGATTTGCCTGGAACACCCTTCCCTGGAAGGCAATCCCCACAGATCCCAGCAGAAGCCAGGTACCACTGAGAGGCCACCAGCTCCATTCAAGTGAAATACTGCCCTATGCAGCTACCAAAATGCTCTCCTCTGAAACTTGTCCCAGGATATTTTAAGGACCTCAGCTAAGAGTTTCACCCAGTTGAGAGTTTCACCCTGTGAAGTTATTCCATGAAGCAGTTAAACAGTGCAAGAAGAAGAGAAAGGATTAAAATAAGGAACAGCATTCCAAAGAATTTATCATTGCCAGCCATTCTAGAAAAACAACAACGCCTCCAAAGTTTGGAAGCTTTCTTTCTTTCCTCACATGGACTTGCCGTTGGGGGGAAACTGGGTAAAGCTGATGGAAAAATGTAAACAAGGAGCATTTCCTAAGCCTCTCATTAGTTTCTGATTGAAACCCTGAACTAAGACAGCTAACATTTAGCATTGCCAGCAGCAACTCCAGCATCTCACCTCCTGAAGGATCTTTCCAAGGGATTCCTTGTCCTTTTCCACAACTCCCTCTCTCTCTAAGCGGGAAAGCAGCTCCGCCTTCTTGTAATTCTTCAGAGCCAGTAAATGAATCACCCTGTCTCTGACGGGTCGTTGAGAAACAGTCCTGAAAGGTCTCTGGAAGAATTTGGCAGGGTTCGTGGGCATCGTTCTCTTCCTCTCAGGCACAAGATCTGGAGAGCTGTGTGGGGCTCTCCTGAGCTCAGGAATTTTCACTTCAGTAAAGGAAAAACAGAAAAAGAATTGTCAAATGGGGGGTTGGGAGAAGGCAAGCAAGTTGATTCAAAAGGATGTACCGAGACTGTTGAAACTCTATTTGTTCAGCATTTATAGATCAGTAAGAATCCAAACAGGAAGGCATTAGGAAGAAACAATCATTAAAAATACCTGGTAAAGGAGTGATATTTGAGGGGTGGTATTTATGAAAAATTACTTTTATGCATGGTGGTTTTCTATGATTTCCCCAGTTTGTAAGCTCAAGCATTGGCTGTGTCAAGAATGACATGGGCAGTGGGATTAAATGCACTCTCGGCAAATTTGCCAACACCAAAGTCCTGGGATGCCATCCAGAGGGACATGGAGAACCTTGGCAAGTAGGCCCCTGGGAATCTCATCAGATTCAACCAGGGCAAGAGCAAAGTGCTGCATCTTTGGGGCTGGGACCAAGGCACTGAGGCAATCTTTGGGATGAAAGTGGGGAGGACTTGGAGCTGCTGCTGGATGAGAGGCTGGGCATGAGCTGGCAACGTGTGCTAGCAGCCCAAAAAGGCAACCATGTCCGGGGCTGCGCCAGGGGAAGCGTGGCCAGGAGGTCGAGGGAGGGGATATGACACACCAGGCACTCTTTTGAAACCAGGAACTCGTGCTTGCTGGCTGATGGAGACTTCACGAGTACTGGTGAGAAACCCAGGAGCTTTGTCTCTTCCATCACACACAGACTGACCTTTCTTTATGCGCTCCTTCAATCTTTCAATGTAGGTCCAGCTTTTAATGCCTTTCTCCCCTTGCTGTGCCTTGCACCATGCCTCTCTGATATTTGCCTGCAAACCTAATTGCACAAACATCACACACTTCAATTATTTAGAACAATGTAAATGTGCCAGTGGTCGAGCGAAGGCACTACTAATGTTTTGAGAAGTTCAATCCGATGTAGATACAGAAACTTCCCACAGCATTCAAGCAAAACACCTCCTAAAATCATACCCCTGAATGACATCTGACAAAAATTACCTGAAACCATAACCAAGCATTACATTGAAAATTAGGTAAGAGTTCTTCACCCAGAGGGTGGTCATGCATTGGGACAGGCTCCCCGCAACTTCATGGGCTCATGGCACCAAGTCCAGCAGAGCTCAGGAAGCATTTGGACAAGGTCCACAGGCACCTGGGGGGATTCTTGGGGACAGAGCTGCACTTACATATCCTTGCGGATCCCTTGGAACTCACATATTCTCTGTTTCTGTGACAAAGCCCAGTCCCTAACTGGCACTGTATGGAGCATGTTGCAAAGGCACCCTGGTACCCTACCAGCAACCAGACCTGTCCCACCTGAGTTTCTCTGTGCCAACGCAGAGCAAAATTGCCACCAAGTTCTACAACTATCACACTACTACCAGTTTTCACACCCCAGGTATTCAATGTTAAATATTCCCTAGGATCTAAATAGACCACCACCAAGAATCACACAAATCCTCATTCACATGTGGAACAGATGTCCCCAATGAGAAATTCAGAAGTGGACTTTTGTCTCTCCAAAAAGCCACCATGATGCTGCCTTAAAATGCTCTGCACTAGGCTCAGGCAGAGCAAGAGCTGCACTTGCAGGGGCAGGCATGTCCCTGCAGGCAGGTGACTGCAGCCACAGCCAGGTGGGAGCCTGTTTTGCTCAGGGCAGCTGGCTGTACCTGGCTCAGCCCACTGCTGCAGGCAGCACCACTGAGGGTCTGGAAGGGGAATGTGCACCTCGTGTCTGCCTGGAGCCAGGCTCCTTGGGCAAACAGCACTCAGAAAAGATTAATAACAAATGGCACCACCTAAGCACGTTGTGCTTTGTGGGAAATGATGGAATCTGTGGGCAAGATGATATCAATATCTTCCTTTAAATTTTCTTGAGAAAAACTCAATGCAGAATTATGGCAAACTTATTAATGACCAAGACAAATAGCTAAATCAAGCATGGTTTCCCATATTGACCTTATGAAATTCTCTATGCGACTTCCTCAAGGTCATTTTGTTTCAATTTCCTAATTAAATTTAATGGATAATGGCAGTGCCTAGGCGCTCCAAAACCAAACCCTTAGCTACCAAGGCTGTGAATTTAGGTGCATAAGGTGGTCCAAACCTTGACCTCCATGCTCCAAATTCCAACCCATCAAGCGGCATGGGAACAAGGAAGGACTGGCAGGTTTTCTCAGAAAAGACAAACCAGTGGCTGAATGCAGTGACAAGAGACTGCAAGGCTGACCTGTAGGCAAACCGCCTCCAGCTGAGAGCTCTGAACACAAGAGATCCCCTGTCCCATGAATATGCTGCAAAAATGAATTACCAAGTTGAAAATCTTACAGACACTGAGCAAAATATGAAAGGCAACCATACCTCCAAGTGGGTTATACAATTTGACATCCTGCGCACTTCCACTGTGCGACGCCTCGCTGGCATTTGGCTAAAAGGAAATAGAAATTTTCTGTAAAAACTTCAGCCTACTCTCCATCACTGCTGATTAACTAGGCCCTTCATTTTAAACAAGAGCTGTATTTGCAAAGGTTTGCTGTGACATCACCAAAAAGGGCTGCTTTGACACAGTTCTCCCTCTGAAAGCAGCCAGCTACAAAAGTGCCCTGAGAGAGCGACGCTCACTCAGCCTCTAATGCAGCCCAGCCTTCAAGTAGCAAGTCATCCTTTCCCAGTTGCTGGAATTTATAGGCACAGGCTTCCCTTGAAATCAAGTGCCTGAGTACAATTTGACTGGCCAGTGCTCAGCTAACAAACCAGAGAGGCTCACAAAAAGATCTGAAAGTTGGAGCAGCACCTGACACTGGGATTTGTTTGGCACTAGGGAAGCACATCCTGGAGTCAGCTCCAAGAACAACTTCAACTGCAAAAAGATGAATTTCAACTACAACAGGCAACTAAACCCTTTCTCTTTTCCTCAGCTCTAGATGAAATTATTTCCAGAGATGTAAAATGGAACCAGTTTATCCTAAGCTAACCAGATACAATAAAATTTGGGTTGCTTGGCTAAACTCATCATTTAGTACAGAATATGTCGCATTCCATTGGAACTCAAAAATCACTAAAATGTCTACTGCCATAAGCATATGTTTTAACAAAAACAACCTACTGCCATCAACCGCTTCATTCTGAAGCAAAATTGGCTGACAGTGAAGCTAAAAAGCTCTTCACCTGAAATTGGCCTGAACCTTTACTGAAATAGGAGTATCACTTGCAAAGATCACAAGAAGCAATATTCAACAGTCTTTTCTTGAAATCCTTCAGTATTTTGCTTGTGAGACTGCTCATCCTTCATCCACATTGCTGTCATTTGCACAAAGTGCTGCCTCAACACAATTCCACTAATATTTCTGTTTGAATCATCACTACTGGCAGAGCTTGGGACAGGGACTGGACATGAAGGGGAACAGGGAGTCCCCTGAACTTCACATCCCTTTACGTCAGCTTCACAAATCAGTATGCTCTAAGAGCATCTGTGCATTTTATAGAAGAATGGAAACAAATCACATAAGGTACCAAACCCATCAGCTTGGATTACTTCTGAAGCTTTTCATTGCTTGTTTAGCATACATCTTTTCTTAATTCTTGATTTTACCTAACTTCTTCATTACTCGTTTCATTAATCATAATGAGTATATTGATCGCAAGCATTGTATTAGTCTTAAACATTGTAATTTTCCGCTTTAGACAGAAGGCAGCTAAGTGTCTTCTGACAGCCTATTGCCAGAGTTGGATTGCTAGATCACCAAAACATTTAGTTTTGCTAAACTAACCCTGATAACCTCCAACAGACAAAGCCTAAGGGTGTAAAGTCTGGACACCTGGAACCTAGACCTGGAATGCCTCCAAAAAGAGGTTGGAGTAACCAGAAGCCAAAGAAGAAACTAATAAAGACATTTCAGCCTCAGAGCTTAAATCAACTCTTCTGGGAAAAAAGATAATAAAGAGACTGAAAAATGTGGACTAATGGGCATGAGAAGGGAGACATCACTAGCCAAGATGTGATGGAAGACTAATTAATGAGGAGAATGATGCAATTTCGAACCAATGAACAGTCATTTCTTTGCAAAAAATGTATCAATAAGTGGCAAAGTTTTGAAAGTGCTGTGCATGTGGCTGGAGTTCTCCACTGTGCACCTCAGCTGAGAATAAAATAATGCCTACTCCTAATACCAAAAAATTACTTTCTGAGGGTTTCATCTAGCCTTACATTATTGGGGACCCAGGTATAAATATAGAACAATGAGAAATCCAAGCATTTTGACATCAAGGCATTCCTAGAGCATAAATTTCCTGGATGTCGCAGCATGGGGAACCTCCCACTTCCACTGGCACCTCTTCCGTGTCATCCCTGTGAGTCGCTTCCCCCCGGGCAGCTGCCTCAAAGGGGCCCCTGGAGCACCAGTGGGGCCCCAGCCCTGCCCAACAGGTCCCGCGGGGTCAGCAGCGCCTGACACCAACACCATGGCCAAGCCCCCGCCCGCTGCCAACCCGCAGAGCCCGACACCCGCCCCTCACCTGCTGGCCCTGGGACCTCTGGGTCACCCTGACGGGCATGGCAGTGGTGTTGGGGGTCCTGTGGGATGCAGTGCGGATCGGGGCCCTGCAGAACTCACTGGATCGTGCCCAGGCCCGCAGCTCTGCCATCCTGCCCTGCCTCAGGTGCTTCCGCTCCCACACAGCCACTGATCCTGCTGAAAAACCTGCAAAATGTAAAATATTTCTTAGGAAAATGTGTTCCTGGATGTTTGGTCTTTGGGGCTTCCAAGGCTCATCAACAAGAAGAGAGATGATTCCCATGAAACAAGAAGTAGCCAACAAGCTGGAAGTGATGGCCAGGCCTTGGAAAGGCAGGTTACTTCTTGGCTGAATTGCCTTGTTGAGGTGGAGGGCTTGACAGGCTTCAGTGACCTCAGA
>JAYDZK010000128.1:11027044-11037465 GCA_034509185.1 Euphonia xanthogaster | reverse complement strand
TCTCCATATGAGTAAAACATGTTTGGGGTTTTTTCCCATTTTTATTTATTAAACAGTTTCTAATGCCACAAGTGAAACAGTTAGATTCTAGCTTGGTTTTTTTCCCTGTTTTTTTTGGTAATTTTGAAATTCCCTGGAACAATAGGAATAAAGAGAAGGACTTGAGAATGAGAATGGAACAAGAAAAGATAATGAGAATGTCACCACACTGCCAGCATTCAAGTGCAAGGCAGTGACAGAGCAGCATGAGGAAGACATAAGAGGAAAAAACATGACAAGGGAGGAAAATATGAAAAAGTATTTTTATAGAGTCATAAAAACATGGAATCATCGTGTCATGGACATCTCAGATATTTTCTCACTGTCATGTGACATTGTCTCCATTAATTCCTCTTGACTAATTTACTGACTTCAAGGGGGCTTGTGCTTTTTTGGTAGGGGTTTTTGGGTTGGGGTTTTTTTTTTTTTGTTCCTTATCAAGGTATCAGCAGCTTTTTTGCAGAAATTCCTAAATTAAATGACAGCACATCAAGTAATTATCTCATATGCACATATATTGTAGACTTGACAAAAAGCACTTCCAGTATGGTTAGCCCCAACTCATACTCTTCCCTGCTCCTTTTAGTCAGGGAAATTTGAACTGGGTTGCAATTAATCAGATTCAGCTTTGATTTGGCCCCACATAAGTCTGAACCTAAAGCTCTTTTTCAGGCCTTGCATTTATGATCAATGTTTTGTTGACACCTCTTCTTGATTCGCATCTCATTTTCACCAGCCTCAACAGGCAATGACCTCTGCCCATCATGTGGGGCTCCCCAGCTCCTCAGGAACCCCTAGCTATTTATTGTGCCCATGGTTCAAATGATTGTGCCTCTTAATAGTCAATTTCTGGATGGTCAAGGAGCTTCCAATCCCTTGGGTTCCAATCCAAGAAAACAATGCTTTACTTTTCTGCCCCTTAAACCATAATTTGGAGTTCCAAGTGCAATTAAATTTCTTTGCTTTCTATAAATTTCAGCCTGGGTAGTATTTCTTGCTTTCAATCTGTGCAAATCCTAAATGATTACAAGAAGTTTTATTTCCACATGTTCAGGTTAAGTGGCATGGGACTGAAAAAGTTATGTATCTGCATTGTTTAACAAAAAAAATACACAGATGACAGAAGAGGATTACTGTATTTTAAATCACAGCACTCTTTGGGGAGTTTTGGATTTGCCAGAATGTTTTCATTAGCAGAAGGCAGCATTCCTGCATTCAGGACAGTAGCAGGTCTGAAGATGAGGACAAGCCTCAGGTGAGAATCAGCACTGACAGGGAGGTGGCAGTCCAGCTCCAATACCCAGTCCAAGATTTCAAAGGGAAAAAGTGTCACTTATCACCTGTGCCCAATGTGGACTAAAACCACAAAATATATACACAGCAGAGCACTACTTAGCTGAAAACAACAGGGAGGGAATGAAATAAAGCTCACAAATAAATTAGAGGCTGAACCAAAGAATATTAAAAAAAAATAGCTTAACAGATTGCAATTAATTTTAGTAAGAAACAAGTCCTGATTTTGCAATGTACTTCAGTAATTCTGATACTTGTAGATTTTCAAATGTTTACACAAATAACAGCAACAAACAAGGTCATGAACGTCACCTTCTGCAGAGTATGAAAACATATAACCAATGCAAAAAGAAAAATTCCATTGAAAATACACAACAGAAAAACATTTTTGGGAGATAAGATCTTGAATTATATGTTAGTCTTCAAAACTAAAATATTAGCTGCATGTCTGTAAATCACCTTTAATTATTACAGTTATTCAATTTTAGAAGCATTCTGTACTAGTAAAAGTACATGGTCGTGTACATGATATCAGTTTTCCTCTGATGACTTGAATTTCATGTAAGTGTTTGAAAGTTGGTTGTTTTGGGGTTTTTTTGGGTTTTTTTGGGGGTTTTTTCGGGTTTTTTTATTGGCTTGGGTTTAGTTTTTGGTTTTGTTTTTTTTTTTTTTTTTAAGAGGGGGATGGTGGTGGCAGGAGACAGAATGAAAATAAAACACAAATTCAAGGCACCCTCTGGTTACCTAGAACAGTAGTACAGAAAAAAAAAGAAAAGGAAAACACTACACTTCCACATACTGATGTTTTTCCATTTTTTTTCTCCTTCCTATTTGGAAAACAAGAAAGGGATGAGCAAAGAGGTTCCTCTTTTTCTGCTGGAAAGCTGTAAATAGTCAGTCTCTCTGACTTGAGAGATATCCAGCTTCATCCATTAGCAGATAGCAAAGGGGTGGAAGAATCTCAGGCACAATCTGAATCAAGAAAACACACAGCCCTTCAGATTCTTGCAACATTTCCCTTAATAGAAAGGTAAATCTGAAGTGCATGAATATTGTCTGCTAACTGCTGCTACTACATTCACTATAATTTTTTTTGAAAAATCCCTTCTGAAAAAATTTCTTCACCAAGTCAAGTATCCTTACACCATACATGAACACTACACAATTCTGATTTCTTTCCTTAAAACAGAGAGCAAAAAGACTTTTATTTCCCTAGGCATAGGAAACAAAATAAATACATAAGACTGGTTCAAATAAAAGGGAAAAACAAAACTTGAAGACACCAGAAAAGTGTTCATGTCCAAAAACTTACTCATATTTGAATAACAATGCAAAATATTTCAAAATAAATGTTGCCTAACATAGAAGCTTGAACCTACAGATTCTAGTTTACAGGTCTTTTTCCTTTCCCTCCAGTTTATGTCAAGACCTTTAACATGGCATTTCAAGACTGTGCTTCACTAGAGAAAACTAATCAAAATAATTCAGTCACTTCTGAAATAAAGGCTGGCAAAGAATATGCTGCTTTGCCTAGTACATTGCAATAGCTGACCTCTAACATTTCCCTGGAAGATCTAATTTATCTTGGATTATAGCACAAAGAGCTTGGATTATTTCCCTTGATTTTCAGTGTTCCTCTTTAGTAAAAGTGATTACCTTATGTGTGTGAAAATCACAGGGGTTTAACAAGATAGAATTAAAGTGAAAGCAGTTTCATCACATAAACAGCCAGGATCTTGATGAAAGACTGGGAACAGAGCAGGTAAAAAGAGAAAGCTCAAAAGTGTAAAGTAAGCAAATGGCCATTTTAAAGAGACCTGAAGATCCTTCCCCAAACTGTTGCTCAGGGTGTTGTTCAGATGTTGGCTGCCAGACTAACTGAGGGAGCTGAGAACTGACACACACATGGGAAATTTTCCAAGATTTACCTCAGTCTTCTGTCAAAACTGATCTCGCCCTCCTCCCAATTTCAGTGCTCATTATTTAGCCCCAAATGGAAATACAAGCTTATGCCAGACATGACCAAAAAGACACAAAGCCTTTTGCCACCCTTTTAATTCTAACTGAGGTCAGAATTTAAGAAAATATGCAGGAATGGGATAGGAACTCTAAAACCATTGTCTCATTTTTCTTTTCATTTTTGTTTGCTTGTTTATGAAGGTAAAAATTGTCAGCAGGTGCAGTTGGTGCTACTGATGACATTGAAAATCTGACAAAAACCATGTTTCAGGGAAGATAGTGCCCTCTGGATATAGGGATGAAATTTTATTTCATATTATGTACCATGTCTTCTTGAACTTCACCTTCTGCTCCTCAGTGGCATGGTTTGCCTGAGGTTTTCCCTCTACTTCTCCCTGTGCAAGATATTCCAGAGCAATTAAAAAAGCTTAGGTATTTGGATTTCTCCACTGAATTCCTTCTTGAAAATAATTTTTTATTTCATCAAATTAAATTAAATTAAAAATCGCATTTCACACAGCTGCAGAGAAAAGAAAAAAATCTGTTCTACAAGTGGTGTAGAGTCAAATAAGCCTTTTCTCTGGAATGAAGCTGCAAGCTTTTGTGGAACATGCAGTTTGTAGGCAAAGGCACTGGGGATAAGAAGTGAAGAGCTGCTCTCTGCATGCCTGAGAAAGCTGGATGATTTGAACGCAAAGATAACAAACATTTATCTTGGTAAGTGGCATGGGACGGAATTAAGCGCTGTTGGATAACTACCTTTGAGAATAAAGAGCATGTAGAGATGCTCCTTTATTTTTTTCCTCTTAATNNNATGCTGTAGGTCATTAAATCTTCTTATCATACTCCCACACATTCAGTTCTTAATGTAACTTGAATGTAATTGCTTGTTTTACCAAACCAGATTGGAGGTTAGTCTTTCTTTAGCAAATTTTTATTGCAGGAGCAGAGGAAACAGACAATATGGTTTGGGGGTATAATTTGCATGCATTCTATCAGATGCCACATTCTGTTTCCTGAGGGGGGAAAGAAAAAAGAATAAAAAAGACAGAAATTGGACCCAGACACTGCTACTTCTCTGTGTCACTATCATATTTCTTCACTGTATTCTGCCACGAGCATACATAAGGCAAAATTCATCATATGCTGTACACATAAACTTATAATGCTGTTCTTGTAAAGCACTTCAACTATTGACATATTTCTGGGTCCTAGGGCCAGAACTGATTTAATTTCCTGCATCAGATGAATGTTGGCATCAGCTTTTGACCAAAAAAAAAAAAAAAAAAAAAAAAAAAAAGGAGTTGTGAATTTTCCTCTTTGAAAGCAATGATCATTAAGGCATGTGGCTTCCTAGTCTGGAAAATTTGAAAAATTGAGTCCACATAGATCAGAATCTTCTGGATATATCTTATTCCAAGTTATCCTAAAATTGTAAAAGGGCACTAACTCCAGATTTTAGTCTGCTGTTTGAAATTGCCCTTGCCACTCCTAGCCTGGTTAATGTGCAGTTAGATCAAAATGAAGGGAAAGGCATCTCTCAGCTGCTATCTCACTAGAAAGTAAAATTGCAACAAAGATGCTTCAGATAAAAGAAGGACAATAAAAAACAGGTGTACCAGATGGTTCTCTGTGCTTTTATACATGTATATATATGAAAATATTCAGGCAAGTCTACAAGGTTCATAGTCATTGGTCCACAAATGATACCGTGTAAGGATGTAATGAGAAATTAATCTCATAAGAATTTTTAGAAGGAAATACAGTGGTTTGGAATTTCAGCTGTTTTTTGGGGAATGAAGGTGAAGGTTTATGATGCAGGTGGAGAGGAATTACAGTTTTCCTGTCCAGGGAATAGTGGTGCTGCTCTAGGTGAAACTCCAGCTCAGCCATTCAGGCTTTAGTTATCCAGTTTGGAGAGTGGCTCAGGATACAAAACTGGAAAAGAAAAAACAGAAAGGAAGGAGTAATATTCAGAAGGGTTTGTCTGGCCTTAAATGCACTGAGAGAACAAATGCAGATACATTTGAAGGAAAAAATCAACTGCAAAGTATAATGGCCCATGCCAGAAAAGTTGGATGGTTTTAAATCAGGAATACAGTCCAGAAGTGGGATAATAAAAGAAATAAAATTTGGGTTGCATCTTAGCTGTTTTTGTTTTCTCCCTACACTGAAGATAGATGATAAAGGGATATAGTAAGGGAAAAAAAAAAAAAAGAGCTGTACAATGAAAATTGTTCATTTTTGTCCCTCCAAAATCTAAAAGAGATCTTGAAAAGACAAAGAATGAAAACTAAAATTACAGCAGAGTCAAACTGGGGTTAATCTGAAAGACTATGATGAAATTAAGAGAAGACACAGAAAATCAAGGACAAATACTAAGAAACAACAGAGGCAAGCAAGAAAGGGAAAGGAAAACACAGGTGAAATGTTTGGGAAAGGAGAAAAAAAGAGGACACTGAAAAAAGCCAAATGTATTCAAGACCCTCTCAGTAGCTTATGTTTTGGGGTTTTTTTAATCAGGAAAACACAGATCAAAGGATATGTGGTTAGATTAAACTCATTCAGGTCAGAGGATCTGGTGATATTTATTTTGATATAATTTCTGAATTATTGATGATCATATGTGACAAGTAATGGGAAATGAATGAGTCTGGAGAATTGAAAAAGGGCATAGACACTCTTTGTCTTCAAAAATTTTTAAAAAGAGGACAAACTGTCCTAAGTTTAATACCCAGGGAGATATCTCAGCAAATGACTAAAAAATTGATGTGTAAAGGCTTTGGGGATCAGAGTATGGATCTCTCCATGCCATGTGGTATCAAACCAATTTCATCTCTTTCTTTGGTCATTTAATCTACCATAAAAGTAATACAACAACTGTAATGTAATTTGAATTTTGTTGGGCTCCCACATGAGATTTAAATAAAGTAGTTGTAAATAAACCTCCTCTGAATGCATAGCTAAAGTGGTTGAAAAATCTTTTGGGGGAAAAAAATCAACAACACAAAAACAAAACCAACAAGCCCTCTTGTAAATATTAGCAGTTAAGCTTTGGAGAATTCTTCACAATTTAGGCAAATCCAAAGAGTTTGGGAAGTTATGAATGAATGTAAATATATTTCTTGTCTTTATAAATACATATATAAACATATTATTCTGTTCTTGAATGTCCTCTTTACCTAAAATCTTAGCTGTTTTTGTTTTCTCTCTACAAACTTACAGTGTGTAGATATAAAATAAAATCTGTTTGCCCTGGGGAAAGTGTTACTTTTCTGCATTGCCTCTTTCTGGCATTCACTAAAGCAATCTCAATGCAGCCAGGATGATTATGCAACTTAATTTTCAATTTTACAGGGAACTTTTGAAATTGTGCATGTTGCAAATATCTTCCATCTCATCTGAAATACCAAATTTTCACTATTTTCTTGTGAGATTTCTCCTGCTAATTCCGTAGTTGCACTGAATGGCATTTACCCTTTATCCTACAAGTACCTTTCCTGAAAATAAATGAGTGCTTACATTTCATCCTTACTCCCCTTACTCTTTCCCCTTCCCCATCAGCTCTGATCTGACAGGTGGATGCCCCTCAGCCACACTCCCCCACCATCTGAAACATAGAGTTGTCTCCATCCAGATGCATTTCCTGAGATTTTTGAGGACTGTTTTTTTTTCCAGTGGGGAGTTGATTATCTGATAGCTCTCAAGACTAATCAGTTCTTAATAATCTCATTCTTGGACATTTCCAGTCCCTGCTGAGGTAGCTCAGTTATCTTTTGCTTCCTAGACAGCAAACCTAAGAATGAAACATCACCTTTCCTCTCTTCTGTTTCATCATCTTCTTCATTGGAAGGGACCTTGAGTCTCACATCTTTCAGGCTAAAAACAGTTTGTGTCTAAACTAGCAAGTAATTCATGCAACAGGGCCAGATATAAAGAGCACATCAGCTCATTTCAGGATGGTCTTTAATCCCAACCCAAACCATTATCTGGTTCAATATTTCTTGTTATTAATTCTACTGTTTCATTGTTCCTGTATTAATAAAGTTAATTTTTCTCAAAAATGCATTTCTTTTTTGATCAGTATACACTTAGCTTTGAGGTTAAACCCTCAAAAAATTAAACTTTCAGTGTCTAAGGAAAACTTATTGAAAAAAGCAAAGGATACGAAGCAACAATATAATTGTCTTTTGGAAATTTCTACTTGGAATTTATGTTATTTTACATACCAAAATAATGCACTGCACCAAAATTCAACTTTTATGTTCTTTCTTTTTTAGCCCTGCATTGAAACCAGGAGCTGACAGATGGGGATTAAAAACATGTATCATTTGGACCATCATTAGAGCTCATGTCTGCATGATGAGAACCTCAGAAAGCCAAATATTTTAAACATAAATTTTAACACTTGCACTCTAATATTTACTTTGAATGGCAGCATCACTAAGATCCCATAAATGTTATGAATAAAGACCTCTTCATGAATAATTTTTTCCCCAATTATTTCACTCTGCTTGAGAAGCATCAAAGTAGACTTGAGCTGGAATTTTCATTTACAGGGGCTCAAAACATGTTAAAAATATTCATGCATCATGGTAAGTGCTCCTTCCTCTGACAAGTGGAATATTTCCAGTAACAAGAAGTCAGATCTTGTCACATAAATGTATAATAAAGCAAGGATGAAGCAAAGGCGTTGGCAACAGCAATATTTAATCAGCAAATAGTTCAACTCCAGCTGAAGATGTAAAATGCATAGCAGCCTCTCCAATATAAATTTCCTGCTTGTCCTATGCCTATAAGACTATCTTCGAGGTCACCAGCTCCACACTGGTTTTTCTATTAGTTTTGCCAAAATTTTATTTTCAAGATAATTTTTCTCCTTTATTCTTGAGCCATCTCCTCCTGCCACAGGAGGAGATGGCTCAAGAATAATGGAGAAAAATTATCTCCAATAAAGGAGAAAAATTATCTCCAATAAAGGAGAAAAATTCTCCTCCAAAAAGAAAGAAAAAAAAAAAAAAAAAAACAAAAACCAAAATATAAGTCAAATTTTCTCCTGATTTTCTTTGCAGAGCCAAAAAAAAAGTGAATTGTCCTGGCTTCTCTACATATGGTACATTAAATTGTAAAATGCTTTTATTTTTACAGTGAATGTTGGATTTCACCCTAGAGATTCCAGCTATTCATATTCCAATTTCTCTTCACAAGGGAATAAATCAATTTATTTCATTTATGACAATTTTTGAGGTTTTCTTTCCCTGGCTTCTAAGAGAATTTTAAAGAACAATTAAAAAGAAATGCATATGGGGAAAGAGCAGCTGGCAAATATCCCTGGCTGAAGATAATCAAAAGCCTGTTACTCTGACAGAAGAATTTTCATTTATTCTTGAAAAGGTAAAACAGCACCACAAATCTGGAGGGAAGACCTGTTTACGTCTTAGTACTCCCTGGACTTGTTAAAAATGTGTTGTTAGCTAAGAATTGTCTGTAAATTAATTGCTATAATTTCACTGAATATTCTGTGTACTGATTGTAGAAAATGGCTAGAAGAGAGGCAAAGTTTCCTCTTTCATTCTAGAAAAAATATTCTTTTAGCAGTGGTATTTATTACAAACACCACAGCAATAAATAGTTTTGAATTCCACTTTAAAAACATTATCACTTATACTTACTCTGAACACTCACAGATTGAAAAGAAATAGTATCCCTTTTGAAATCAATGGATATTTCAGCCTAAAATGTATGACACAGCAAGGTATATTGTTACTGGACAATATTTTCATTAAGAAGCTCTCTATAGTCAACAAATATCATGCAGCAAATATTTTTTACTTGCACTGTTCCTATGAGTAAGGATTAGGAGACTCTTAAATAGCAGCAAACAAATCTAAATACAGATCACCTTTCTCTCCACTTTCATCCTGTTATCACAACTATCCAGCTCACAAACTTTTCCCATCTTTATTATGTCAGCAGCTACAAACTGCCCAGGGACTGCAGGGCACTGTAGGGTAAAAAACCAGATCACCAGAAATACAGAAACATTCCAAGAGCATTCCATAGGCAGGATAATAGGGATTTGAAAGCCCTTTGTGCTCGCCTCTTGCATATCCTCCCTAAATAGCTCCTGTGCATGGAACCTCTCTGCAAAACCACAACACAGCCTGATCTCACAGGGTTCAATTAACTCTTAAAAACAACCATTGTGGAGAATATGAGAGGAAAACATCTGGCTTGTGTAGGTGCACACAAGCCTGTGAGCAAGCTGGAGGACAACGGGGAATGGTGGAGGGAGTATTCTGGAAAATATAAAAATTGAGAAAGTAAACAAGTGTGAAGCTCTGCTCTCTGAAAGAAATACATTTCTTAGCTACAGGAACAGATAACAACAAAACTTCCTTCAGATTGTTTTACGGGTGGTTATGTCACATAATCAAGGGAACCAATTTTCCTGGGTTGATGACTGATATAACAGCAGATTGCTGGTGGCCACTTGATTAGCAATTTGTTTATATTAATGAAGGGCAAAATATCCTAAAAGACAGAGCCGTGGAAGAGGAGACAATTACAATACAGGAAATTAGCCTCCTTGCACAAGGTTCATTTAGATGTTTTGAGGCACACATGGAAATGAAAACTGGCATTTAATTTCTCACTTCTACATTGCCTTTATTTCAGTCCTACCAAGTTTGCAGCATTCCCTTTAAATTCACCTCCCTCGTGTCAGCAGGGGCTCTTCTTTCTAAGGAATAAATTCTTCCGGACAATTCATGGCATTAGAATCCTAAACCACAGAGGAGAAGCTGAAGAAATAACCCAGTCTGGGTGTAGAGCAATGAGAGAGAAAGGGAGGAGAGACCTCACAAAAATGAATTTCCTTCCCAAGAAAGATCCTAATTCTATGGCCACTGTTTTGATCTTTTAGTGTTAACAGAAGGGGTTCAGAAATGCTCCAAAATTCCATGTTACAGAAATGTGACTTACTTAACTAAGTCAGGTTTGCTGCTGCTTTGCTCAAAACTAGTTTTCCTTCTCTGTGTGGATGTCAGGCCTTATGGAAACTGTCATTTGCAAATCTAACCTTTCCTTCTTTTAATAAGTCTCAACTTTGCAATAAAACCCACTCCATT
>JAYDZK010000128.1:10908894-10920428 GCA_034509185.1 Euphonia xanthogaster | reverse complement strand
AGATTTTTATTTCTATCTGAACATGAAGCAATTTAGAGGTTTATAAACAATTAGGGCTGGAGGATGAAAATATGAAAGTAGAACTTAGTATTGCATGGGCTAGCACATTCAAACTATTTTTATCCTTTAAAGGTAAAGATCATCCATACATTGCAGTTCATACTTTGGTTGAATTTTCAGTGCAGGAACATCAATGGTTTTGGGGTTTTTTTAATTAATAGAATTATTTCATAGGAAGAAGGGCATGAAAGAAAAAAAAATTGCTGCCTCCATGAAAAAGAAAGTAGTTGTTCTCAATTTCATGATCAAGAAAGTGAAGTTACATAAAGGACAAACAATACACCCCATAGGGGATATCAGAGCTGGGACACAATATCCAGTGCAACAAAAATATTCCTGCCTGTTGCCACCTTGGTGGAGTACATCAAACAGCTATGAGAACCTTCTTCTATCCGTAATTTTAATGTGTGAAAATACACATTAGGATAGAAATAGGGCAAAACAGTCTCTGGGTTGCTTAATTGGAAGATGGAATGTGTATCAGAGGAGCACAATAACACAGTGATTTATTGGTAAAAGGGTTGTAATTACATCTTCAATTATCACCAAAAAAAAAAAAAAAATTGAAAAATAAGGAGGAATGGTGCAAGTTTAGGATATATATTGCTGAAGAAAACCACTTTGGAGTAGCACAGAGTGGCTTATGGCAGGTCAAGAGGGAACGACAATGGCTGTGAGACCCTCTGTGGTGCAATTAATCAGTGTTTCAATTAAAACATAAACGTGGGCTCTGCCCCCTGCCCTCTCCATGGGTTTTCCAGAGGCAGCCCCTTCTGCAAACACCGAGCGCCCGCCCGGTTCCTGTTTGCTCTGCTTGCACAGGGAAGATAAATGTTAGTTGCTCTCTGGGATGATATGCTCAATAAGTTTGACTTGAATTTAAATGAGTTTAAAATAATAGTATTTGCCGGAATTAATGTGATCCACTGTTCCATTTTCTCCTTTGGTATTCCATGAATAACATTAAGCTCTTTTCTGTGGTTGCACCACCTTTTTCCATTAGCTATGTAGAGCGTGCAGCTCTTTGAAAAATGTCACTGTATAAATAGTGTTGCTGAGAACCTGACTAAGGGACAGCCAGCAAGAAAATGTGGAAATGTACCTTGCTGGTGGGAAAAAAAAAAAAAAAAGAGTGTAAAAATCATGTATGTGTATAAATGTATATAAAAATTCTGATGAGTGATGGAAGGATAGAGATGAGAGGGAAGAGTGTGGTCTGAGGTTTTGTTTCTTTTTTGTAAAATGTTGGTTGCACCACTAAAATTCATAACTCTCAAGAGTTCTTTAGACTAAGTTTAATAAAAAAAAAGCAAAAAAAAAAAAAAAAAAGCCATCCAGGTAATTGAAAGTGAAAACTGGAGAAGATGGAGAAGATGTGCCTCCCTGAAGAAGACCCATCTCTCCAAGACCTTGTTTTCTGACAGTCTGGAGCAGATTTGGGGAACAGCTAAATGGAAACTTTTCTGGAAATGTGCACACCCCTGTGCTCCAAAACCATGCTGTCGCTTCTCTTCCCTGTTTGTTTCTCATCATGGTGCTGTCCTCTGAATCCAATTCTGCAGAGAATTGTTTTCAGCCAAAGAGCAGGAGCTCACTTGTTGACTGCCAGGAGCTGTGCCTCCTTGTAGCCCATTTGGGAATATTTTAGTGCTGGCTTTATGAAGCTGGGTGTGGAAGGGATGGGGTTTTTTGGAGGGGTCAGGGGGAAAGCTGGCAACCCCTAAGCAAGGTCCTTTATCCTGATATTCTGGAGTGGCAGCGCAAATGGGGAGGTATTCTGGAAATTCCTGCATATTTCAAATTGTTAGGCAAAGCCGAAGTTCTTCTGCCCACTGCATAATCCAAAAGCAGCGTGTGGGCACCTGACAGCCTACCTGCAGTACAGCTGAAGTAGCTGAAGGTGTGACTTCAAAGTTACCTAAATTTTATTTAATTCTCTGTTTGATGCTGCTTTGAAGTTACAGCAACACAGCAGCAGTTCAATTGGAATTTACCTCTGAAATCAAACTATGTAAAACAACTTGCCAGCTACTCTAATCCTAAGTAGGTCAGCAAAACCTGAGTAAGACTTTAGATAAGTCTAGGTTTAAGTTTATTCAAGTTATTTTTCCTGCTATGTAGGCACCCCAAGGCTGGGAAATGCAAAAAAGAAAGCCAAGCAGAGCATCAGCACCAGGACAGGACCAAGCACAAGGACAGGGCTCAGACCCCCATATTTTTATGGGGTGTTGGGTGCCATAACTTTTCCTTACAGAGAGCCCATAAAATTGATAGTCAGCCAAATTTCATGTGAAAGAAGACTGGACTGCCAGCACTTGCTCAAAAGCATGTTTAAATACAATTGCAAATAATTATTATTTTTTATTTACTGGAGCACTAACTCAGGCTCATTCTTGTTGGATTATGTTTTAAAAACTTTATTCCATTTTCAGTCTCATGAGAAGGGTATAGATGAGACAATACAGATGTTATAATTCACACTATTACAATTAAAAGTCAACTATTTCTTAGTTACAGTACACTAAAAGCATTTCTTGGCCTAACAGCTTTTGCCACACCGTACTGCAAATGCTTTAAAGTCAATCATCTAAAATTACCTCTCGTGGGTCTATATAATGCATCTTTTATAGCTTTATTTCTCCAAAGAATCTAGTCTTATTTATAAGATCATCCTTTGAAACTTGTTTCTATTTCCGTTTCTCTTTCAACAATGTCTGTCCTATTCCATGGCATTTCTAAGTTAACATTTCTTATCTCAAAGTTTACATACAGATATATACTATGTGAACCTTCTGTCAAGTTTTGAGAATTTTCTACAGCTCCATTTCCCACAATTCTCTCCCAGTAAAATTCCACAACCACCCCTCCTATGCCATAAACAATTCCTGAAAAGTGGAATAGCTCAGCGGGTGGCTCTGAGAGCACACCCTCACCAGAGCAGCTCAAACTGTGTGGATTAAAATGGCACCCCTGGGAAGCCACCACAGATCACCTGAAACTGAGCCTGGGCCTCTCATATTCTGCACAACAGCTCACCTGGATGGAAGGTGACCACACACCTCTCCTTTCTCCAGCTAAATTTAGATACCACTCCAGCAGCCTTTAAATCAGGTCATGCAGGAGAGGAAATAACCACAGGTTCTGCTTTTGAAAATGGCATTATTGCCAGAGACACGCTCTAAAAGATGTTTCCTGAAATTGCAGGAGAGGAAAAACACAATATGTAATCAGGGACTGAAAATGGTCGTTTATTAAAAGCCCCTAGCAATTTTCGTGTGAGATTGCTAAATGAAACCTTTGTTCTCCCTTAGGAATCAATGACCTTTGAAAAATTAGTGACCAAACAGAAATAGAAGACAATTCAAGGTAAGTCTATTGACAAGAGAGGAAAAAGAATCAGGGGTTTGAACTATCTCACTGAAGGTGAAATAGTGGAGGGTGCTGCTGGGTGAGAGGCACTAAGTGAAGGTTAAAAGGTCTCACGTCTGCAGCAAATCACAGTTTAGAAACTCTGCCCACCAAAGGGTGTTTGGCCACCTGCCAGGTGCATAAAACTAGGGAGAAAAACCTAAATTCTCCCAGGTGTTTCTCCTCACTGGTTTGAGTTGTGCCAGGTGGGGTTAGAGGATCAGGGTTTTAAACCCCAAACACGCACATGAGAGGGAGAACAATTTTTTGGTAGCTGTGTGCAACAAAAAAAAAAAAAGGATATTGTTTCATTGTCCTGAATAAACATAAATCAGGATTCCCATGGGGTCATAAATGCTGCTAGTGAATTGAGCCTTCTATACTTGCAGAAGGGTTTTAAAAATAAAGCATCAGCCATGGATCTCCTTATTCTGGCTCAAATTTTCTGCAGCATTTATGACCCCAGGCATACAGTTTTGAGTATCCAGTCTCAAATGATTCAGACAGAGCAATTTTTTAGGCAAAGTATTCCAACCCAGAATTTTGTGAACACCAGATCAGTGGCAGATTTTGGGAAGTCATGCTCCCAAAACGTAGAAGTCTTCAAACTAAAATTAATTTAGGAAAAAGCAGCCCATACACTAAAGAAATATATGTTGTTGTTTACCCTTCATCCCAAACACTGTCCTCAAAAATTTGAATTATGTTACTAGCCACTCTGTAAAACTTTGATTTCTCAATTTCTAGCTGTTAATACCCTATGAATCTTCAATACTGGTTCTATCAGTGCTGATACCTATTAATTGAATTCAACTAATTTAAATTAATTAAATACCTATTTGAAAATCCCATTCAGCTGCCAATACTTGAAAATTTTCCAGTCTTTTTGTAAAATGCAAAAGTAATTCAGAAGGCAATGCACCATCTGGCCTCATAGTATCTCTATTAGTTTTGCAGGTTATCAAAAATTCAGTGCTCCCCACCCTGTCCTTCATAGTCTTCTCCATGTTTTCTCTCACACTCAGTTTCTTTTTATCATAAAAAGATTGTAGGTTTAGAAAGAATTCAAAACCCCAAAAAGAGCCAAAGCTCTATGGTACTCTAAGGGTTGTAAAACAGATATGATTTTAAGGCAGGAAGGATGGCACTGCTGATGTGACACAAGGCAGACATTTACAACAGAAGTTAAGTCTTCACAGACCTTGTAAATATATTTGCATTACTTAGAATACAGATATATTTTTTTAAAAAATTGAGAAGTCCTAGCAGAAGGTTCTGTGGGGTTTGTTTTGACAGGGAAGCCATAAAATAGCAGTTGGATATAGTGAAAGTCTATCCAATTAAGAAATTCTTTTGAATATCAAATCAACTGAAAAACTTACGTAGACATGGTAAAAAAAAATGGGGAAAAAATATCAGCTTTTTGTCCCACCATTTTATTTAGCTTTATGTGAAGCATCTTTTACTAGTTAGTAGTTTACATCCATTTTTTGTATATGTATGATGGTGTACAGGTAAAAATTAATTACTATGTAAATGCTTGGAGTTCCTTTCTGTTCAACTGGAAAATAACATTTGTTACCTGGGAATGAATATGCACAGAATTAAGAAATTAAAACTATTTCTAAAACTTTGCCATTACATTTCCTTGTATTCTGTACTTCTTAGCCATAAAACCTAATTCCTGAAACTTCAGTCTTTGCACAGAATTATTATTTATATAGTGCTGCAATGTCTGAATAAATATTGTCTAATTCTTCATTTATTTGCTCAGTTCAAGTGGTCTCACACAAATGTCCAAAGGACTGTAATCATTCCCTTACCTCATTTTCTCAACAAGGCAGTGTTTTCACAGTGCTCTGTTGCTATAATAGGTATTATAGTGGAAGAAAATTGAAATGCTTGCTCAAACATTTGCCGAAAAATTAGAAATTCTGGACTGCCACCAAGTAAACAGAAAGAATTCCCAGTCAGACATTCATCAGCTACTCCCCATCCATTCAGAGAGCACCTAAGGGAGTAGGATACTCCTCGGTTTGGTGAGCCTTGTAAAACTCAGGAGAACCTAAATTAGACGCCTTTTCATGTAGTTTTGTGCCAATGCTTGATTTCTGTGCAATGCCTGGAAGTAATTTGTTAAATGTCTCACTCTTCCATGAGGTACTGCTGGTGCCTAACACATCACCCACCAGAAAGGAATGACCTTTCCACGAAGGAAAAAAAAATTAAAAAACCACTGCTTATGTCTTTTTAAATGCTGATAAACTTAGGTGGCACCAACAACCCCAGCAAGATTTATTGAGCAATACCCTCCAGTATATAAGCACCATCAGGTAGCTTTGCATTCTCTGATGAATAAACAATTGAAGTCGTAATTGTTTGTGCATTCCTGAAAATGTCAACAAAATCAAACATCTGTCATGCCAGATAAGGAAACACGGCTCGTTTAATACACTTAGTGCTCTACTCAGCCTTGAAAAGGTCACTCCAGTTTCAACAAGCAGGGTGTAATTTATTGGCTCCCAGTAAATGACCATGTAGTGACAGTAAAGCTGTGGCCGTGTTTGGTTACCCTTCAAACGAGGTATTTGATTAAGATGGCACATCATATCTAGCACAATCTGTTTAATGTTGCTTTTGGATGCGCTCTCACCCTCTCAATTACAACCAACTGTGACAGGAAACCATTTTTACCAAAGCAACACTCACAGCCCCCAGCCCCAGCCCACCGCAATAAAGCCAGAAGGACGGCCTTGAAATCCACCCATTCAAGACAGCAAACAGCACACAAAGGCAGCATTCACTCCTCTGCCATCTTCAGTGGCAATAAACAAAACCCACACACGGCTCCACTGCAGGCTGGAGCCATCTCCAGCACACAGGTGGTGCCTGTCTGCCAAGAAGGGCTGGACACCCCTCTGACTCTGCTCTGGCTTCCTGCATCAGGCTCCTGGATCCTGAATCCCTTCACGAATAGCTCATGGCAAGTGCTGCTTGTTCTCCCTGCTGGCTGCACCAAAAGGCTGTCGGGACAGCCCAGGGATGCCTCATTTTGCACAGACCTATTTAGATGAAAACTGATCTCTTGGAACCACTCTCAGTGACCTCCATTATTCTCCTGTTGGCCTGTGCTCAAAGGATTTGCTGATGTCGGTGAGAGGGAGATAATTTGGGGTGATTTTGGACACAGTGTGGAATAGGGGATCGTGACTCCTTCAACACATTGCCTTGAAGCACAGTCAGTTTTTTGCTTGATGGCTGTTGTAACCTAAGAGTGCAGTGCATTCAGTGTCATTTGGCCCTAAAATCCCTGAAAAAGTGTTAATTATTGGTGCTGCTGAGTTGGTTCTGCTCCTCTTTAAACTGAGAGGTCTAATCCTGCAGGATACCATTGTGTGGGAGATCCAAATAAGCAATGTATTTCCCAGACTGGCTGGCAGGTCAGAGCTAGCACAGATGCACAAATGTGTTGATCACATCACTGGACAGCTGGTGGGAGCTGGCCCAACTCTCTTCCCTCTGTTCTTCTCCCAAGTATTTGACTCTTGAGCCAATTCTGTGAACTGGCTCCAGGAATTTATTTATAATCCATGGAGGTGATTTGGGGTGAGAAGACAATACTCTTAGAAGGTTTGTGCTTTTAGGGAAAGGTGAATTTGAGGTGCTTTGTATGTCTAAATTATGTAAGACCTTAAACAAAAGAGGATAAAAGGGTATGGACTGTTCTTCCTTTATTTTTTTGTACACAAGAGAGTCACAAGGCCAAGTGAGGATTATGCTACTGGGGTTTTTTTCATCCCAACAGGATTACAAAATGCTTTATGAAGTGTCAGTTTGTTTCATGCCTGCCAGTAATGGAAAACGGGGATTACAGCCCTCTTAGCAAAGGTTGATCACTGCTCCCTTGAGCAGGGACAAGTGGGCCTGTGCATGCAGATCAATCCTAAAGGACTCCTGTGGGAAAATAAGATTGGATTTTGGCTGTCTGAGTAACCAGGCTTTACACTGGATGGTTACTAGGCTCTCCCACAGCCTGTTTTCAGAGTTTGAGTTGGCCTGACCCTTTCTACTTACAGATGCATGCCATGTGAGGACATCAAGCAGAGCTCACTCCTGAGGCATGACATGGCATCACTGTGAGGGAGTGGATCACCCATTCTCACCATCAGCTGTCATGATTTCTGTGAGACATGGTTTAACACCAGCCGGAAAGTCACCCCCACGCAGCCCCCTGCCCACCCTGCCCTGGCGGGATCAGGGAGAGAGTTGGAGGGCAGAGGTGATAAACCCATGGGCCGAGATAAAGACAGTTTAACGTGTAAAGGAAAAGCCATGCACACAACAGAGCAAAACAAAGAATCCATTCCTCACTTCCCACAGGAAGGAAGGTGTTCAGGCATCCCAGGACAGCAGGGCTCTGTCATGTGTCGTGGTGACTTTGGAGAATAAACACCACACTCCAAATGTCCCCCACCTCCTCCTTGTCTCTGCAGCTCTACATGCAGAGCATGATGCTTGGATGTCCTTTGGGTTAATTTGGGTCACTGTCCTGGCTGTGCCCTCCCCCAAATCCTTGTGCACTCCCAGCCTCAGCCCTGGTGGGGTAGAGGGAGGAAAAGGAACGTTTTTGTGCCAGCTCAGCAAGAACAGAAACATCCCTGTGCTGCCAACACTCCACCACTGCCCCACACCAGCTGCTGTGAATAAAATTCACCTTATCCAAGCCAAAAGCAATCCATTCTCCCCTCCTCTTCCATGCCCAGGCCAAACACTCTCCAATATACCCTCATTAACCACCACCCCTCTTTCCATCCTTTGATGTGGCATAGAGACATCGTTCCCTTAGTCTATGGACCACTTTTGTAAAATGTCCTTGAAATGTCTAAAACATCCACAAAATGCTCACTGAATTCATTTAGTCCATGGCTTGGGGGTCCATTTGAGGAGCAGCAGTGTTGGTGTGGAACAGCATTTGTCCTTCTGTCCCAAAATCTTGATGGCTCAAAAGCTCAGAATCTGAATTCAGTGCCTAACCAAAAATCTCAGCTCTGGTCCTGCCAGCAATCTCCTGCTAAGCAGGAATCAAACAGCAGGAATCAGAAATCCCATAATGGGTTATGGGCACCCAAAACAAACAGAGGGAAACAATCATTTTGCAGATTGCACAATCCCACTGTGGAACACATTGCTGCAAACTGTGTGAAGGAGTGAGGAAAGGATCAGACAAATCCAAAGAGCCCAGACACGTCAGCGTGAAACCAACAGGAGAGTCCACAGAAAATGTGTACTCTGGGCTGTGAAGCAGAAAGAAAGGCGGAAGTGTCCCAAAAAAAGCACCTATATGTAATGCTGTGTTTAGTACCTCTCCAAAATTCTGTTGTTTCCCGTTTCTTGTGTTCTGTTGTCTGCTGCTGGCTGATCTCAGAGACAGCAGTGAGAGAGCCCTTGGTCTGAGCCAGCAAGGACCAGGCTGGAATGTTGCCTTAAACAACCTTTCAGATGCACCTTTAAAAACCTAATTGTGTTTCAGACCTGCCAAGTGTTCGGCTGATCTTGGCCATAAAGATATATTCCTCTTTGGTTTGTATTTTTAATCATAATTAGGTCCATTTTTCTACACTTGGCCTTACTGCTATTTCATTTACTTAAACTGTAATGATTAAATCTAATTTACTACTCCGTGAAATCTTAATCCTTCTGAAAAGTAATGGGCAAAGTACACAGGTCAGTTAAGAAACTGATTCACCACATAACCTCCATTTAGTAATTCCATTTATTTCAATAAAACTAGCTGGCACATGCAAGAAAGACTCTACAGTGGCTTTTAGTCTCCAGAAAATCATAGAATTTTTAATACAAGCACTGAAGAGATGTCTTGACCTCTTCCTGAGCGTATTATTATTCATGGGAAAAAATCCAAAACAAATCCAGCTCATACAATCTCTCTAAAGAAAGCCACCTACATTTTGTGCTTGTTCTTCTTTTACAAGTACAACATTATCCTTTTCAAATATACAAAATGTCAGCTTGATAATACAGGGGAAAGGGCTTCCATATCCACAGTGAACATGATTTCTCTAAAAAACAATAAATGAAAAGCCTATTACTAATGCAGTATTCTCATTTAATCACATTTGCTCATTACTACCATATTTTAGGTGATATAAAAGGAGGAACAATTATTGCCTTGTTCACTTTGATTTATTTGGCTCACTGCCTCCTTACCTAGGTAATGTAAAATAAACTGTGCTACATGGGTCATTTATGATGTGATTTAATAAGATGCTTTTTATTTCTAGCCTGTAGGGAAGCATATTATTTTGGAAGCACCTGGCAAAAAAGAAATTAAAAAAAAAAAAGAAGAAGAAAAAGAACCCTAAACAAAATCAAAGCAAAAACACCCAGCAACATTTCTTTTGTTCATTTTCTATTTGCACTCAGTAGACTCCAGCCTAGAAGTTAATTTAAAGCAGGTTTTCCATGGTAGTAATGTACTAAAACAGGGCTTCAAAACCCACATCAGGAAATGGTGCCTGGATGTCAAAATAAGGAAGGTTGTAACTACAAGCTTGACCAGCTCCTAACTTCCTTTGGGTATTTCCGTGTAAATTAAGACTTGTTCCTTTTCACTGGCTGAAACAGGTTAATGTTTTTTGCTTAGCAGCAAATGCTGTCTACAAACAAAGTTATATTTATATAACAGGTATCCGAGACACATCTGGAGGTAAAAAAATTAGCTAGGAAATTGGTTTTCCACAGACACAATGAGCAAGTTTACCCCACTGAAACCTACAAAAAACTTGCAGGAATTTGGGACCAGCTTCCATGGCTTTTAGTTCTTTTGATGATTCACTTATAGCCATTCTGTGGGAACAACATTAACTCAAAACTCTGCAGATGGCACAAAGTTAAAGGAGCTGGTATTTGAAAATCCTATGTGGGGATATTCCTTATATTGTGAGTGGAAGAGCTGATGCTGATGACAAAGCACTGTAACAAAGATCTACCTGTTTCCAGTATAAATCCCTGGGGTTTTGTCACTCAAAATTTTCATTTTAATTTGAAACAACACTGTTTGCCTTAAGGATCTCTCTGGAAAGAGATTAATGCGTGAGAAGAGTTTAAAAAAATTTAGAAACCCAATGATTGCATCTATTTTTTTTTCTATTTTTAAAAATAAATAGCGCTTTACCAGACAACTTCACAAGGAAATCTTCAGCTGACTCCTTTCTTTGGGGGGGGGGTGGGTCTTTTTCTTTATCTCAGCTCTAGTGTTTGTATTTACCATTGTATATAGCATTGGATTTTTCATTAAGTTCATTCCCCCCTTAATAAAATTCTGTATTTCCTGGTATACAGCCTCCTTCCAAGGTAAAAGCACAAGCAGGAAACTTTTCACTGTAGCTTGAGAAATCCCAACCAACAAAAAGCTCTACCAAATGCCTGCCTGAAGCCCTAAAATTCAGTATATTTAGTCACCTGAACTGTAGAAACTTGGCAGCATGACCAAGTGGAAGAGACAGAGAGGCTCAGGAGGTGGTGAAGGATTCAGTCCCCATGAGGCTTTTGGGAGGAATTTAAGCAACAACACAAAACTGTGAGAATTGTGAGTCCCCCTGTAATGTAGACGGGGGTAGCAGGAGTACACATCATTTTATCTGTGCTTTATGAGACACCCTTGGATGTCCTGAAATGTAGAACATAAGAGGTAAGAAATAAGAACAGGTAAGGTTCTGAAAAGTACTGATGGTTTAAAGTCACCTGTGATCCCCCTGTAGCTGAAAATCTCTGTAGCTGTACCTGTACAGTGGCACAGCTTGTGCTGCACAGATGGCCTTCTACAACAGGAAAGAAAAATTGTGCCATTATCCTGAGCAGAAATTCAAATTTCATGTTTATAATGGTGTTCTTGAATGTTTTAATTTTTTTTAGGTAAAAAAATATGCACATCTCAGAGGGATACCAACATGCCTCCAGCTCTCAGGGGTCCCAGCCCAGGAAGGAGCTGGAGCTGCTGCAGCCGGGCCAGAGGAGGCTCCAGGGTGGGCAGAGGATGGAGCAGCTCT
>JAYDZK010000128.1:10133530-10145712 GCA_034509185.1 Euphonia xanthogaster | reverse complement strand
ACTGGAGAGTAGGTGCAGAGAATGACACCTGCTCTTAGGACAGCTACCCTAAGGAGGCAGGTAGTGAAAGAGAATCAGGGGCTGAGGAATTGCTCGTAGCAGGGCAAAGAAGGAATGCTTATACAAGATGGAGCAGCCAGGGTGTTGTATTTTCTGCAGTATACAATCCATTCCAGTGCCATGGATATTAATGATTTGGCATTTCTTGGCTTTTCTTTTCCCTGTTCCTGTTTTGTTTGTGCTGTCACATATGTGAACAGAGTGCTGCAATGTTTTTATTATGATAGTTATTTTATTATGTCAGTTATTTTATTATGTCAGTTCTCATGGTTGAGGTGACAGGAGAAAAATATGAACTAAGGGAAACAGAGAAAGAAGATCAAATTTGAAACTGCATTAATGTCCAAATCAGAAAACTATTTTCTTTGTGAGAATATGTATATTTCGTACTATTAATATTGATTGTGCTTAGTAGATTAGGGAATACAGTGTTTTAATTTTATTTTTTTAAATGGTGTATAAATGAATATGTGTATATACATACCTAGAGAAATAACTCTTGTGCATTTATAAAATGTGATGTTTTTAGCTCTAGAAGCAGCAACTGCACATACATCAGCCAAATCTAGAACTGCTTTCCATGACAATCTGAGTTTTAACAGAGTGCATAAATCCGTCAGTGTTGTGAATGGGGTAACTACACCTTTGTCTAACACTGTCTTTGGAATATTTTTAAAAAGCAGTGTATAAATTGGTGGCCCTTGGATGGGCAGAAAATAGCAATTTTTTTGTAAAAAACAGTTTCCTCTATGCAAAAATGTTGTATGTATGTGTGATACGCAGTCTTACACCAGTTTGCTGGAAATAATTTTTCCATTTTTAAAGAGGTAATAATTTCATTTTTGAAAATTAGAATAATGGTGTTTTAGAGGTGAGAGCTGTGCATCAGCAGTAGAGGACTATTAAACAAGTCATGATGTTCTGATGGTCTGCTTAGAAGGATGGCAGCAAACAGCACAGGACATGATGGTATATTTTATATGCTTCTGTCAGCTTTTAGTGTTCAAATGACTGTTTAATCATATTCTGACCAAATCAGATTGCATGCAAAATTGTTCCCTTTAGTTTCAGCCATAGTCTCTCAGGCAATTTGCAGGCTCCAGTAGCATTTGAGTTTATATGAATTTGTATGAGCACACACTCCTGCTGGTAAGTGTCCACAAAATACTACAAGCAACTTTCTGTATACAGTTGACCTGAAATAGGTGCGTTTCTTGTTAAAACTCTTACAGAATGTGATTTCAGTAACATCACACTCTTAGAAGTAATCTTAAGGTCTCAGCTATAGGAAATTCAGAATTTGTCTTTGTGGGCTGAGTCACTTAAATTGTAACAATTCAGTTGCTTGTGTAATGGCTTTAAAAATCAAATGCCCAACATCTCAAACAATGTCTGTGTGAGCTTCTCTGAGGCCTCTATAGGTGTCAGGAGACAAAATTGCACAGGGAAGAGTACAGACCTCCAAGAAGACTAAGGCTTGGCCCTAATACAGAGCTTAAATCCATAGAAGTGTTTGCAACAGCCTTCACAGGTGAAAAACCATGTTTTTCAGTCTATCAAAATCTGGGGCATCCTTACCCATCAAAATAGGTTTGTAGCCTTGCAGCCAGACAAGGCTTTTGTCTTTTCTAGTAGCAGCACAAGTTCTGAAGTAATTCTGTGAGGACAAGGGTTTGTCAGATCTTGGTTGTCAGGGCTTGCCTGAAGCTTTGTTCTGCTCTTTTAACTCTTACAGCAGTTGTCTAAAAGAGTGGCATTTCCTAACCAGTTTTTAGCTTTAGCTTGCTTTTATATGGTTGTATAATTTAGTGCCTATTTTTATAATAATCATCATCAGTTTCTCTGCCTAATGGGTAGAACTAACAAGTCTCTATTCTTTTAAAAATGAACTGTGTGAATGGCAGCATGGAAAAGAGCAGACATGGGACTATAGCAGAGGCCTGAAATCTATGAACACAAGGTGGTACCAGAGCCAATCAAGCTACCAGCAGCCACCCCACCCACCAAGAAGGTGTTGAGTGGACTAAAGAGGAGCAAGCTCTCACCATCAGCCCAGGTGCCTTTCTCATGGAGAAAATCTATGCCATAACCCTCTCTCTACTCCATACTAAGCAGGATTCACCCAGGAGTCTGTGGATAGCATAACAGTATAGAGAAGGGAGAGGTATTACAAGGTCTGTAAATTCAGAAATGTTTTTGTTGTAGTTGGCTGTATTTTTATAGTAATAAATAGATTTGGACAAATAAGAATTTCTTTTCTTTAAGAATGTTTTAGTCTAACAATAGGTTCTTAAATTCTTGACTTTCCATCCAGGGAGTGTTTATGAGGCCCACATAAACTGCATGAGCTGTGCTCAGTACTGTCCTTAGAAGTGGGCAAACTGGGGATATGGGGATATGGGGATTATACTTGATGGGGGTTATACTTCCATTGGCTGCATAATGGACACAGATAAAGAAAAGAGGAAAGCAAAAAACCATATTTTTCATTGCTATTAAGGAGAGCTTTTACCAAGGTGTTTTGTATGAGGGAAAAGAGCAGGTATGCTAGAAATCCTTTGTCTGTCTTGGCAAGGGATTAGGGTGGAGGTTTATAAACCAAGTGAACAGACAAAAGATCCACATGAGATTGAGCTTGCTGCTGGGTTTGCAGGAGTCTGTGCAGTCCTTCTGTGTCCCTGACAGCTCCACTGCCAATATGAACTCCACAGTATAAGAGGAGCAAGAGGCCCTGCCCCTGGACCTCGTTGCCAAAGGCTACACTGCGGAGAGGCAGTTGTTTGTTTACTTTCATAATATTACAGCTTGCAATCAATGCTCACACAGTTTGCTTAGTCCTGAGGGGACAAAATGAATGGGTTTTTTCTTTCTATCTGGAGTCCACTGGCTTCTGCCTATTACATGACTAGCTTTTAAACGAGCTCACCAGGATTTTGAGAAGAAATTTCCAATGCAGAATTCATCACCTGGGAAAAAAATTATAAATAAATAGAACCATATTAATCACCTGATTTTTATTCCCTTACTTTGTCTAGCAGTGCTGTGCTCTGTTCCTTCCCATGCTCATTTCAATATTTCTGCCCGTTGATCTTTATACTATGACCTGTGTGAACACCCTCTGAAGTGTTGGCTTCCTAAGCTGTCATAGAAGGGCAGTGGGAGGAGAGGGGTTTGGAAATTTACTCACACATGTCCATCTGAGACCTGAGAGTAACTGGCACTTCGCAGAAGCTTCAGCCTTGCACTTAAATGTGCGGATCAGCAGCTTGCTTGGGCTTAGGCTCAGCAGATGTGGCATACAAGAGCACCATGCAGCCCGTATTTTTGAAATACATTTTTAATATTGGGTTGGGATTCCCAAAATTAGTTCTATGCAGAGCTGTGAAGCTCTATAATAAATAAAAGTAGTTCTCATTCTTGCTAACACATAAGCAGCCAATTCGTTTTTTTAATGGCTCAGTAGGTTTCAATAGAACAGGTGGCTAAGGAGGTTTTGTAAAAAACAAAACCAGTGTTCTGGAGTAAAGTACAAATTTTCTGAATGAAGAAAATGTCTTTGATTTTTTTTTCTTAGAATACAGCATTTTAATAATTTTTAAATAAAATTAAGTTATTTTTACATCTTCTGCAAAACCCTTATGTTTTTGGAAGGGTGAGGGTAGAGTGTTTTCCAGAGTCTATTGTATTGATAGACAAAATTTTCAGTCTTGTGTTTTTACATCACAGGGAAAAGCTGTGGTCTGTTTTCCTCTCCTACCCTCCATCCCATAGGAGTTCTCCTGTAGTTCATCCAGTTTTCCTCTCATCTCCACTATTCCATTGTTACCTTCTGTATTCTTGAAGCTTTCTTTTGCTTTCTTCTTTCTCTTCAATGTCTCCCTCCTTTTTCACAGTTAAGAGCCTGAGGTGGAGGCTGATGGTTTTCTCCTGTTGAAATTGTTCCATTTCCTCAATGCCTTTGCATAGGGACTCACCAGATAGAATTGAACTGGTTTCAGAGGGTAAAATTTGGTCACAAGCCCTTCATTATAGTATCCCAAATACCTTGAGGATCTTTCGTTTCCAGCCAGAACCTTGCAGGACTGAAGGTGCAAATCAGAAATAATGTTGGTTTTGGGTTTTTTTGTTTGTTTGTTTGTTTTTTTTTTTTTTTTTTTTTTTGGTTTTTTTTTTTTTTTTTTTTTTTTTTGTGAGTTATGCAAATGAGACACTGAACATAAAACTCTCATGGAATACTTTACAGATGGTGATTAAGCATAGAGTGTCTATATCTCAGACCCATGATGATTAAGTCAATCAGTTGCAGTTCTGGATCTCACCTGTGTTACTTCTGGAACAATATCCTGCTACATTTTCATTACACTGATCATGTAACTAATCTCTGTAAATCAGAACCCTTTATGTATAGGAAGTTACATTAATGCTGACCACACCTGCAATTTTATTGCTATAAATACCCTTAGAGGTAGATGGAGTTTTAACCAGTCAGAAGTAAAAGAAACAACCTGAAACATGCCCCTTGTGTTTGTTCAGAAAAGATCACAAGGCAAATTAATAGGTCTAAGTCAGGGTGATGTGCCTTCAGGTGGGATGAGTGGAGGCCAGAAATAGTCTGCTTTTTTCCACAAGTGTTTCATTTAGATTCACCTTAAAGTTTGAAACGCTGAGACAAAACCTAGAGCAGTTAGTTTTGGTTTTTTTTTACTTAAAGGACAGTTAGGAGCAGGACAGTCTTGTAATTGCATGGATGAATTTAGTGGGTTCTGGTTTTTTTTCTGAAGACTGCTTATTATTTTTTTAAAGAATTCCCTAATGAAATTAGTCAGATTTCTTCTTTGTTTGTCATGTACCACTAATCCTTTTGCAAGAAAGAGAGGAGCATTGTCAGCTATAGCAGGTAAAACCTTTTATTCATACGGTTTTGCTGATGTGACACCACATTTCAGTGGGTTTCATTCAAAGCAACACAAAGTAAGTGATACAGTGAAAATTTTCAGAAGGAATTCAGTGTCTCACCGAATGGAGTGGACCAACCATGATGGTTCCAGACCTGCTGGACAAGGAGAGGTTCATGGGTTTGAGAGGGTTCAGAACTGGGCTTGTGGCCATTTCGTTTGGCTTTCTGGATATTAGCATGCACATACCTGCTCTTCACACAGATATGTTTGGGTTCTCTTTGACATCTATAAAATTTTGGCCAAGTGGTATAAATGAAAGTTCTGTCGACAGAAGCTGTGGCACTGAAATTTCACTTTCCTCCCCACAGTGAGATGTTGTTACAAGGCCTCTGGTGTGCTGACATAACACTTGAACTCTCTTGAAGATATAAGTGGTGCAGAACCCTTATCAGTCTGCCTATCCATAGATTTTGTACTGTTGCTTATCACTCAGTCATGGGATATTTACTACATGAAGCTGGTAGCAAGGGAAAACAACCCTAACAGTCCTTGAAATCTGAGGCATCACTTTCTTACAGGTATCAAACTCTGCTTTGACACCAGGGATTCAGCAACACATTTTTAAAAGAATTAATTTAGGAATCAAGATAGTTATTAATGTAGCTTTTTTCATAACCAGGTGGGCTTTCTACTAAGAGATATCATTTAAGATATACTGTGAACTGTATTAGTAAGTATCATTGGTCTCTGTGGAGTGCTGAATGTGAAGATGTGACTTCTGCTAGCAGAAAAGTGTCAGAATTCTCATCAGAGAAAGAAAAAATTTTCTGCCTTAAATGCTCCAAAATATTTTTTTATGTAAAGGTGAACATGTGTGGATTTATTTTGCATATTGTTTTTAATCCTTTTTTTGGCTGCTATTAGTGATATGTAATTAGTTTGTTAGCCAGGAGTCTGTGGAGACACCTGTAAGGAGCACTTTCACTGACAGGGCAATTTATTTGAATGGTGTAGCTATTGAATGGTATTGTTCTCCTGGCAGAAACCAGGAGAGTTTATAATAAATTGTATTCTGGGGTGAGATCTAGATTCAGTAAACTGAGCTTCTGCTTTACCAGTTCAGTTCCTCTTTTCAGTGTTCTGGCAAAGTGGGACATTGTGCTGCTCACACAGGAGTGCTCTTGGAGACAGCCGCCAGCTGAGGCCTGAAGCTTAGCACACAACATTTGTTTATTTGTTTATTGCCACTAGACAACTTTAACAGCCAAAGATCAAGTGTGACTCAGACACTCAGGTTTGGACAGACATTTTTTCCAGTCTCACATACCATGTTACTGTTCTAGTGGCCATGGTGTCAGTGGCTCTCTGCCTCTCAGTTCACAGGGATTGGGCAAAGGGTTTACTTTGATGATACAAGCAAGTGTCTTCCCTCTTTCCCAAGCCCCATGGTGTGAAGGGCCCGCTTCCTCAAGGGCAACATGATCCAAAGGATAACTTTTTCCTTTGCAGGTAAAAATGAGTATGTTGTGGGCCACTGAAGTAACAGAGTGCCAGTTGTCTGGTACCTTGTAGTTGTTGCAACCATTGTTATTTTCTTAGCTTTGCTGTTTTCAGGCAAGCAGTCTGCATTTCATTTGGGTGCAAGGCTGGCAAGCAGATGTTATGCCACAAAGCCATTTGTGCTTTTTGTCAAGTGGTTTGGCTTTTGAAGTGATTCATGCCACCACTGTGGTTTCAATTACTTTGAAAACAGTAAAGTCTGTACTTGGAATTTACTGACTGCCTTTTGCAGTAAAATCTTACCTTTTATTCCTTCGGCCCTTTTTTGTGCATCAGTTTGATTTATGTGGAAGAGAGCTCTGGGGAAGGAATTTTTCCCTCTATTTTTCTGTTGCAAACCTGTTCAGAATGGCAGGCATGCTCATGGAGAGGATGCACGGCGAAAATGTGGTGCCTTTGGACGTGGCAGGTGAAGTTACAAAGAGAATGTGAGGCTGTCACATCTCGGGGCGTGTTTGATCAGCCCTTGTTTTGTAAAGTTGCAGTGTGTGTTCTGCTGGTTCCAGCAGCAAGCAGTCAGGGAAACCTGTACTCCTAAAATGTGCAATGAGGACTGTGTGGTTCTTGTGCAGGAATTAGCAAGCACATTTGAAGTGCAGAGATTGTGTTGTCAAGTCAACAGGGCACCTGACAGGAGTCTGAGAAGAATGTGTCTTTCTTCTGTACATTGAGTCATTCTGTCATGTTTGGCAAATTGCTTCAACTGTTTCCCCCCACAAGAAATAGACCCCCCTTTACAGTGAGATCTGTAAGAGATAGTATAATATATAGTGCTTATAAAGATACAGAATATATAGTGATTATAAAGATACAGTTCTTTGCCAAAGCTTGGATAATCATTGTTAGCAGCAGTATTAATTTTAATTTGTTTCCTTAACTGAATGGGGGTTTGACATAAACAATTTGTGTTTCAGTTGGGCAATATGATCATTGATGGAATGGTGCAGAGGTTTTGATTATATTTTTTTACTTGTAAATATAATTAATATTTTAATGAGAGTAAATATCTTTATAATTTAAAGCCAATTGCCAACAGAGGTTTGCAAATTGCTAACATAAGGTTCAAGTAATTTGCATAAGGAAATACTGATGTTTCAAGTATCTTTTACATTGTTACAGAAATAGTTGGCGTTCCTTCTAATATAATATTTAAAGCTTGTTTTGGAAGCATGTTAGCTGCTGCTGAAGAGATCATGAAACTAGGAGACAGAAATCCTTTTTTTTTTGTGTTTGCATCACATCCTGGTACCAAATGACCAGTGGTTACTCTCCTCACTTATTTCCTGGTCAGGGAAGATTTGGGAATCTGCTGTGAGGGGGTGTCCCACATGTGCCAGTGGCTTTGCTGCTGCTGTGATTTGTGTAGCAGCTCCTGGATTTCAGGCTGGTGGTCTCTGAGTTATGGCAAAACAAATAAGCATTGATCCTGCTTATCTGAAATGTAGTTAAAAATTGTGATGAACAGGGCCTGTTAGCATGTCTGGATTGCTGGTTTGAGTATTTTTCACAGAAGCCCAGCCATCCACTGTGGCAATATGTGAAATACATTGCTCATCTTCTCTCCCTACCACTGCAGGACATGGCTTAAAAAACATAGGTTTGACCATAAGGTCTCCAGAGGAATAGACCACAAATTAACTGGTTTGATGACTGATCACACAGAACAACAGTTGAATGTGCTGTGTCTGCTGCAGGAACTTACACTGTAAAGGCTCAGTGAATGCTAGTTTGTCCTAGATATGTCCTTCTTGCTGTCTGCCACATGCTCATATAAAAGGCTTTAGAATATACCTGAATGGGGCATTCTGAAAGCCATTCCCCTGGACAGACCCCTGCGGCAAGAAAATCTCTTCAACTTGAATTCTCTTTTTATTTGCTGTCCTTTTCTTTCAGTTTTCAATTAACTTATTTATATTCTCTGCCTCCACTTGTTCTCCCAAGAGATGCCAGGCAATAACCTCCTATGCTGTAGATATGGGGCTTTCTGAAAATGCACAGGTGAGGTAAATTGAGCAAGATGAGAACTAATTTTGATTAATTCACAAATATTGCATTATACAATTATATATATATTGTTTTAAGAGTGGAAGCACCTCATAATACCAAAGCTTCAGATTATTAATATTCTTTCTACAGCGAATTCTAATTAGCTAGAATAGATTTGACCAGTTCTACTCTCATGCTGTGATAACATACCAGGCCTGAAAAGGTCACAGCTACTGGGATCCAAAAAGACTCTTACAGTTTTGCTCACATGAGTTCCTTAGCAATTCAGTCAAGTTGATAAAAATAGAAATAATAAATGGAGAAGACTGATGCTGATATTAAAGCTTTTATTTGCCATGGCTTTGGTCAGAGGCTTTGGACTCCAAAAGTTTGTTCAATGTGAAGAGATCTGCATGGATTAGAATACAAGATTTTTACCAAAACTTCTTTTACATCTTATTATGGTCTTTTGAGCAAAACTGTGTTCTCTCTGGCTGCTCTGCAGGCTGAAGCGTCTGGGGTTTGCAGTAATCTGTGTTTTGCTGTCAGTATCCCTAGAGGACTCATTGCCAGCTGAAGAGAGAAAAGATGATGCTCCCACCAAGACTGCACCTTTGCTTCCCTTTTCTTCTTTGTCAAGTAACCTGATGAAAAGACCAAGCACTGGTAGCTGAGAGTTTGCTCAGAATTTGGGAATTAGCTGATCATGCAACCATTTGGTCTCTTCCTACTTCAGCCTGACACAAATGTGTCATCACATAGGAGAGAAGCTGGCATGTAAAATGCTTTCCCATGGCCAGTGCAGTTTTTTAAACCAGTGGTGCACAATAAGCTTAAAGGAACAGGCATAGTGATAAATATCTGTGAAATCAGGGGTCCCCTAGTATTAAATCAGGCAATTTCATATGACTATGAACCCTCAGTTTCTTTGCCAGTTTGTCTGGTTGCTTTCAGTCATTTGTTGGGAAATTTATTTAAGTTCTTGGATTGCCTTGCAACCCTCTGTTTTGGTTAGGAACACACATCAGATGCAACTGAAGGCATGGCTTGGGGCTACAGTATAGCGGTATGGAAAATCTTAGTGATTTCTTACCTTGGTCTGGTTAACCTTAGTCTAACCTTAGAAAATTTTCATTGAATAATGCTCTGTAAGCTGTTCTGACTCTTTAACCTGCTATTCCACCAAGTTCCATGTTTGCCAAGCCACAGGGCACAAGAGCTGGGGGTATTAAAAGTGCTGTTAAAAAATGAATTACTCTTTTTTTTTCCCCATGGTCCAAATGGGGTTGGATTACCTTGTCTTTTTTAAAGCAATGACACTAACCTCTGAGATAAACCCCATTTTATTTCATAAGTAAAGTTGAAGTCTGTTTGGAAAACGAGGTGTTTTCAGAATATTTGTATTTTAGAATGGGATACAGTGTAAGATGGGAGCATCTGAGGTACATCACAGGTGACATTCCTGACTATTTTGTTTGCCCTGAAACTGTATTTCTCAATGCTTAGCAGTTCAGAAGCTATTCTTGACACAGAATGTGGCCTCACTGGAGTCACAGTATCTCTGCTGTGCCTAAATCCATCATATACACTGTGTATTTTACAACTGTGGGTCAAACTGTGAGGAGCTGAGATAAGGAATACATTAAGGTGAGACGAGGGCCTGCATCATGGTGCAGGTGGCAAGCACTGGCAGCTGATCCAGCTCCTCCATCATAACCTCGGGTGAACTCGCTCGTGCTGATCACGGTATTTCTGCCAGTAACGCTGCGGAGAGCTGGTGAGAAAGCACTGACCTCTTTGTGAACCTCACAGGCTCCACATGCCAAGGCCTGAATTGCCACCCAGGTGCCAGTGAGGTCAAAGAGGCACGGGAAGATGCTGTGCAAAGCACCCTCTGCAAAATACATCAGTTTCCATCTCCCTCCTCCTCCCTGGCCCTGACACATGGAAGAGCTTGTCATCAGGGCAGTTTCTTTGTGAGTGCTGGAAGTGAGGCTGGACCCACCTGAATCTGTGCTCTTGCTTGTTGTGCTCGGGTTAAAACTGATAGCAGAGGATTTTGATTCTCTCCTGTGTCTCATGCTTTGTGCAATCCTGCACCTGGCAGCTCTGGGCTACACACAGTTTTTCCAGCTTCCCTTCTACTCTGTATCTCCCTGTAAAGGCCTTTAAACCAGACTGAGCTTCTTGATGTGTTGCCTCATGCATGCAGAAAAACACACAGGCTGGCTGTAAAATTTGTGTTAGTCTTCTTTTATCTGCTTCTTCTACTTTTCATGCAAAAATAGTGTCTTAGCACAGTGTTATAGGGTTATGTTAATTAAGATAGCCAGTAGCCTGAAGTAATGCTAAGTGGGTAGAGTTTGGTGTGTTAATGTATGAATTAGTATCAGGACAGAAAGGCTCTGCAGAAAAGGCCCAGGTCTTCACTGCATTTGCTTGTTATGGGTAGAGAGTTTTTGTGCATAACACATGCTGTCATCTTGAGCAGATTTATACAGATAAACATTCTGATCATGTGTACAGCCAGTGTACTGTAACGATATCTCTCAAAGTGCAAGTTTAAAAGTCAATTACCAAAATCTCCTGGTTTCAAACACAGTATAGGCAGGTCAGTGGGCTGAAAATGTGATTTTACAATCACATTGTAAAATGTGATTTTACATGGGAGTAGATTGTATTTAAGAAAAACTATTGTATTCCTTATCACACTTTGATCTCTATATGATGTATCCTGTAACCTATGTCTGTCTCTTCTTTTGTGTTGTAAAGGGTGAGCTTTTTCAGGGTGTTTTGTACCCCAGTAGACCTTGAAGTTCTTACTAGACTGTGTCCTTGATCTATTAGGTCCGTGTTCTGTGTTATGAACCTAATTTTGGAGTTTGCAAAAATGTGAAATATGCTGAAATACCTCTGTCTTTTCTTTTTCAGGATATAAAGTTTTGAACAGTGACTCCCCAAGAAGTGTGATGAGAAATGGCTTTAGGAAACAATACCCAGAGAAGTTATTCCATCATCCCCTGTTTCATCTTTGTTGAGGTGGGTGCGACATTCAGCTGCCAGGCCAGCACAGAAGGCAGCTCTTCCCTGAAGGAATTAAGTAATTTGTTAGCAATTTTATTTGTAGCAAAGGATACTGTCTTAGTTGATCACATCAATATCCATCTTCATACTTAGTGCCACCAGATCCCCCTGAAAAAGTCCTGAATGAGTTATCCAGATCTCAGGTACAAGCGTGCAAAAACAGGTAGAGACACTGGGTATCCAAGACTTCTCTGACTGGTTTTCTGGCTCATCCTGTGGTGGGCAGTAGCTGCAGGTGTGGGTCAGCACTCAGACCTCTCTCCATCTTGGTGCTGCACAAGGACTAAAACTCATTCAAGGAAATTTCTGATCTCACAGTCTGATGGTTCATGGGCTTGGGAAGCAACACTCAGCTCTGATTTCAGTTCAGGTGGAACATAAAATGTAGATGAGGCATGCCTGACCTTTAAGTGTGATGAAGAAGCTTGGCTAGCACAAGGGCTGAGAATTGTCAAGCAGTGAATCTGCAGTTAATGCTCCATGTCTTCATTAAAGGCAGTTTGCGTGGTGGGGTTTTTATTTATTAATTTGTTATTTTATTATTATAATCCATACAGATGGTAGTTTGTGGTTCTTCTTTTACTTAGCCTAACA
>JAYDZK010000128.1:10032558-10046092 GCA_034509185.1 Euphonia xanthogaster | reverse complement strand
GCCCGGCAGTAGGCACAGCTCAGCACCGGCCCCAGGAACATGCCCAGGCCCAGCCACTCCAGGATCCTCATGGGCTCAGGGTTGAAGTAGCGCTGGAGCCTCTCGGGATGGTACAGCTTGAAGTAGAGAGCGTCTCTGAGGTAGGGCTTGGAGAACCGGGATGAGAAGAGGTGCTGCAAGACAGAAAATATCTCTTCCTCTGGCACGGCATCATCTTCCACGAGGAGGATATACTCTGGGCTGTACACCAACAGTGACTGCTCCAGGCAGAAGACGTAGTCCTGCTTCTCCTTCTCAAACTGGTTCAGGCCGGGGTCAGGATTCTCTCCAGTTCTATCGCGACTGATGGTAGGAAAGAGGCTGCTCAGCAGCCTGACATCCTGATGGCTGCTGGGGTCCGACTCCACATTACAGAGGAGCATGCGGTGGCTCTGGCAACGCGCCCCACATTTCTGGAGGAGGCGGTGGAAGTGGGAGGCCACTTGCAAGACATAGTGGAAATCATTCTGCCTCTGCACAGTGATAATGGTGATCAGCAGCAAGGGCTGGAAGGCGTCACTGCTGGAGGCCTCGGAGGCGTTTGGAATCTGCATCTTCTCAAAGTAATGGAGGGCATCCTGGCCCTCCTGCTGGTTCTGCTCCAGGAACTCCCGGCTCATGGGGTTCAGGTGCCAGCGCCGCAGGTAGAAGTAAGAGTGCAGGAGCCGGTGGCAGATCAAAGGGGCCAGCACACCAAAAGTCACCACAGTCAGGGTGAGGAGATGGATGAAAGGGCTGGACCAACGGCACCACTTCCCACAGAACTGCCAGGCTCGGTGGAACATAACTGCTGCAGAAAGAGGGCACTCCTGCACTGCTCATGCCCTCAATCCTTCACTTCCAATGCATCCTTCTCCCTGGACTGCAGGATACCACTGGGACCATTGCTGCCAAACCTGCACAGGTTGTCCAAGCCCAGAAAGGAAGAAAAAAGGATGGTTAGTGAAATAGGAACTGACAGAGAAAATAGAAAGCAGGGGACTAGTCTCTGAGTAAGCTAAAATACAAGGCCCCTGTGGAATCCCTTATGGTGGAGACATCATAGAATAGTCCTGGGACATTGAGGACAGATGAGCCAAACTTAATTTCCAGCAAAGGACCTCTAAGGCATTTTTAGCACATAGGAACTCTGAGCTAACCAAGCTCTAAAGGACTTAGTGTGTTTGTTACTGTGCTTCAAACATGTAACAACAGGCAAGGTGGATCCAGGATGTGTGAAAATCCCTTTCTGTTAAAGGTTAGGTACCCCTCTCTGATGACAGTGACATAATAATGTTTAGATCACAGCCACGAAGCAAAGCCAGAATTCTTGTATCTTAGTCTAGCATATATTGGAGAGACAAACTTTTACCTCTTTGGAGGCACACATGCTTCCCTCTTGCTGCTCACACACTTCCAAATGTGTTTTTTTTCCCTCTCCTCCCCAGAATGCGAAGCCATATAACAAAAACACCAATTTACTTCACTAAGGGCCTGTGTATGCTAAGGGTAATGTGTGTGTCTGTTTCTCTCAGGGGACTCCTCCTCACTAGACTGTGAAATACATGGGCACAGCAACATGAACATGTTGTAATTGAGCCATTGACTCCTTATTTAAAAGGACACAATTTAGAAGTATATGCCTTCAATTTTAAACTGAAGTATTCACATAAATATGTAATATTTTTTGTATACACATTCACTTTAAGCAAATATCCACCTTCACCGAAGTTAGATTTTTCTATATCTGCTTCTCTGGCTGCCCTGAATATCTCACAGCCTGGCTGACAAAAGCTTACCCAAAATCAGGGCAGTTAGGTTGTTCAGATGAATTCTCTTTAGTCAGTAGTCTCACTTTTAATCTGTTGTTTCATTCTCCCTTTAATTTCCTATTCCTTCTCCCTAAGAACTGAGGTACTCATGTTCCCCTTGCTGAGATGACTGAATGTGCACTGGGTGTTCAGTGCAGAGTTTCTCCAATTTTTACCCTTCTGCCTTCAGCAAGCTCTGATCATCAAACGGTGGTTCCAGAATGTTATTCTTTGTCCTTTTCTGCACTGTCATTTGAAGCAGCGTAAGCAAAGTTGGGTAGATGGAAAAAATCATGGCTTTTCTCCTCTTTCTCAGAAAAATGGATCTCGTACAAGAAAAGACTTGGAGGGCACAGAGCAAGGTCTGGCTTTGGGGATACTTCAAAATTGTCTTCTTTACAGAGGTCACAGATTTGCTGGTTTTTACCATTAGGAGAACCTTTTCCTCTTGCCATATGGGAATGTGACAACCATCTATGAAAAGCCTTTTAAAAAAATTAATGCAAAATATACATGAGTTATTCCAAATATTTGTTAGAGAACAGGCAGTTCATGCTGTGAGATCTCAAACCATCCTTAGGTAGATTGTGGCATCAGTGTTTGTGCACTCTTAGGGCTCAAGACAAGATTTAGAGTAATTAAATTGAGAAGAAATTTACATACTGATGCATGAGAATCTGCAGCTTCTTCCCATATAGCTTTCTTTTCCTGTCTTGTTACACAATCCTCTGCAAAACTGCTGCATTGAATTGCATCAGTGAACCTTGTAAAGGCCTTAAAGTTGATAGCTGCACTTCAGCCTGCTAGATCCAAGTCCTGAGGATTCAGGATGTGAAGACCTGAAATCCATCAGATGCAAAGATCTGGCATTTAAATGCATTTATTCATCCAGAATCCCAGGCCTTCCAGCTAACCTGTCACAAGCATTAAGAGAACACAAACATGCAGGATCATATTCTACAGCTCACGCTGTCAAGCCTTCTCTTGATACAAGCATCACTGTCTCTAAGCAAGACTCCATACTTGAAAATGAGGACCACAGTGGGAAAAGGACATGAAGGAAAACTAGAAGGTAGTTTAGGTCTCAAGAAATAAAGCTTACTTTCCATCTTCCTTTCAGCTATGCTGAAGCTCTGAGCTACAAAACTTATGAGCTGGTAATGAGATCTTGGGATATATATTGAAGCACTAGTAATAATTCATTGAGCATTTCTTCATTATAATTCTTGGAGCAACCTGATTTAGTGAGTGGAATCTGGCAGGGAGATTGGAACTAGCTGTTCTGTAAGGACCCTTCAACCCAAACCATCCTATGATTCTATGATAACATTCACCCAAGGAAGACCTCCTTCCCTCACACCATCTTCTACTGAAGAGGGAAAATGGCTGTCCTGTCCTCCCTAGTGGCCACCAGAGCTGGAGTTGCTGCAGCCTCACAAGATAAATCAAACAAGTTGTCACTTGACATCTTGCTCTTCTGCAACCCTTGACCTTGTTGTTCAAGGATCATGTCCCAGGTCCCTGCACCTGGATTCACATGGAGTCTGAAGCCCAGCAGTGCTGACAAAGTGGTGTGGGGACTCCACCTGCTCGTGTCCCAGCTCCCAGCTCAAGGCAGGGTCGATGAGGTGGTTCAGGTGAGCACCACCGTCTCTGGAGGTACCTCCTTTTCCAGCCTCCCCTGGAAAAGCACACAGGACTGGAAGCCACCCACGCAGCCATCCAATCACTGTCGTAATTCCAAGCATTATGACTTAACCCTGGCTTCACTTCACCAGTGTCAGAATTTGAGATCTTAGAGCTCTTATCTGGCTCTGCAACTCAGGGAGCCTCAAGAAAACAGTAATCACACACAGACACTACTGCTACTCTTCACATCTTCCTCTGCTGCCTGAGGTGTTCATGGACAGACACACTGTCTGCAGCTGCACATGGACAGACACACTGTCTGTCACTCTGTCTGCTGAGGAAAAGTCTGTTTTCACTGGGCAGTGAAATAACCACAGAGGCTAAAAATGGTCAGGAGTGTATTAAAGCAGGTCAAATACCACAGTTAATGTGAACAACAAGCTGAAAAATCTAGAAGAGAGGGAAGAGACTGACCTTCTTCACACCTTTTGTCTGTAACACTGGGAACCTGAGAGTTCAAAATATGGATTAATAAATTCTTCTGCAGAGGTGAAGCTCGCTCTTATCTTTAGGATTTGAATACAGAGTTTCTGCTCAGGCTGTTTTCCACCCATTAGGATGGTTCTGACTTCAGAGGAGACACTCCTTTCAGGTGCTCTTTGTACTGTCTTTTCATTTTTTTCCCTTTCTAGGAGGAAAAACATCTTGTTTGTATTTCATGCAAGTGGCATTTCAGACAGAAAAGAAAAAAAAGAAGTCTGAGGACAAAAGGAAGAATCAGATTTGGATTTTATAGTGGCTTAAAAATCTCCACTTTATTAAACCTGAATGATAACTACTTTGCAACCATATAAATAGTTGCAATAATTGCAAACATATGATAGAAAACATGTGGAAGCCATATTTACACATGTTCTGTGTAGAACTGAGCCATTGCTTAAACACAACTAGAAGCTGTGATGATATAAAGCTGTAGTTTGGCTTGTTTCTTTTCTTGGATTTTCATGATGAAGATTCCTTCTAGAAACACCTAATTCCAAATCTATATCATATCTTCATTAGTCCCCTAATTACTTGCCTGAATTAAATTGTTCAGCAAAACTCACCTCTTTGCACATCGAGGAGAGTAGAAAAACAAGTAACGTACTCTTTGGGGTGCAGAGCACTGTATGCTGTGCTTGTGCTTTAAAAGAGAAAGCTGATTTTCTGTCCGCTCCAAACTCCTCTCCACAGAGAGGTCTTCCTGGAACAAAGTTTCCTACATGTTTCAAAGCTGCAAATTTTTAGGTTCCTGGATAGCTGGTGTAAGAGAGACCATCTGCCTTCTCCTTCCTGCACCATGAGACAAAGACACAACTATTCCTGTATAATTAAAATATTAAATTACTCCTTTTGGCCTGTCTACACTTCTCAGTGTCAGTGGGAAAAGCCATTTCTTTCCTAAGATAAAAACAGCTGGATGAAGTCATTTGGTCAGAGCCATAGAGTCATCTCTCTACAAAGGGATGAAAGAGGGAACAAAGGCAGGGTCTTGGAAAATGTCATGGAAATGTCATGGGCTGTCACAATCCCAACTAGGCCATAGCAGCGGTGGGAGTACTGGTGCTCACAGAAGTGGTACTTTACACTTTTGATCCTATAGCAGCACCCAAGCTGAAACCTTTGTGTGAAAAGCTTTTCTACGCCCCAGCCTAACATCATGCAGAAGAGCTGCCAGCTCAGGACCAGCTCCCCTGCTGAGGAGCCCTCTCTGGCAGAGGCAAGGCCTTTGTGGTGCTGTGACAAACGTCCTGCTCGAATCTGAGGAAGCCAATAGAAGCTTCCCAAGGAGCCATAGAGATCTCCTGTAACATACGGGCATGCTGACAGATATCCTCAAATTCCAGAACCTGAGGTCCCTGACATGAGCTGATCCCTATTACTGGGCCAGATGGCCAGCTTTTCTCATCTGCAATTCCTCTTGTTTTCCTGACAGCTTTTAGTAGGTCAGGTGCCAGATAATATTCCTGCAGTGTGTCAGGCCCCCCTTGACAACACCAGTGTCCAGCAGAAGCCAAGCATCCACTGATCCGATTGCTGCACTTCCATGCCAAACTGGGAGTTGGGCTCCCTAGAAAATACAAACCATCCCAGCAAGAGCTGCTAAAAAACCATCAGAGGAACCTTAATGGTAAGAGACCAGTAGTTGTTATTTGATTGCATTTTACTGGCAGGTACCAAAGATATCTCTCACCTCCTCAGGCACCGCTGAAAGTAATTGTTCTTTTGTTGTTCGTAGGTGATGAGTGACATCTGTCATCTTATCATCAGATAAGCTGGCAGAGATCAGGGCTGCTGCACTTAAGCTCTCAGCTCCCTTAGAACTTTTGTTTCTTATGGTCTGTGTATTAAAGATGTTACACTGTCACAGTTAACAGATTAATGACAGCTTGAAGCATAAGAGAAGTGGCTAGAGAGGGGCGGAGGACTTGGCCCTTTGCAAAAATTATGTGGTGCATGAGATAGAAATTGAAGGCACTGCTGTCTGGTTTGATCTGCCATTCCTCAGGGCCTGTCAGTGAATGTACAGACCTCTTCTGTCCAAGGAGATGGAATTTAAGCACTATTGGAACAGTAAAAATGCACGAATATTCAGGGTGTAACCGTGACCAATTAGGTAATGCAGGAAATTGCACAGTTAAAACTTGAATGTAAATTTCGTCATAGGCTGGCTTGCTAATCTCATCAGACTGTAGTTAATTTTTACAGGTTGCTCATAAATCCCTAGAAATCCATGAAGCTTTCAAATCCACAGTTTGAAAGATACTGCACTAAGAAACGAGGGACATAGCTGTGGCAGGTGAATGACACCTTGCCCATTTTGTTTGAACTAAGAGGATAAGACTATGCCACCAGTGAAAGAGGCTGTGAACTCCATATATACTCACTACAGATCTTTCCCCAACTTCCGTCTTGTTTCTCATGCATATTGATTTTCCTCTGTCACATAAACATGCATGGAGCCTGTTGCATTGCACTAAATAGTTATTTAATTGGGAAATATGTTACTGGGTCACATATTCCTTTCACATGGTTCCTTCCTCAAATAACCCCCTGGTTTCTGGTGGTCTGTTCCATGCGTGGTCCCTCCCCTCACCCCTCCCCAATGTTACCCCATTGGCCGTGGTCCTCCTTCCCCGCCCCCCTCACCTGGGGTAGAAAACCCCCCTGCAGGTGAGGGTCGTGCTCTTTTGCTACCTGGGTGGTCGCTGCCACCAGAAGTGTCCTGTCTCAAGCTAATAAAGGGATACTCATTCCCACGTGGCAAAAGAGCGCTTCTCGTCTTTTACCTTGTCCATGCGAGTGGAGCCCATTTCACCTGGCTGCCTCCCTGCAGGGCAATCCCATGGGAAAGCAATGCTCCCTCTGCTGCTACCCAGCAGTCAGATCAGACGGAAGTGGGAGTGGAGAGCCGCCTTAGAAGAGGTCTGCAAGGTAACAGCTAAACACAGAGACTTAAGGCAATGACTTTGGAGAGCTGTCTGGGATTTTCGTAGGTGTGACAGGGGGTTGAGGTGCCCCAAGAGAACCAGGGCTTGTGATCACAAGAGTCTGTCTATAGAGGGACTCATCCACTCAGTCGTCCTGGTGCAGTGGCCTGTAGCAAACCCCCACAATAAAGTCACCTGTCCCTGTCCTCCCTTAATCCTGATTCATCATCTGTTGGACAGCTCCTCATCCATCCCTGGGCAGAGCTCCATTCTCTCCAGCTGGTCACTGACATAGAGGGCGACCTCTCCTCATCTCCCCCACTTGCCGTTGCTAAAGATTCTGTATCCTTCCGTTCCACCTCTGCAGTCTCAGGAGCCACCCCAGCACACTGCCATGATGCCAAGGAGCTGCCAGCCCTGCAGGTGTGCCCATGACTCCAGCTCCCTGTATTCATTCCCCATGCCTTTGCACAGAGGCAGTAAGTTGGACTCTGATGAAGGCAAAGTAGTGGCTGGAATGGCTGGAATTCCTTACCTGAATGCTCTTGCTGATCTGTGATCTTTCCCCATGTTCTGGGCCTCTCTTGCTAGCCCTGGCTTTAAACTGAAAGGCTTGAAGTTCCCCTCCCACAGCAGCTTTAAACTGGGACCCTTACCAGCTTGGTGAGCCTGTCACTGAAATTCCCTCTCTGTGTCAGAAGGACCCCAGCAGTCCCAACAGGTTTCTGCAAGTACATCCTATGTATGTTCATGACATTTATATATCCAGCTATAGCTTTAGGTGTAGAAGTAGCAGAGTCTAGTCATGGTTTAAATCGTTATTGAAATCAGAAACTAAAACAAGGTTCAATTAACATTTCATTACAGCTTAATTATTAATTATTGTTAAATCATTGTTAAATTATACTTGAATTATTCCTTAATCACCATTTGCAATTTATCATTAAATATAATTTGATCATCATCTAATCATTAAAAACACCTTTTTGTTATTCCCACGATGATGAATTCTCTTAAAAATTCACCTGTGCCAGTAGAGTTGTGGGTGTAAGAATGGAGGAAGAGAAAAGAAAACAGATGCGGTGATGGCTGCTAACACTGCAGATGTTGTACCTTTACTGTTGTTTATGACTGTGAAGAATAAAGTACAGGAATAAGGGAATAGAATATTTGTGAACAAAGGCCTTTGATGACAAACCTGTAAATTTACAGTTGGGACAGGTCTATGTAACAATCAAAATGCAAAACTACAAGTACAAGTACAAGACAACAGCCAGAGTATTGTGATTCAAACCTCTGTTTGAAAGAAAAATGTTTTGTCATATTGATAAAAATAATTCCTCTTTGAAGAGACTCTCTACTATTGTTAAACTACTGATTTCTCTGTATTCACCACTTGTGCCTGAGGAATATACACCCTCTTCCTCCCCTTCCCCCACAAGGCAGGAGCCAGAGCGTTTATCCTGCACAGGAAGGCGTGGTGAATGGAATGTCCTGGTTCTGGGGGATCCTGGTGATCTGCTTGAGCCCCCAGGGGAGAAAATGAGGTAAATGCACAAGCTGAAAAATAATCTCTGGTACAATTAGTAATGCCCTCGTTGGACAGACAAGAAATCAGCAGATTTCACATGTGCAGGAGGGTGTTCCTCCTGGCTTTTGTGCTTGCAAATGCTTGCTGAACCTGATGGGCCCTAATAGTTGTACATAAATTATTTTCTCAGTGACTGCAGGAGAAAAGCCAGCCCAGGAACCTGTAGTGTACATCAGCATCGTTTCATGTTTTGCTGCATCACAGCACAACTGCAGATTTTCTCAACAGTCTTTGATTCTAAATGTCAGCGACATCGGCCATTGAGTTTCTTAGGTGCTCCTCGTCCCTTCGGGAGAGCTGCCAGGTAGCACAAGGTGACCGTAAAGCACCGGGATTAATGGCAGTTACCTCAGTGGGGATGGTCAAAGAGGAGAGGGCGTTAGATAAGAAAAGCTGATCCCACCTCCACTCTCTGCCCTCCTGCAGGCACACACAGAGGGCATTTCAGTGCGCCCAGTCCTCAGCTCCTTGCCCGGATTTCAGACCAGAGAGATTCTGGCCACGCTTCTACCTCGGGCGAGGGCTCCTCCGGGTGGCACCAAGCTCAGGGCAGAAGCTGGCCGGCTTTTCCCCGTTCCCTTGAGAGTTCCACTCACCCCCCTAAAGGAGGGGCCGTTTCTTGAGCCGCGGCCAGGCTCCGGCCACTTGTCCTCGCTCGTCACCACGTACACGCATATCCCCGGAGCGAGCACAGAAACATCTCCTCGATCCCTGAGGGTTTCCATCTCCCTGCTGGCTCGGGTGTCGCAGCCACAGCACCCAAGCCCAGCCCCGATGAGCAGTTGTGGCTGCTCATCAGCCATAACTTCGTGGCCCCCCCTTTCCCCGTTCTCCCAGCCTCGGTGCACCGCCCGGCCCCTTATCCCCCACAGGGGAAGGATCCCCCCGGGACAGCGCGGTCCCAGCGGGCCATTCCCCGACCCGAGCGGGAGATTTACCCGATCCGCTGGGCAGCCCCGCACGGCCGCTCCCGCCTCCCTCTCTCCCGCAGCTCCGCTCCCGCCGGGATCCTGCTCTGACGTGTGGATCACTTCTCTTCCGCGAATTTCTCTCCTCCCTCTCGGGCGCTGAAGGTGAAATTAAAGGCATGAAAGATCAAACATGTGACTCCGCCAGCACAGGGATGCTCAAGGAAGGAGGGGAAGGGGAGATGGCCGGAGGGGGTCACCGCACACCGGGGAGGGGACCGGTCCCTGGAAGCAGGTTCGGGAGTAAACCCCGAGCCCCAGGGGAACTCCCGGAGCGGTGGCGGCTGCGCAGCCGGAGCTCCTCAGTCCTGCTCTGCGGTCCCCGAACACTCCATCGGGAGCGGCGGGACAACCGCAGGGGCAGCGCAGCTCCCCCAGCCCTCCCCAGCCAGGGTGTCACATCTGCCCGGTGTCACCACGGCCGCGTGTCACCGTTATATAGTGTCACTTCTGTCGGGTGTCACTTTTGCCGGGTGTCCCCTCTGCCCGATGTCACTTCTGCCAGGTGTCCCCGCCAGCTCCCGCGCCTCGGGGGCGCTGCCCTCCCCCGCTGGGACCTGCTGCATGCTCCGGACCCCTCCCCTCACACCCGGGAGGGGAGAGGATCACCGGGGCCCCGCAAACTCGAACAGAAAGTGTCAAAGAGTCACCAGCAGGTTCTTTATGTGCGTGTCACCCCTGACACGTAGAAGCTTTCTCAGTCTGCAGTGAAGTCTTCACAGGTGTATTGGCTGAAGTGGGGAGGCTCAGCAGCTACACAAAGATTTATATCAGCCTGTTCAGGATTCAGACATTTTATCAAACTGCCCCAAGACTGCCTCTGACCGGTTCACTCCTCCCTCCCACCCCCCAGTACTTTTCTCTGTGTTCCACTTTCCTGTTCTTGTATACACACACACCCTTCAGCCCTGTGACCATAACACCTAATTAACTGGTTACCTGAAGGATGCTTCAGGGAAAGTTTACTGTCTGTCATTGTAGGAACTCCTTAGGTTTGTGCCTGCAGCTCCAGGAAATGCAAGTGCTTGTATTTGGGCTAAACTGTTTTCAGGCTCAGACCTCACTTATACCTTAGAAGGATCTTGGGGAAATTAAAAAAAAAAATCTACCAAGAAAAAAATCCCTTAGGTCCTTTCAGTAAAATACCATGTTCTGTTGAGCACAGCTAGAATGTTGCTAGTGTCCAGTCCTGTAATCAGAAGCTTCTAGCATGATATATGTTCTCTAATTTTAACATAGCAATTTCTACTATTCCCTCTTATAAGCATGATGAACAAAGGAAATCAGCTTTGCATGCCTGTGATCCTTAGTCTTCCTTCTGCTGTCCCACAACTAGGGCTTTTTATTGCTGAGACAACATGGAAGAAGGGGAGAAAGCCAGAGGAACAATAATACCCAAAATAAACAACACATTCAAGCACCAGTTTAATTCCTGTAGTGACTTCCTAGAAACAGGTTAGGCATGCTGGAAGGCCCATCAGCTTACTAAGATACATGTTACTCTCTCAAAATAATAAATCACAGTTTCTCAGGTGATTTGCTTTCCCAAATCTCTCTTTGCTGACCACCTCTGCCTCTTTTTCTGTTTTTAATGACAGTTATTTATACTCTACCATCCACTTAAATGCTCTCATGCCCCCAAAAGTTGTTGCACTGAAAATACAGCAGATTCTGGAGCAGAGCAGAGAAAAATGGGTATGTAAGAGTACTGGAGGAGGGAAAAAGCTTATACATTCCTAGGATGTCTGTTATTATGTTCTGTCCAGGATAAGAGTTGCAGAAATTTTAAGAAACAAAACATGGGGTTTTTTGCACTTCAGTGTCAGTTTGCATGTGGGAGAGTAACTATTGAGCAGCATCAGCAGAAACACCTACCACACTGCACTCATGATTACATTTTGGATGTTTTAGCCAGCAGAATTTATTACCAGGAATAATAAATTGAAAAGAAAAAAAATGGGCCCAAAGGCCTTATCTTTGGGCATAAATATTTAGGTCATTTTAATGTTGTGTGATTTCTGTGCAATCTTCCCAACTTCCTCTCTGCTCACTTGCATGCTTTTCAGGGTACAGTTGACTTTCATCCTTAAACAATTATTTCTTTAAAACAGCTTCTGTTAGACCCAAAAGACTGAGGGAAAAGAGTCTCAAGTGATTTTGGGGCACTGGCACAGAAGGACAGTGGAAGCCTCTAATTCCTGACTACTCATCCATTCTTATCATGGTGCTGTTTCCTGCTGTGCACAAGCACAAGGGACACTGATGTAGCTGAAAAATGAACTTTTTCTTCTGGTGGGTTATGTCTTAGTTGGGTCACCTTGTCCCTGCAGTTCCCCACACCAAATGGCATTGAAAAGCTAGGAGAGCTTTGGAAAGCAGAGATGAACATTTGGGGACTCAACTGCTCCTGTAGCAACCTAACTGCAAACTGAAATGCTCAGAATTAGTTAATTGTAAAATTATTCAGCCTGTACAATAACAGGACAGGACTTTAAATCTATGATCAGGAAAAATCTTGGGATGAGAATTTATCCAGGTAGCAAAGGTTCAGCTCAACCATTCAGATCCCAGTATTTTCCATTGTGAAAGCACCTTTCCCCTCTGCCATCCACTGTAACTGCTCTGATAGCACTGAGCAATTGTGCAGGGAAATGGGATTAATATTTTCTTTTGCTTTGCCTGAGATCAGGTACAGCTCCTGCTTTTCATAAGCATGAGTGTCAGAGGCAGGACAAGGCAGGCAGGTGGTGTTTAGATACTTGCTCAATGTGCAGGCAGGGCAGATATTCATGGTCTTGGGGGAGCTGAACTGAGAAGCCTGGTGTGCCCCGAGTTGTGTTATTTGTGTCCTGCACATCACTGTCAAATTATCTTCACTCCAACTCGTGTTCCCTGTCCCCTCCCGATTCCTGGGCTTTCCTCCTCATGCTTTTACCAGAAAGCAAGGGCATGAGGGTATGCACACTCCAGTTGATTTTGAGTTGCTTGTGCTGATTATTCAGCCAATAAATCAAACAAACAGCTTCCTGTTCAGGGTGTCCTAAGGTACTGTTCAGCAGGATGGACACACTCAGCTCTGCTCTGAAAGGCACTGCCTGAAGTAGCAGCAAACAAGTTTGGGGCTTACCTCCTTCAGCTAGCTGCAATGAAAATTGAGAAGTGTGTGCAACACTTCCTAGGGACAAGGAGAAACCTGTGAAAAGACAGGAAAGAAAAAAAAATAAAAGACACTGGAAAAAAGTTTTGTAAGGCTGCTCTCCTTAGGAAAAAATCCAAAGCCATTGCATTCCAGCAGCAGGAATAAATAATGTGTTTAGCATAACTTGTTGTGCCAGTATGTAAGTAACCTGCAAGGGCAAACACTAGAAGTTCTGTAGTGACAGCACTATTCCTTTACATACAGATACCAGATGATTGCCTGGTTATTCCTCTACTGTCAGCTGCACAATGGATATGTTCTCCTTGTAGGTATCTGCTGTTCACTTCAAAGGCTAACTTTGAAAATAATTTTCTTCGCCTGCCAATTATTTATAGGGGTAAAAACCCCAATTAATATTTCCTGCTTGCATTCTGCTTTTGTAAGAAGCAGCAGACATTTCTGATGGCTATTTTGAATATAAATACAATATTGAGGATATTAACCAAATTCCAGAGTGGCAGTGGCTTTCTCTTTATTTTCTTTCAGACTCAATATGGATCACCTGGGACAAAGAGTGTCCAAAGTCCTTTGCCGTTTACTGGAGACATAAGGAGCTTATATGTCAGGGCCACTGTGTTTAACTTTAGACAGCAATAGTCAGAGGAAACACAGCTCCAGCAGGCATGGATTCATGCTGGCTTGGCTGTCTAGGGTTCATTAGTATTCTCTAAAAAGGCTGAAGTATTTTAATCTCATTTTCATCCTGGTCTGTGCATTTGGTTGTGGTTCTTTTCAGGACAAACCACCTTTCATATATTTCCCAAATTTTCCGTCTATAAAGCCTCCTACATACAACCACAACCAGACTTTTCAGGCTCTTACCAATAGCTAATTAATCTTGCAGATGA